>LNAC01000937.1:206796-465894 GCA_002007465.1 Ailurus styani
TGACCCGAGCTGAAGGCAGCTGCTTAACCCACTGAGCCACCCAGGTGTGCAAACTGCCCAGGTTTTTTTTTTTTTTTACCATACTTTGTAAGATTTAATTTTATAGAAGACAATTAAAGACCACATTCATGTTCTTATTAAAATAATATTTTGGGGAGCCTGGGTGGCTCAGATGCTTAAGCATCTGCTTTTGACTCAGGTCATGATCTCCAGGTCCTGGAATGAAGTCCCACATCAGGCTTCCTGGTCAGCAGGGAGTCTGCTTCTTCCTCTCCCACTGCCTCTCTCCATGCTCATGCTTTCTCTCCCTAACTCTCTCTCTAAAATCAATAAATAAAATATTTAAAAAAGTGTTTTAATTTACTTTGTTTCCTTGGGGCACCTGTGTAGCTCAGTTGGTTAAGCATCTTTGGCTCAGGTCGTGATGCCCGGGACCTGGGATAGAGCCCCACATTGGGTTCCTTGCTCAGTGGGGAGCCTGCTTCTCCCTTTCCCTCTGCCTGCCACTCCTCATGCTTGGTCCCTCTCTCTTTTTCTCTGTCAAATAAATAAATAAAATCTTTTTTAAAAATTTACTGTTTTCTCAATTATATGTTACAACCCTAAGAATTGGCCTGATTTCATTGCTAGTTAATATTATAATAAGACTTATATTGGAAAGTAATCTAGTAAAGATAAAAACCTCATTTCCCTTCTGTTTGCATTTAGAAATATTTTTATTTTACCTGTTGATGTTTGCAAAATATTATTATTTTCATTGTGGCTTTATTGTGTTACTTTTTTTTAAACCTCTTTGTGAGGATTTATAAATGGAAAGAGTAACTGGCTTTCTTATTTATTCAGTTTGAGTCTTAGAGAATAGCTAATCCCTGGAAGAATACAGCACAGGAAATTGTCTTTGAAGGCCACATTCAGACTACCAGTAAAATTGAAATGTACAAAACAAGCGAAACCTATTTTTCAAGACTCCTTCAGGTTTAGCTGAATAAATGAATTTGTCCATAGAGGTAGCATTCCCTTCTAATATCCATGCTACCCAGGAAAGATTTGTGGTTTTAACTACCTGGATAATTAAAAATGCCCATATCCATTACATGATGGTTCTACTACTTAAAAAAGTCATTGACATTGACGTCGATATTTTAAAAGTTATTTACAGTGAGTGTAAAACTTTTGATGCAAACATGGGATTCTTAAAATTGATTAGTTTTTTAACTGCAGAAGTAGTCCATAGGAGAGCCAAGAGTGAAGTCAATAACTAAACTATGGCTTACTTCCAAATTTACTTTTCTTCTTCTCTAGGTTCCAACTATGAGATACTTTAGATAAATCTCAGGTTAGTAGGAGATGGTATCATGCTACTTCATTCTACTGCCTCCTTTAAATATTACAATAAAAGCCTTCTCCTGTGCTCCATGGAAAACAGCTTAACATTTTGTGCTTCATGCACAAATATGCCTAAGGCTCTCATGTTAGTAGTACCTTGAGTGATCTCCAAAAAGACATTTATTCTGGTTTACTGTTTTTGCCATCTATTAAATCTAAAGATCTCTCGTGACTGCACCTAACTTCTCGGTAGCCGTAACAATAGTTATCTAGTTTGGCTTTGGAAATATGATTTTAGTCTGCCAATTGTTATTCTTATTTTTAGACCAAATCCGCATAGGCAAATGGGAATCTGATACTTCAGTTTCAATATCTAGAAACTATAAAATTAAACCTATTTTAGGTATAAATAAAGTAGTGTTTTGAGCTAAAGGCACAAATGTCCATCAGGTAATTTATACTGGAAATGTATACAGCTAATACACATCGCTGAAATAAAGATTGTGTTTGTTACCTTTATGCCTTTTAGGGAAGCTGATAAAAAAGGGATTTGGCCTGAATGAGCTATTAAATATCCATAACTCTGCCAAGGTGGTGAATGTTAAAGAGCCAGAGGCTGGAATGTGGACAGTGAAGGTATGATTATTGTACAAAGTCTGTGTATTTTACTTTGTTGTTGGCGTGTTTTATAAAGTGTCTACAAGTTTATTTATATCTCTTCTTGAAATCATGGAGAATGCTTTTACCAAAAAGCAATATATGTAATGCATTTGTAATGGTCTCTTGATCATGGGAATTTGGTAATATTAAGTTTTGGTGACTGTGAAAGACATTGATGTCACCACAGATTACATTTAAATTTCTCAGGTAGTTTTCCAATAATCAAACCAGGAGACTGATTTTATTATCCGCTCCTGCCTCCAGAACAGTTAGAGATGGAGCCTGTAGAGAATAATGGTTAGGGGCATAGGCTTTAATATGGGGGTGCCTGTGTTGGAGTCTCAGCACTGCCCCTTAAAAGCCATATTTCCTCAAGACTCTAAGTTCTCTATGCCTTGCATTCCTCCTCACAATGTAGAGATGGCAGTAGTATTTGTTTATTTCATAGAATTGTGCTGAGAATAAAATTAAGATGATACAAATGAAATACTTAGCATAGTTCCCATTATAAAGTAAGCACTCAAATTCTGTTGGCTATTGTTACTTGGTAGATCTACATTCGTAGTTTATTTTAACACCAAATGGTATTTGGATCCTAGAATTACATTAAGTAGTGTATGTTCACTCTAAGCATTGTGTTTGGTGATATGGAGGAGAGAACATACACCCAGAACTCAGGATACCACACACTGAGATCCTGTTCTGCTGCAAATAGTATGTGGGACCCACTGTAGTGGATGTTCTGAGTGACTTGTCTGTATTTCCCAGGGTTTCCAGTGTGCTCTGGCCTACTTCCAGCTCCCGTATCTGCATTACTGTGCCCAAGAGGTTTTTTTTTTTTTTTTTTATTTCCAGAACAGAAGAAGCTTGTTCTTCCAGAGACTGAAACCTCTCAGGAACAGCTTTCAGTCTCTGCAGGAATAAGCTCCAGTTGTCCACCTGGGGGCAGGATTAAAAGCACACACTTTGGGGGCTGCAATCCTTTTCCTGTATCACTTCCTCTCTTCCTATTAGCATCTTTTGTATCTCCCAAATAAACACTTGCTCTAGAATCCTTCTGGGATAACTCAAATGAAGATACCCCTGGCATCATTTACTCTTGCTGTCTCAGCTTCCCTACATTAAAAAAAAAAATGGATTCATGGATTCCTGGTTGAGGGGTAGAGCTGTTGGGAAAGTGCACCAAGGTGTTTATGCCATAGCAAGTTGAGGCACCATTTTTGAATGCCAGTTTTGTTTGCTTTTTTCTTTTTCAAAGAATGCCTGTATTAACTTTCCTAACTTAAAGAATCAAAGTTTCCATTATAACTCCATTCAAGCTCTAGAATATCAGTTCTTTTTTTTAAAGATTTTTATTTATTTATTTATTTATTTATTTATTTATTTATTTAAGAGAGAGAGAGAGAGAGAGAGAGAGATCACAAGTAGGCAGAGAGGCAGACAGAGAGAGAGGAGGAAGCAGGCTCCCTGCTGAGCAGATAGCCCGATGCGGGCCTCGATCCCAGGACCCTGAGATCATGACCTGAGCCGAAGACAGAGGCTTTAACCCACTGAGCCACCCAGGTGCCCTAGAATATCAGTTCTTTATTCTCAGAACTCTCAGCCTTATAGGAAAAGTAGAGAGTGTAATATGGATTTTTTTTGAAGGTGGGTAATGTAGGATAAGAGTATAGGTGAAAAGGCGATGTGAAATATAATGGTCCTGTCTGCCTGTTTGATTCATCCACTTCCCTGCCCATACTAGTTACTCAGGTGCATTATTTACTGGGTGCGGTAGATGGATAATGATGAAGACTTTTACTGCTATATTTTAAATAAATATGGCCAAATTTGATGTTGTAGTTATTTTAACCAACTTGCCCGAAATATGGGTCTGACTTTCTGTGACCACAGTTGGAAGGAGTATAGGAGGTTTCTGAGTCTCTTCTTTCCTCAGATACTTTAGGCATGACCTAAGACAGCAGTGTCTTGAGCTAGCAGGTTCACTGAGGCAATTTGTTCTTGCTTTCTGAATAAGACATTAGTTATTGATTGTGAAATATGTACAAGTGATGACATTTCTTTTGCATTATTGGCAACTCATTGCAAAGTATTTGAACCACCTCTACAGGTGATTTGGATTGCTCCCTGTGGTATTTCCTCTAGTAAAACTCTTGCCTAGAAGAACAGGAACATTGCATGGCTGTGGCTTTATCTCGTGCCTAGCACACCTACTCATTCAGTCATCCATTCAATGAACATTTATGGTATTTCTGCCCTTGGTCTTGTTCCCCGATACTTAATGGGCACTAAGCACCTTTTAATTGATAATTAAGAACAGAGAAGCACTGAGGATTATTACTCTGTGAGTGAGGAGGGAGATGCTAAGGGAATGAGGTGATGGGAACTCTGTTTAGACAAGTCTCTAAGCTCAGTCTCCTATAATTAAGAAAACAATAAAAGGACACAGTATCTATTATCATATTATCTTAAATTTATATCTAGTTCTCACCCAAAAAGCCTCTGGTTCTGCTGTTACACTGTTTCTAGAGTACAATTAATGGCAGCTAAACAAAGGACACACATTACAATGCGTTTTAAAGATAATAAGCTTATTTTGTTCCTATTCAAAATGCCAAAATAACGTGTCAGGTTGAGGCAAAGGAACTTGAGCTGAACCTACTGATACAAATATTGCTGCTGACTTTGGCTCTCCCTTTCAGATGGCTAATGAGTGATAATGTTTTACATGTGCACATTCTCCAGAAGAGAAACGTCTGAGATTAGATATTATATCCCTGGTGTTATCTCCCGTACATTCTGCTATGTGGAAAATGTCTGCTCTATTAGTAGAATTAATAATGGCTTTTTGAATATTTCATATAGCAGTTTTTAATCCCAAGTATAGAGAACAATCAGTCTATTATGTGACCTTAGCATGGTATTCAAAGGCCACCAATGAGCCTCAACCAATCCTTCTAGCTCTTGTCTATCACTTGCCTTTACACTCTAGTCAAATAATAGCTTTATATTGTCTCTCACCCCATCTCCTACCACATTCTCTTGCCCCATGATTTCTCTTCAGTTGTTCCTTCTTGTAGAATGCCCTTGCTTTCCATCTGACTTACAACTTTCATGGCAAATGACAACATTTTCATCGTGCTTTTCTGACTTTTTCCATCTGAAAGGCTCTCTTTTCCCTCTGGCTTTCTATTGCAATATTTCTGCATCTCCCTCATTGATGATTTTCCCCCTTATCTATATTTTTAAAGATTTATTTATTTATTTATTTGAGAGGCAAAGAGAGTGAAAGAGCACAGTAGCAGGGGGAAGGACAGAGGGAGAGACTCTCGAGCAGACTCTGAGCTGAGCATGGAGCCCAATGAGGTACTCAACTCCATGACTCATGAGATCATGATCTGAGTGGAAGCCGCCAGACGCTCAACTGACTGAGTCACCCAGGCACCTCATGATTTTCCCCCTTATATTTATTTCTGTACAGATTTTCTCTTTATATTTTACTCTAGACCACATTTTATCATTGGCATATGCCACAATGCCTGGGAAAGAACTGTATAAATATTTATGAATAAAAATTAATGCATTTATTCTGATAATACCCAAAGAAGCAGGCTGAGGAGTTGATTTCATTAACCTCTAGTTGATGTGCTAGTACAGAACACTTTAATTTGTCTGTGATTTAATATAATAAAAAAAATTAAAAATAAAATAAAATAAAATGCTATGAGAGTGATAATTTCTTTTCTTCTGTGGTTTTCCTGTAAAACCTTGGTAATTACTTTTCTGTAACTTATTAGGGCACTCTTACCAAACAGAGACAATGAGTCAGCTCATCCATATAGGTCATATAAATGACTCAGATGTTTTAGACTGCCTCTAATGCAGGTAAAAACCTGTCAAAAAGAGGTAAGTAAAAAGAATGTAAAAACAAAAGACAAAGTCATTTTATGTCCCTAAATTTCCATTGTAGAGAAGCTACAAATCCTGGATCTTATTTCTGAGCAATACGGATTTTCCATTCAGGGAGCTATGCCTATATATAGAATATTTGAATATAATCACAGAAAGTCTCAGGCCAAATTTTGTCCTCTGTGCCTTCAGGGAAACTTTCTACAAAGACATCAAATAATTGTCAGCACCCTTTGGGTTTTTACATGGCACCAACTGTTTCTATTAGCCTAGGATTATCAGTGTGGTTATATAATCTATCACATCCCCTAGGGCACACTTCCATTAAGTAAGTTTGGAAAAACTGTCCTTAGATAATCTTCCAGGTAGAAAAAGGAGTGTATGCAACCATATGATCATATTGGGATTCTGAGACTAGTAGAAAATATTTTGGTTTTAGATAGCTATACTGGTTGCCAGAGACGACTAATGGATTTTCTAAAGATAATATTTTAGAAATCATACTCGAGTGGCATAAACTTGTTTAGGAATCATAATTAAATAAACTTCAAGTCACAAAGGACCACACAAGTAGATTATTATGCTCGCCTCCAATTATTCTCACCTGGTGACTCTTTTAAATAAGGCTGAAGACTATACCAGGCGTGTTATTTAAATGCATTAGGTGCAGCCTTAATTCAGATATTTTAGGTCAATGGAATGGTCTGTAGTAGATTCTTCCTGGAAAATTTCCCAGTTATTTTAGTGTGCTGGTATCAGGTTATCAACCAAATGGAATGTTTCCTTAAAAAAGAAAAAGTATCTATACACTTGTGTTTTATATAAATGCATATGTATATCTATACGTATGTATTGAAATAGAATTTATTCTGTGCTTTGAATACATTTCTCTCCTTGTATCACATTTCTCTAAACATACAATGCCTTATAAAATGATAGTATTTAAATCTAGCTAGCATTATGTTTTTGTGCCTGGCATGATACCTAGCCCATAGTAGGTTCTCAGTAAATATTTGAAACCACTAGATTTCTTTAATTTTTGAAGAATAGTATGTCATTCAGGAAAAAATACTTCTTGACCTTAAAGAAATTACCTAATTACATGAGTCTGAGAAAAGTGGGGAAAATAATCCCTACTTACTAACACATTAATGATAAAATTAGTTTTTCTTATACTCTTGAATATGTGTAAATTGAAAATTGTCTTCATAGTTTCATTAAGGCAGATTACATGTGACTTTTTTTCTACTTTGGGCTTATCATTATTTTTTTTAAATAAAACACTGAAACTCTTTAGGAGAGAGAAATAAAAGTCAGCTCTATCAATCAGATTTTAATTGAACTTATAACAGGACAGGTTTCACATTACCAGCAGGAGGAATTCTCACTGTCTTAAGGCAAGCCAGTTAATTCTTTACTAATGTTACATGCCCTTTGGGTGTTGATGAGATGTTCTGCTTTACACATTCAGGAACCCAAGCTGATAGAGGCTCTGCAATCCATAAGTTAGAACATTCAGCCTCTTCAGTTACTGTAGTGTGGGGGGGAAGACTGGAGGATGTGCATTAATTTTTTTTTTAAAAGAAGGGATTTGTGTCACTTCTGGGATGACACAGACATCTCTGTGAGTGATAGACACACTTTACTCCCTATTTTCATGGCCTAATGGTATACTGGATCTAGCTCGTAATGGCTCCTAGAGAGGAAATGACACACTTTCTCTTCCCACCTCTGTATTCAGTAATGACATGTGGGGAGCTTGAAATCAGCCTTGGTGGTATTTTTTATACCAGCAAATGCCAAAAATTAGGCTTTTTTCCCCCCAGAAAGCAGTTTACTAATACTCTAACCTGACCTCTCCTGTATGAAAGCATATTTAGAAATGTTGCAATGGTAGATGAATAATTGAAGGGTATTATTGTCTACTATGCCGTAGTGTCCAGATCAACCCAGAGATTATTATCCTAAAATGGTGTGCATAGACTTAGGTCCTATGGAAAGAACACTGGACTGGGAATGGTTGCCATTGAACTTGCTGTCTAAACCTAGGCAAGTAATTATTTGAACATCAGTTTATTTTTTTCTTTTCCCTTTTTTTTTAAAAATTTAAATTCAGTTAGCCAACATACAGTTTTGGATGTAGTGTTCAGTGATTCATTGGTTGCATATAATACCCAGTGCTCCTCACATCAGCTGCCCTGCTTATTGCCCATACCCAGTTACCCTATGCCCCCGCCCATCTCCCTTTCTGCAACCCTCAATTTCTTTATGGTGCTATAAAATCACCTTTGGATGCAGTAAGATTGTATGAAATAATGTGTGAACATACTTAGCACAATGCTTCTAGAAAAATTCAATAGATTCCTGATGAATCTGGCATTCACTAGTTCTTAGGGAATCTAAGGAAAAGTGCCAACATTAGGCATTTAGGTGGCTTTAATATCATTTGTTAAACCTACACTTATTAAGTACCTATTGAGTAATATTTCATAGATGATAAATATGATGTAGTTATTGCCTTAAGGGACTTTCAATATAGAGAGGTATTTAATAGGCCTTTATGCTTAAACTAAGAAGTAGATCCATGTGCAATAGAGCTGACCAGGAAGATATCAGAGGAGTAACTAATGTTGCCTGGAGCTCTCCATGGTGCTTGTTTCTCGGTACTTTAGCCTGTCCTTTTTAACTCCTCACAGACTCACTCCAGTTGAGAAACCTAGACTCTGGTCTACTCTGCTCCTTCTTTTCTCTTACTCCTTTGTGGGTCAAGGTGACCTGCTGACCACTTTTAGGATGCCAGTAGATATCGAATACAATTTTATCTTTGCCTCTGCTCTGCTCGCACTGCAGCCGCCTGTGTATTCCTGACTCAGACCCTTCCACAGCTTAACCAATAGGACATTTGCAATTCAGAGCATTAATTAATTCAGAGTAATTTTGAATTCATGACTTTGAACTCAGAGAGTAATTCAGTTTAATTCAGAATAAAGGTCATCATAGATCTTTATGAACTTAAAAAAATTATGTGAATAAATATGCTGTATGAAATAAATTCTCAGAGTTTCTCGCCCATACAAATCCTGTTCGGTGTCTAGTGTCTAGAAATTTTCCTGTTATGTTTGGAGCTGTCATGCTGCTGCTAGATTTCTCTTTTCTTAACTGCAGAAGCCATGATGTTAGGGTGGCTCTGTACAGAGATGCTACTTCAAGATATTCTGTGGTAGATAGATGCTTTTTGGAGTCAAATTCAAATAACTCACATGATATAAATCTACATGATATAAAAACCAAATAGAAAAACATTAAATAAGGAATTGTAGTTTTACTAATTTTATTATACACAAAGAAAAAATATACTAAAATAGCTAGAATAATTTGAAGGGGAAAAGAAAGGGAAAGAATATGCAGATGGACTGCCTCTCTGACTCAATTACAGAATTAGCTGAATATTCTTTGTTGCTCCAAGACCTTCATATGATTGGTTCTCCTCCAACTCCCCTGTGTCCTTAACATGTGAGAATCCAGAGACTTCTCCCAATATTTCTGGAGTTTCCCGAAAGCTTACTTGTCTCCTGATTATTCGTATGTTGATTATAACTTCTGTACTTTGATGCAGGGCAAAGTTCAGCCTCATAAAAAAACATCACAGGAAATCCATTGATAACAAGACTTTTGTGGGTTTAGCAGATTTAACTGTATTAGGTGTGGTGTTCTGTCTTGAAGCACCTGGTCCCCTTCTGCTCTCTCTTTGCCTCCACCCTTCTTTTCTTTCCATTATGCCTCTGCTTCTCTCCTCAGAATTGTCTTGGAAGTTCCACATTACTATTTTAGTGTAATCCCTAAAATCAGCGTAAGCAACTCCCTTAACATAATCATGAGAAATACATGGGGTGCCTCTAGAAGTTGGTTTCTGGAGCCTCACTGAGTTCATACCACAGCTCTGCCCCCTGCTGTTTCTATGACTTTGAGCAAATTACTTAATCTGTCTGATCTGTGAAATTAGGGTGATATACTCCCATACAGGGCTTTTGTAAAGATCAAAAGTGATTGTTTATACGTTGTACAGTATGCAATTTTTTATATGTTAGCATTTCTTTCTTTCCCTTTGTCCATTTCTTGGTTCATCTTACCATTATTATAGGACTTTTTTGTCCTTATTAACACTAATATTTGAAAAAGGGAGCTCAGCTAAGAAACAGACTAAAATAGTAGTTTACCTTAAGAAAGCAGACTAAAATTATCAAGTTAACTACGGCACTTTTTTTTAAAAGATGTATTTATTTATTTTAGAGAAAGAGAGAGAACATGTGAAATGGGGGGAGGGGAAGAGGCAGAGGGAGAGGGAAAGAAGCAGACTCCACACTCAGCGCAGAGCCCCGCATGGGGCTGATCCCAAGACCCTGAGGTCACAACCTGAAATCAAGAGTCAGCTGCTTAACCGACTGAGCCACCCAGGTGCTCCTATGGCACTTTCTTATAAAGACATTTTAATGTGATGTTTTGTGTTCCCAATATATTATCCAAGTATTATTGTAATTCTTTTAAGAGAATGATTAAAGAATGATAAATGCATGCACGAGAGTCAGAGGTCATTTTTAACTAACTTAATTTAAATCTCTTCTTTTTATTATATTTTTAAACCGTAATTTTGGTTTGTTTGTGATGTCCTTTGCTCCCATTGCCCCAATTAATACAGAGTTGGATATAATTTTACTTGGACTTACTTGGAAATATCTTTTATTTACAAAGCCTTTTAAATTCTATGCAGATATTCCTACTATTTATAGTATAATATAGAAACATGAAGTTAAAATATTTTGTTAACTTATTACCCTTCATATTTTTGGCATTGTTCAGAGAATAGGAAACCTACATCCTTATTTCAACATACTTTGTTAATTAGTGTATTTTAAGGATCAAAATTAATTTATTTTACAGTAAGTCTATAGAGGGTATAAGGAACTCCCTGTTCATGAACTCTGCTTTATTTTTAATGTATTGTTTAGTAATGGAAGATGCCATATTTTCAAGCATGGGTAATTTCTAATTTTCTGACTTAGATATTAAGCACCACTCTTAAAACAGATGCTTTGTTGGTTGATATGTGCACAGAACATTTGCCAGGTAATTAACACTTGATGGCAGTCATTTGGCAAATTATGGGTCATATGTACTCTTGGTAACCTCAACAGCCATTTTACCATAGGAGACTTTCTGAGCAGCAAGGCAAGTAATGATATTATATAATGTCCGTGAACAGATATAAATCGAGTCATCAAAATATTGACCCTTCTGATTGTCCTCACATGAAATCAGTAGGCAATAGTGTCTTCAGTAATGCACTGTGTGATCTAAAACAGTTGAAATTAGACCTAGCAAGATTTTATATAACCCTTAGGATATCCCAATTCTAAAATTGGATCATGGGGGCTGCCTGGGTGGCTCAGTCGGTTGAGCATTCAACTCTTGATCTCAGCTCAGGTCTCAATCTCAGGGTTGTAAATTCAAGTCCCACACTGGGCATGGAGCCTACTTAGAAAAAAAAAAAGATAATGGTCCATATCCCTTCCTCAGCCCCCCTTTTTTTTTTGCTTTATTATATGGAATTCATGACACATTTTCCTTTAGAAATAATAGAATAAGTGGTGGTACTGAAACCCCTACATTTACACATACAGTTTTTTTTAACCCTTAGGAAAATGGGCTGTAGTCATTAGCAGCATCCTTTACACTGAGAATACAACAAACCTGTTTTTATGGAGATGTGGGTTTATTTCTTTTTCTTCAGTTTCCTTTTCCTTCTTTTTTCTTTTTTTAAATTTATTTTTAATTTATTTTTATTTTTTTTAAAGATTTTATTTATTTATTTGATACAGAGAGAGACCAGATCACAAGTAGGCAGAGAGGCAGGCAGAGAAAGAGGAGGAAGCAGACTCCCTGCTGAGCGGAGAGCCTGATGCGGGCATCGATCCCAGTCCCCTGAGATCATGACCTGAGCCGAAGGCAGAGGCTTAACCCACTGAGCCACCCAGGTGCCCAAGCCTGACCTTTCCATTAAAACCCCACCTCTGTAATTAGGATGCCTTGTGAACTTGGGAAGCTACTTAATGACTCGGTGCCCCACCTCCTTATCTGTGTGATGATGATAATGACGATATACATTGGATAGGATTGTAATAAAAATTAAATAAGCCAATGTATTAAAAGAGTCTGGACATACAGGAAATACCCAAGAAACATTAGTGTTATTGTTTTATCCTGTGGCCCTCATCCAAATTACTTATGATTTATGCACATGGGAGTCACTTCAGTGTTGAGTTATCATTCAATATTTAATTCAGCCATCATCTTCTTTAGGAGATTTGAGCCAAACTATAGTCTGGCCTGTTCCTTTTATGCATTTCTATGTATCTTTTATATATTTCTAATTCTGTGTCATATTAAAGATTTCTATTTCTCCATCTGTCTTTCTCACCAGCCATGAGCTCTTAGAGGATAGGGACCATGTTTTACTTTGTGTCTTGAGCACCTAGTGCCTTGGCAGGGACACTGTTGAGCTGGGGATGCTGGTTGGCTCAAATCTGGGTAGTGGTCATCTCTTGTGCTTGTCCTGGATATATCTTCCCAGAGGCAAATAAAAAGGAAATATTTTCCAGAATCAAACCTGTATAGTGTTTAGGGGTGAAGATTTAGTCATCCATTCATTCCCTTGATATTGCTAAACATCTACCATGTGAACCACAGTGAACAAAACAAAGATCTGTATCCTCATGGTGCTTTTACAGATTAACTTCAGGGATATTCACCAGTGAATAAACACCTGTATCTTTTAACATTGGCTTGCAGTGTATTACTGAATTTTAATTTAGGGCAGTCCCCTGGGCAATGTATCTTAAAACTTGCCTTTGAGGTGTAGAATCTTAGTTAAGTTTAGAACACCCAGATCAGAACTTCAGTTATTGGACATCAGTTCTAATTAAACACTGTGTAGTTTCCCATCCTGGTTAGTGTTTATTGTGACTGGTAACCTGGATCAGCTGATGGGATTTGTCTTTAAACATTTTTCAGACTTCTAGCAGTGGAAGGCACTCGGTTCGCATCACCGGCCTTAGTACTATTGATTTCCGAGCTGGTTTTTCTAGAAAGCCCACCCTGGACTTCAAAAAAACCGTCAGCAGACCGGTGCAAGGTTTGTATGTACATATTACCAAAATCTACATGGTAGATATCCAAGTGCAAAATATTTCTCAAACTGTCTGTGATTTTATAATTCTGTTGTATTTAGCAAAATTGGGAAACATAGCATCTTTACTTTAAACATAATTGTATTCTTGGCATAGTCATTTTTTCTCAAAGTCTTGTCCCAAGACCAGTGATACTGAAATTACTCAGAGAGCTTGTTAAAAATTAAGATTCCTGGGACCCACGCCAGATCTCCTGAATTAGAACTGAATTAGGTTGGACACAGGAATATGCACTGTAACAAGCACCCCAGTTGATTCCTAAACTTACTGAACTTTTAAAACTACGGACCTAGGTCTTGAGACTTTTTACTAACACCTATGAATCGTCTTGTTGTTAAGGTAAAAAATGTGGATTTTAAGTGTGTAGATAGCTAAAAAAATTAAAGACATTATGTATTGTATATTCAAAGATAAAATTACTCCTTCTTAAACCTTGTTCTTATTTTATTCATGCAAGATTATAGTTTTATAGCTAAAAAATGCTTAATCCTACTGTGGCTCTTCAAATTTCTTTTTTTTTTTTTTGGTTGTTTATTACTGCAGTTACTAGAGAGATACAAAGAGTGAGTCTTTAAAAATTAAATATTCATGTTATTAAACATCATGTAACATGTATTCACAATTCTAGTTTTTCCATGTATAAATATTGTTAAAGTACATAAATATAATTATTAGGATTTCGAAAGTTTCTGTAAATATACATTATTTATATAAAAAAGATTCTATAGTTAAGCCACAATTTATAGGACAGTTTGTAGTACTCATATTTATGATACTTATCTGCTATTATAATGCAAAATTTACTTGATATATAACCTCAATTTCATGTTACTTGTAAATAATAACGAAGCCTTTCTCCTGTAGGAATACCTACCTATGTGCTGCTGAATACTTCTGGAATTTCCATCCCAGCCAGAATAGATCGTCTTGAACTTCTGAGTATCTCAGGCAGCTCTCTTAAGACTATTCCTGTTAAATATTACCCAGACCAAAAACCTTATGGCTTGTGGAATATTTCTGACTTTATACCACCAAATGAAGCTTTCTTTCTCAAAGTAACAGGCTATGATAAGGATGATCATCTTTTCCAGAGGGTATCAAGTGTTTCCTTCTCTAGTATCATCCCAGGTGAGACGTCATTTTACTGAACCCTGGAGTAGTGATAGTTTAAGGGAGTGGTGTGGTCCTAAAAGGATGAACTATAATATAAAAAAATAAGATCTTCACAGTATAACCGGGTTATCGAATTGATGGGCATTTACGTTTAGGTGACACAATTTTTCTTAATCATAAAAAGCACATCCAAAGTTGGGTGTTGAGTCTCACTGATTGCAGATCTGAACATTCTGATGGCCTCACTCAGTGTGAGAAGTGAGACTGGGAAATTCTGGTGCTCTCACTCCCCCCGCCCCCCCCCAAAGCCTGGAACACATGTGTGGTGTTTGGTCAGGCTGCCTAAATTGGCCAATTGGGTTAAATGTTTATATTGATTGTCGGAAACCTATTTTGTGAACAGTGATTCATTGTAAACAGCTGGTGATGATTCTGTCTTTATGTACTAAGTTCGCAGTTAGTTGATTGGTAAGCTAGTTGCTCATATATTTGTTGTTATATAGAGATAAGATCACAGATTCGGGATTATTTAGAGACATGAGATAGCATTTCAATTTTTATATTTGTGCTATTTTTCTAGGCTAATGACGACTCCAATCAAAATTTAGAACTTTAGCTAGAACTGTGGATAGATAAATCTGTATTGTTATTAATATTGTAGTACTGGATAGAGGGACAACAGTTTATCATTTATTCATGAGTTTGTAATTTGGGAAATTCAGAAACAACTGTGGAGCTATTCTTTAATCATTGTCAAATGGTGAGAATACAACTGTTAGCATTTCCTCATATACCGTATTCAAAGTTGGTTGTCTTTGCCCCTAAACTGAATACTATAAAATCTATTGGATTCTTAAAAATCAGCTTTTCCCATTATTTTTGGGAAAACAATTACCCTTTGCATTCAGTTCTAAGGCATGGGGGTTCTTTTCATGTATTTACATTTTTGAAATAAAGATAAGCTCTACAATTGATGAAGTATGGTAACTAATTTGGTGGCTTTTTTTTTTTCCTACCTTGGTGGCCCAAAAAATAATGCGTCTGAAAAATAAACGGAGTCTTAGATTTAATGAATACTTTAGTAAGGGGTCCATAGAGATATCCAGAAATTAATAAGGTTTGAACAAAGAAAGATCATTAAAATGGGTTTTAGTCATTTAGATTAATTGGAATGCAGAGGATTTACTGGAATAATTAAAGTATGAAGCTTTGAATGGATTAACAGGAAGTACCCAGTATCATTGCGATCTTGTTGCCCATGTTCTTTTCTTCCTAGATGCTCCCAAAGTTACAATGCCCAAGAAAACCCCAGGATACTACCTCCAGCCAGGCCGAATTCCCTGCTCTGTTGAGAGTCTTTTACCCTTCACCCTGAGCTTTGTCAGAAATGGAGTTACGCTTGGAGTAGACCAGTATTTAAAGTGCGTACATGTTTTTATTAGCAATTATAGACAGTTTTAAACACCTAAATACAAACAAATCCTTATTTTGATGTGCTTTTTCATTGGAAATTCTCATTTATTTGTTCTATAATCTTGGAATATGGCAGTGAACGAAACAGACAGGTCTGTGACCTCGTGAAGCTTATATTGTAATGGAGAAAGAAAACAATATAATAATTTAATAAGTACTGGGAAAAAATAAATAAATACTGGGATTCATTCAAATACTAGAATTCATTCATTCATTCAAGGTATCAACTCTTATACTCTCTACAGAGAGAGAGTATAAGCAGGGGGGAGCAACAGGCAGAGGGAAAGGGAGAAGTGGATTCCCCGCTGAGCAGGGAGCTGAATGCAGGATCTATCATCACAGGACCCAGGGATCATGTCCTGTGCCAAAGGCAGACGCTGACCTGACTGAGCTGCCGAGGTGCCCCTTGAGGGTCTCTTGTTAAGATGAAGAATACAAAATTTTGAATACAAGGTTAGGTACCAAATCTTGGAAGGGTCCTTACAAAAGAGAAAAGTTTAAGCTTTGTTGTCCTTGGGACAAACAAGACTCTGAACATAATTTAAAGTGTTACAATAAGTAAATCCGATTAAGTGCTGTGGCAAAACACAGAGCAGATTAATTGGGATGTAATTAATGTTGGTAGACGGGGTGCATGTGGTTTTGGCTTAGTTGCAATCTGAAAATTCAGGATAAGGGACATTTAAGCAAAGACCTAAGTAAGCATGGTGAAAGATGGTCATGCAGATATCTAGGGAAAAGCATTTGCTCCCCAGGAACAGTAAGTGTAGGTGCACAAAGGCTGGAGCTAACTGGCAGGTGGGAAAGAAAGACAGGAAGGAAGCCAGCATGGCTGGAGAAGGGGAGGGAAGGAGGGAAGGGGAGGGGAGTCTGCTGGGGTCAACAGTTGGAGCGGGACTGTGTGTGGCTGCTGCACTTAGCAGTCAATGGAGGTGGGCAACAGGACACGGACTTTCCTTGTGAAGATGGGTGATCGTTTTTAGATAAATACAATCTATGATAAAATTAAGTAGACCTTGAAAACTGGAGGATGATTTCTGGAAAATGTTTATTTTTTTTAAAGATTTTATTTATTTATTTGACACAGAGAGAGAGATCACAAGGAGGCAGAGAGGCAGGCAGAGGGAGAGGAGGAAGCAGGCTCCCCGCCGAGCAGGGAGCCCGATGTGGGGCTCGATCCCAGGACCCTGAGATCATGACCTGAGCCGAAGGCAGAGGCTTTAACCCACTGAGCCACCCAGGCGCCCCAATGTTTTTTTAACTTACTAATGAAACAAACTACATGTTGGCAAAAACTCTAGGAATTATTTTATAAAACTTCTATGCTGTTAATTTACTACTAATATAAATAACTTCCATAAGATGCTAAATATTTGATAGTATTAACTTATTTTATCTCTTTATGGGTCATTTTAAGCAAAAACTATGGTAGGAATGTTCAGTATAACTTCAGAAAAAAATTCCATTATTTAAAGATTGAACTGTATTATTTCCCACTACTTTTTTAAATATTGTATATCTTGAAGATTTGCCTTAGCTCCATGTTTAATTATAAACTGACCAGGGTATCAAATTTTGAAGCTACATAGCTTCCTGATGAAATCAAATCATTCTGCTTCGTGTTTAAATAGTAACATATTTCAAAGACACTTGAGATTCTTTATAAACATTAATTCATTAATTCCACACAGTTCCTGGGAGGTAAGCCACAAGAATTCTTTTTCTCATTTTTCCAGCCCTGTGGCCCAGAGATGGGACATGCTTTGCTGACATATAAGCTCTTTGGTTGTGAGAGGCTAAAGACAGAATTTGGCATGGGTGGTGATGGATTGATACTCTAACCCTGATTCACTCACAAGTCCCTGCCCTAGATTTCCTAATAGCTTGGGACATGTGACTTAATCTTTGTTATGCGAGTCTCTATGGTCACTAGGGGTTGTAAAAGAGAATTAGTTTGCATGAGCAACAGGACACATTTGTATTTGACATGTTCTTTCCTCATTCCAAAGGCCATGCCTTTAAAACTTTTTAATGTTAACTGAGAAGACAACATGATAAAAGAGAATTATTTTCATGTAATATTTCATAAATAAGAGAAGTGCAAGTATCACTGTAAAGAATATTCTTCAAGCAATCTGACACTGGTTATGTGCCTTTGAACAAATCACTTATCCTTCTTCCTGAATCTCAACTTACTTGTTTCTAAAACAAGGGACTTGGGACTGGAAGAACTGCCACTATCTGTTCTAAAATTTCCATGTGTCTAAGTTTTTGATGAATCCTAATATATGCTTGACTGTGAAGTAGGCACTGCAGAAAACATGAATGACTGTATGTATTTCAAACTCCTGCCTCCCTGGAACTTACCAGTACCTCCTAGACAATGACAGTTATAAACCTGGACTCAGCTTACTGCCATTAGGCACTAAAGATATAGCTTAGGTGATCACTAGGGCTTATAGTCAACGCATAATCCTTTTCCTTCTGAATGTGACAGTAAGGACCACTGACACCTAATGTATATACATCTGAAAAGAAACTAACTAAAACGAATATTCTCAGTTACTAAAATTATGGAACAATGACTTTGCTTTCGTTTACAAAGTCTAATATGCTAAATATACATTAAGAGCTCAGTAAGTTTTTCATGATTTTTTGATGACAGGTGTGGTTTGTCTGGATGGCAAGAGATATGAAGTCCTTACTATGATATTATATCTCACACCACTTTCAGACTCCAGTGGAAGGTGTCTTGACTTTGTAGTAGGCTTTTCATCTCATCTATATCTGGAATGTTTAAGAAGGTTATAAATAGCTATGGATGAATGTAAGAAAAAAATTATAAAAATAGTTTTGATTTTCTATTATATTTTAAAACAAGATAATGCCTGTTTTGAAGATTAGGAGGATCTTATAAATATCTATTAATATCTATTAGCTAGATATTAAATATCTAGCAGGATTAAATATCTATTGCTAAGACACCTCCAGAGAATGAGGAAAAATTTGAAGAGTGTTAAAGAAAGAATAGTGTTTATTAAATGAGTGGATAAGTATTATAGCAAAGGGATTTTTTTTTAACCTAAATGACAGGTTTGGTAATAAAACTGATTTTTTTTTTCCTTGGTGTATGCAGACTGAACCAGATAATTCTATACCCTTATGTGGAGCTTGGACATAAGAAAGTTAAAGAGAACCTATCGTTTTGGAGTCAAAAAGTCTATTTTCAAACTTATGAATTACATGGTTGAATTGCTTTGGCTAAGAACCCCCACCCAAACATGACCCCAAACTGGAAATAATGTGGAAGAAGAGAGGATTTAAGGAGTGTTTTGTTTTTTTTTTTTAAAGATTTTATTTACTTATTTCACAGAGGGAGAGAGATCACAAGGAGGCAGAGAGGCAGGCAGAGAGAGAGAGGGGGAAGCAGGCTCCCCGCTGAGCAGGGAGCCCGATGCGGGCCTCGATCCCAGGACGCTGAGATCATGACCTGAGCCGAAAGCAGAGGCTTTAACCCACTGAGCCACCCAGGCGCCCTTAAGGAGTGTTTCTATATTAACTCATTATCTTATATTTTGACATAGGCAGGAAATGTTTCCCTGAAGAAATTCACAAACTCCGTATCTTACTGCCTTTGTTGTGCCTTTTGCTCAGATAGCTTAAAGTTCTAATTAAAAGGTGTGTCATTTTAAGCTATAAAGAACTCTGCAGTTTAATCCATTTATTTTTACATTGTTCATTTGAATGAATACTTCAAAAAAAAATAGCGGAATCACTGTTTTCAGCTTTGCTTTGTTTTTGTCATAACTGAAAAGGTTTCTATTTTGTTATCCCAGAGAATCTGCCAGTGTGAACTGGGAGATTGAACAGGTCACTTTGTCTGATGAAGGCGCCTACGAGTGTGTCGCTGTGAGCAGCGCGGGGACTGGACGGGCACAGACCTTTTTTGATGTGTCAGGTAATTATCACTAATGGCTTTGCAGTTGCCTGCATATTAATGCATCTGTGTAAATGGGATGCTCGCTAATCCTGGCTCTTGGCTGTGTGACCTTTCTTGGTTCAATCACTTAAGGACTCAGTGCCTTGGTCTCCCAAACTGTAAAATGAGGATATGCATAACAGTCTCTCCTGGAGAAACTATGAGGATAAACAAGAGAGTGTATGTCAAGCACACAGAGGAGAGCCTGGCATGTGGAAACGCTTGATAGACCTTAGGTATTACTGTTGTTATTGTACTATCACCATTATTAATGCAGGGGTTCAATAAATATTTTTTGAAATGACTAGATAGCTTTTTTATTAAAAATCAAAGAAATTTAAAGAAAGGAAGGGGTAGAGTTTAAAAAAAGGAAGAGTTCTATTCTGGGAATAACGAGGTTAAAACCTTCCCTTTCCTCTCCCATATTCATAATAAGCAGAAGGCTTTTATGAATGGATTCTGACACTAAATTGAAGGCGGTAATGGAAGTGATCATGTTCAAGAAACATAGGGCCACAGTTGCTACCATATTGGTATTAAGAAGAGTGGAAGAAATGCTAGTTTGGTTTTTTTGTTTTTTGTTTTGCTTTAGATAGTATGTTTCCAATGAATAAAGGGGAGGCAAAACTCATTGCTTTATAAAGCAGGATATATTTTAGAGAAAACATCATTTTTTCCTCCAATCTCCCATAATTCTTAGGATACAAAAAGACTATCATTTTTAACCAACGATCAGGATATAAGCCACTTACTCAACATAAATCTAGAATTTATTGGGATATTTGTGTCAACTGAATTATTTTCTACCTGCCTTGTAGATTAGTGTTGCTCTGTGTTTAAGAGTGACCCTATTCTGACCTAAATGTAGTTGCTGAGTTTTATAACAAAGTCTGTATCTGCTTTTAGTACTGATGTGCATTTTCTTGAGACAAGTAAAGACAAAAGAACCTATAAAATTGTAGGGCTGTTTAAAAGTTTAGGATTTATGTTTGTTATCAGTAAGTCCAAGCTGAACTTGAAAACAGAGGCATGCAGGCATGTTCTTCTCGGAGTAAATTTATTTGTATTCTCTTATTCTTAGAAAAATAAAGTTTGTCTTCTGAAATAATTTCGTTGACATGCATCATAAACTATTCATTTTTTCCATCTCCAGTAATTATGAAAAGTATTGGAATTGTGTCAACGTTCCTCAGCTTCTGGGAAAACAAACACTTGAGCACTTGAGGTCCCCCCCTCCCCCAGCAATATTAACTAAGGGAAAGACAACAGGGAAAGAAGTTTGAGTGAGTGGATTTAAGCATCCTGCATAAACAACTGGGAAGCGCCAGTACGAATTTGTGAACTATTAAGAATTTGGCTCTAGGGTGTCAGTAACTTCCACGTGCGTGTTGTACACGTGCCCCTCTACTTTTATTGGTGCCAGCCAGGCAGTGGTATCACCAGGAAATTATATTGCGCCCAAGCCAGTTTTCAGGACTTGTGTCCCATTCGGTCAGTTAGGAAAGAAGGAGCAGGAAACACTGATGGTAATGGCAATGACTGTAAGCACAGAAGTAACAAGAAAGTGGCCCTTTGGACTTGGAAGGGTAGATATTTCCTTTGGGGCTCACCATTGCCTGAAACCTCCACTCACTTCTGAATCTCTCTTATCCTAGGCTAAGATCCCAGCAGTTACCTGACCAAACCCCTGGAATCACATGCAAATTCACAGGATAGTTAGATCTTATATATATATATATTTTAAAATATTTTATTTATTTATTTGACAGAGAGAGATCACAAGTAGGCAGAGAGGCAGGCAAAGAGAGAAGGAAGCAGGCGCCCCGCTGAGCAGGGAGCCCAATGCGGGCCTCGATCCCAGGACCCTGAGATCATGACCTGAGCCGAAGGCAGAGGCTTTAACCCACTCAGCCACCCAGGCGCCCAGATCTTATATTTTGGAAAGGAGTGTTAGAAATCAAGGCATTGTGGGTTAGTGATGTTCCTATGTCACTGTGGACACTGATTTATTTTGTAAAGTCAAAGGGCACCCAAGAGCAGTTTAAAGAAAAGCTAAAGTCCTACCAATATGTTACCTCAATTTTTCCAGTGTTTTCTTCTAGTTGACATGTTTAAGGATTTTTGGTTCATTTGAATGTTGATTATTGAATGTTTTTTAAAAGTAAAATGGGTGTGAAAAGCATTGTACTTCTTTTATTGCATATAAACACAGAAACAGGGCGCCTGGGTGGCTCAGTGGGTTAAAGCTGCTGCCTTCAGCTCAGGTCATGATCCCAGGGTCCTGGGATCGAGGCCCACATCGGGCTCTCTGCTCGGCAGAGAGCCTGCTTCCTCCTCTCTCCTCTCTCTCTGCCTGCCTCTCTGCCTACTTGTAATCTCTCTCTCTGTGTCAAATGAATAAATAAAAAAAAAATCTTAAAAAAAATAAAAATAAAAATAAAAAAAAACCACAGAAACAATGAATAGGGTTGCAGAAGCAGGAACAATTCATTCTTTTCAAGTGACATTTAGTAATTTAGGTTGGTACTATTACAAAGTTACGTTAACTTACTGAATTCCTTTATTAACACAATGCCCTTTCCCCAATGCACACATATAGAGTACCAAAATTCTGGGTTTACCTAAAATACCAAGAATAAAGAAGACTTGTCAGGGGCGTGTCAGTGACAGGTAATCTTAAATTATAATTATAGGTTATTGTTTTAGAACAGGATAAGACTTGGAAACAATCTTACACCACCTCATCATTTTGTAGGTAAGGAAACTGAAGCCCAGAGCAGGCAAGTGACCCGTTATGGTTACAAGGATAGGGAGTGAGAAGATGCCTGCACAGTCTTCCAGCAATCTTTACCTAATGCCACAAAGCCTATATGTGTTATTCTTTCAGTTTTAACATTCCATCTCTGATTCACGTATTCTAGCCTCAGTCATTCTTTCACTTAGGAAGGGCTAACTTCAAGCACCAGGCTAGGTATTCCGTTATCTTGGCCTCCCTCATCATTTCCTCCAACCCCGTTTATGTGTGCATAAATATTTCCATGTGTATAATATTTATTATCTCCAGTTATTTATGCACCAATGATATTGTATGTCATTATTTCATATCTCATCTGTTATGTTATTAGAAAGTTGGCATTTTACATATTTGAATTTACATCTGAAGAGGGAATAGACTCTGAGGGAGGGTTTGTATGCAAGAGGGTTATTGGGGGAATTTTCTAGGAAAAAGCACCTGTAAGGGAGTTAACAGAAGCGGAAGAAGTTAAACTGTGGTGTGATTACTACTAGGGTCTTAGCTGATCCCACAGGGAATTCTGGAGCTGTCATGGCCTTGAATTGAGGCAAGAGAGCTGGTCCTTTGCTTTCTCATGAAGTGGTCACTGCATGTGGGCTACCCTGGACAGGGGGTCTTACCCTGAGCACGTTAGTGCCCTTGGCTATGAGCTTTATGTAGCCAACAAGCATAGCAGCGAGGGAAATGAGTGCCTTGGTCCTTAAGAGGGATCTAGGCATGTGCCCAGCATACCCTCCATGCCTAATGTGAGATTTCCCATTTTCTAAAAATCTCTCCCCCCGCCCCAAATACCTAGTCTGGTTGAAGAACTTTGTTTCAAAAGAACAAAAAAAGAAAACCATACAAAACGTCATGTGGCCTTCGGAAAGATCTGGATAGGATGTGAACAGACGCATGTACTATCACTTTCAGGTGTTTGATGGCTTATGCCATCTGGTATGTTAGAGTCATAAAGCATTAGAACTAGAAAGGTTTTTAAGATAACCTAATTTAATTAGGTGCCTGGGTGGCTTAGTCAGTTAAGTGTCCAACTTTAAATTTCAGCTCAGGTCATGATCTCAGGGTTATGAGATTGAGCCCCACACTGAGCCCTGCACTGGGCTTCCTACTGGGTGTGGAGCCTGCTTAGGATTTTCTCTCTGCCTGCCACCCCCCACCCCTGCTCTCTTCCTCTCTTAAAAAAAAAAAAAAAAAAAAAAAAANTTAACCTAATTTAATCATCAACTTCCCTAAAGTCACACACCTAGGGCTAAAACTAGGCAGCCTATAGTGGTCAGGTTTGGCAAATAAAAACATAGAATGCCCAGGTAAATTTGATTTTCATTTAAGTGTGTCTGAAATAATTTCATGAGACATATGTATATTAAAATACTATTTGATGTTTATCTGGAATTCAAATTTAGCATAGCATCTCGTATTTTCTGTGTCAAGCCTAGCCAGACTCCAGAACTTTCTTTGTCTTTTTTTTTTAATTTTTTAAAAAATTTATTTATTTATTTGACAGAGAGAGAGAGAGAGAGAGAGATCACAAGTAGGCTGAGAGGCAGGCAGAGAGAGAGAGGAGGAAGCAGGCTCCCTGCCAAGTAGGGAGCCCGATGTAGGCCTCGATCCCAGGACCCTGAGATCATGACCTGAGTCGAAGGCAGAGGCTTTAACCCACTGAGCCACCCAGGCACCCAAGAACTCTCTTTGTCATGTACTCTTTCTACTGATTCACTAGCCATTTTCATAAGACATTTTAAAAATATAGCAAAATGATAAAATTTTGTTTTTTAAATAATAATTTAAAATAACATCTATTCTTCTAAAAATATTTGGAGAACAAGGATAAATATAAAGAAAAATATGGAAAATATATGCATTTTTATCCCTCAGAAATTACCACTATGGTTTTGTCATATTGCTTCCAGGTTTTCTCTAGGCTTATGATTCATCTGCACTTATAAATGGTTTTCGATAAAGGAAAATAAAATTTTATCTTGAATATCTGATGCTCTTTCATATTTAAACTAAAACAGGCACATGGGTTTCCAGCTAGCATAGCTCAGCACAGTTTTTATTGCTGTATTATTGCTGAATAATGGCTTGCTACAGCAGATCATTTTAAAACACTTGGGCAGAGTGTACTTTAGAGGAGCATTTGTATTTATTCTCAAACCTAACTAGAGTAATATGTGATTCTCTCTAGAATGTTGGCCAAATATTTAACTAGTTAATGGGTTTTGACCACATCTGAAACGTGCATGGATTACTCAATACCTTTTGTGTGCATGGCTTTATGTGTACAATTTTATTAAAGGTCTACGTCTAGTCTTGACCTTCTTAAATCAAAACATTCCTCATGCCTCTGGGGGAACATTTGTCATACATGGCTTTTGTACTGTGTCTTCTTAATGAGACTGTAACTCTCCTTAAAGCTGTTCTATCATACTTAGTATACTATTGTCTACCATACTTTGTGTCCTCTTTTCTTTAAAACACTAAATTTAAGTATTTTTAAATTTAAAAAATCCATAAATGCTACTTTCTTCAAAACTCAAATAAAAATTTATTTCACTCCACAATCCTAAATTAGTCTTTTTGCCATGCCCTTTTGATTCTCACATCTATAATTTATAAATTTAGACTTGCATATGCTTTGGTATGTAAACAAGCACTTCTTTTTTTTTTTTTACATTGAGGATTAAAGGAACTAAAAACACATTCTTTGCATGGTGTCTTCAGGTTACAAGTACCTTGTGCTGTTGCTCACTTTTACAGTAAGACGTTTAAAGTTTAATTTAAAATTTAAATTAGAGAACATTCAACTCTTCAATTAAAGGCATGCATTTAAAACTATGGTATTGGGGCACCTGGGTCGCTCAGTCGTTAAGCGTCTGCCTTCAGCTCAGGTCATCATCCCAGGGTCCTGGGATTGAACCGCACATTGAGCCATACATCGGGCTCTCTGCTCTGCAGGAAAACCTGCTTCTCCCTCTCCCACTCCCCCTGCTGGTGTTCCCTCTCTTGCTGTGTCTCTCTCTGTCGAATAAATAAATAAAATCTTTAAATGAATAAATAAAAATAAATAAATAAAACTACAGTATTTGGCAAATGTGATAAAAATTAGAAGGATTTTTTTTACAACATGCACTACTTTTTAAGAATCTTTTAATTCAATGATAATTTTCTTCAGGTCAGATATACGTATTAATGAATATGTTCTCTTGTACTGCATCTTCCCTACAAGATTTTCAGTCCATACTCATTAAATTTTTAAACCACATCTATAAGTGAGCAAAATGGCTGTTAGGTCTCTTGATTTGAATGTTTTCATTTCACACAGAGCCCCCTCCAGTCATCCAAGTGCCTGATAATATTACAGTCCCTCCTGGAGAAAGAGCAGTTTTGACATGTCTCGTCATCAGTGCAGTGGATTACAATCTAACCTGGCAGAGGAATGACAGAGATGCCAGAGAGGCAGACCCAGCAAGAGTGAGGATCTTGGCTAACCTCTCCTTGGAGCTGAGGAGTGCGAAGTTCAGCGACGCTGGGGAGTATCGCTGTGTGGTTTCCAGTGAAGGAGGATCGTCAGCTGCTGCAGTTTTCCTCACAGTGCAAGGTACGTGCATGTGGTAACTTCGGAATTACGGTGTCTTCTCTTCTTTCTCTCAACTTTATTTCCTTAAGTTGGCTATCTGAGAATGATAGTATCTACCCAAACAACTACAGTTTTGAATGATAGAAGCCTTATGGATCTTAAATAGTCTAAAGCTGACTGAACTGGAAACCAAAACATCACTAACAAATAGGTGACTTTTTAAGATAAACACAGCTAGTCCTTTTAAGAGACTTTTATTTTGAGACTATAAATAGAAATTGTCTCTGGATGATTAAATAGTTTTAAATTCTCCATTCTGTTATGTGGATTTTTAAAAAAATTCTAATTGTTTTAATAATTGGTTAAAAAATGCTTCCCAGTTTGAGTATTATATTATTTCCAATGTAACTAATTTACTTTTACTTGGTTTTTTTTGTTTGTTTGTTTAAAGATTTTATGTATTTTAGAGAGAGAGTGCTCGCAAGTGGGGGTAGGGGCAGAGGGAGAGAGAGTCTCAAACAGACTCCTCGCTGAGCGTGGAGCCCAATGCAAGGTGTGATTTCACAACCCTGAGGTCACGACCTGAGCCGAAATGAAGAGTGGAACACTTAACTGACTGAGTCATGCAGGTGCCCCCTATTTTTATTTTTTTTTAATTAAAGGTTAAGATTTTTCTCATCTTGGTGAAATTTTATTAAATTTTACCACGGTTGTTTTTATCTTACTTATCTTATACACAAAAGTGCCTACTGACAATAAACTAATGGTAAGCCAATCTTTAATTATGTCTTTGTCTAAATGTCTAGATAGCTGAAAACAATGTGTTAACAATGTGGTTTACTGGCTTACAAATATAGATATTCTTCAGGACGATTCAATGAAGATCAGCAACTGTTCAGAAAGTATCTCTTTCGGTAGAATCACATTTGACTTCTAAATGTCTATAGACCAGCAGCCGAGAGCCTTAATTTAATGAACAAATTACTCTTGGCAATTTTATGCTCTTAAGCTGAAAGATTCAGTTGCTGCCTCAACAGAATATTTCATTTCAGTTCCTTGATGTGGGAGACTGATTGCATCAGGATTGTGTCTGGCTGTTTGGTTATGGTATTAGAAACAACTTTATGTAACACTCTCAGATGATTTTTTAACAAAGTTATCTAACAGAATGACCATTCCATCTCAAGGCTAGCGCTGAGATTGTTATTAATGGCCGAAAGGCGAAACTACCATGAGAATTAGCAAAATGGTTGACATCTGATTCTAGTTTTCTCACTGGTAGTTGAAACATGTTCTGCAATCCGAATGTGTGTCTTTTGTTAGTTGATCTGGTGAATCCTCTAGGGAAACATTGCTTTTGTAAATGGCTCAAGGCATTTCCACATGGTAAACTGCTTAGATAATTAGAGTCTATCCAAGTGGTAACTTGAGTTACCAGAATTTTGAGAGTGTTTTTACAGATAGAATAAAATGCTAATGGACTTCTGAAATTTGATCTTTGTTCTTTACTTGAAGTCCCCTAGAATGGGATTGTAAAAGCCTTCTAGTTTCCCCAGGTTAACTTTTCAGTGCATTAGTATTCAATTTAGTCAATTAGAACAGTGATTCTCAAACTCTCAAACTTCCATGGATAAAGAATTATCCAAGGAACTTACTAAAAAGCAGATTTCTAACCCCATATCTAGAGATTCTGATTCCCTAGGCCTGGTGTTTGGACCCGAGAATCTGCATTTATAAAAGACCTCTCAGATAGAATCATGGATAATATTTTCTGAAAGAGCATTTGATTCTATTCTACAGAATGAACCTTATTTAGAAAGGGATATAGTTAAAAGAAACTCTTGACTCTTCTTTCTGGCAAAATGGAGTCATTGTTATCCAATGATTTGCTGAGGTAAGTTCTTTACAAAAGATATAGTACACAAAACATAAATACAAAAGACATATGACATTACCTGATTACTGGCTAGTATGTATAATCTCTAGTGATATAAATCTGTTTAGAGGTGTTATTTTATGGCCTGTCTAGTTGGTCTTGAGTTTGAGGGATGAAATGTGACAAAAAAATGTATTTTAAAAATCTAACAAAACTATAGTCTAATATTAATCACACTTACTTAATAAAAAATGAGAGCTCTAGCTAATTGTAGCCATCTGAATGCATTATTTTATTATTGAATGTACCATTGCAAAGCTATGGATATTTGACGAAATTAACTATTTTACCTAGGGTTGTAATTTATGAGAATTAAAGATGCTTGTCAACTATTGACATTGGATCTAAAATTATAAATTAATTTCATTTATATGCAGTAAAATGTTTTTAAAAGCAGATGTAGAAAACAGTTTCAGAAAATGTGAAGGTAAAATAGTACTTGCATTGAATACATACTTGAAGAATAATTTTCTTGCTTATATGGGAATCAGTAGCTTAATTCATAGTCTCATTTACATTTCTTTACCTACACGTGTTTGTTTGGAAACTACTGCTATCAGGAATAATTTAAAGAGTTAAACGTACATACTTTACAAAGTTTAGGTAGTAGTTTTAAAATATAATTAGCAAGAATTTTCTGGTTTAAAATATCGTATCTGTAGCTGCTGCAACCTCTCTTCATCTAACAGTAAAGTATCAATAAAGACCTCAAAAAGACAAAACTGAAGAATACTAAAACCCAGTGGCAATGGACAGTAGCAAAACTTTTGGGAGGAATTTTATAGCTATTACATATAAAGATTTTATTTATATACATATATATGATGTAAATATGCATATTAGTGTTAATATTTTAAGGTCAGTGGAATGAAAATCTCAGTCAATGGTCCATCTTTTTTATATTCACATGAAAGCTGGGAGGCTGTATCTTTGTCCTTCTGTTTCATACTTTACTCCAAAAAGAAAATATTATCTTTAAGAAGCCATAATGCCATCTCCTCACACATATTAATAGTGATAACCATCCAGTAAGGAAAATGTAGGACAAGAAGTAGACAGGCTAATTGAGCATAATAATAATAAAAATAAATAAAATATAAATACACAGAGAGAGAGGGAAAAAAAGTAGACAGGCAAGCAGGACCCATGTAGAGAACAGGAACCTGGATATATGTTTCTCTCCACATGAAAATATTTGGAAGCATGAGAAACATTGATACAAGTGTCAACTAGGGACTTTAGAGAGAGATGGTAGCAGAGGGGAGCATCCCAGTCGCAGCCAGAAGAGCATAATCGATAAGAATTGTGCAAAAAGCTGTGCACATCAGACTAACTCAGCTGCAGAGTTGCAAAGGCAGTTCAGCTACAACAGAAGTAGCCAAACAATCAAGCGAGGTCTGTCCAAACACTTTGTTGACAGACACTGGGTCTGGATTTGATGTCACCTAAATGAATGATGTCATTCACTTAAGGATGAATAAGCAGAAAATTATCAACACAAAACAAAACAGGAAAAAAAAAATAAAGCATTGGACCTAAGAAAAAGATACTGGGGAGTAAAACAAGGAGAGATAGCCTTAGAAGAAATGGATGCTTCTGAAGGATGTTTATTCTAAAGACTGGGGAAAAAAATGTTTAGTGTCACCAATGTCTTTCTAAAGACCTATCCTCCTCTGAACAGGTGTATATATTGATAAAGGAGGAACTAGCTGAGGTGACGGAACAACTGCAGGTGTGATGGAATAAGAAAGGATTTGATGTTAAAATGTAATAATATAATGCAAATTGGAATTAGAGACACTAAAAAGCAGAATTTATATTCCATAAAAATAAAATAATGGATATGGTTTCATAAATTTGAGAAGTTCTTTCAGAACATTGAGGAAAAGAGCTGAGTGAATAGTATGTTTGTTTTTTTTAAGGAGAGATAAAAACCAGAGACTGGAACTTGGATCTTCAAGATTTCTAAGTATATGGCATATATATGTATTTAACAAAGACAAGTGAAATGAAAGATAGAAAAAGATATAGTTGAAGAAAATTATCCTAGGGAGAAAAACAAAAATTGTCCAGGGTGAGCAAATCAGGCAAGATCAATGAAGAGAGAACTTCGTCTAGACATATCCTGGCTGAAATTTCAAATTATTGGTGTAAGGGGAAAAAAACTCCACAAGCATATGTTCAGACTAAACCAATATCTTGTAAAGTGAGCAATAAAATCAGACCGGCATCAGACTTCTCAGATGGTAAAGGCTAAAGGCTAGAACATAATTGCAATGAATATTTGTCATATTTTGGTTCTTAGGGTCTGAATGTGTCCTCTGATCTGGGAAGAAATTCTTTATTATTTTAGTGGGAAGCAGAGAGGCAGTTGAAATCAGATAATTTCTTTTCCCATCCTAGAATCAGCTGCTCCAGGGCTCCCAGTGGGACTTTAACTCTTGCTTGGACGATTTCAACTTTGGCAGTATCATGAAATTTTGAGGATAGCAGTAGCAGAAGCAAGTGTCCTAGTGACCCTTTTCCATCATTCCCATTTCCCTTAGTGACATTAGACTCATTATCAATTTACCAGAAGAGCCTTGAGAAAAAACACAGATCCTAGAAACTATGGCTGTTTGAATTAGTCACCGAATGAGCATGAGAGAATGTGAATGGGTTGATAGGCTTCTTTCATTATGAGAATTCCTCACTGTGGAGATAATGGTATAATTAGACACAGCAAATTCTTCCGAAAGGGGATTCCCTCAAGACTCAGAAGTCTGACTAGTCAAACAGATAAACAAACAAATCGAAGCCACCCACAGTTAAGCCAGAAGCGGGGGAAAAACGCAATTGATTGATAGAGACAAAAATGTGAATATGAGACTGACCACTTGTTTGGAGGCAATGGAATTATAAATGACCTTCTTACTTACATTTTTCTGTACTAGGAAAAAAAACCCTGTATTTAATAGGAATACATTATTTTAAAACTTTGTGTAAATTGGATTTAAAAATTTTTGAGAGTGCTCACGTTACTTTTATTGGGGGATTGAACTATGTATGGGTAATGTATTTTCTTTCTTTGCTAAATTTCCATAAATTTTCTTTATCACTTTTATATTTAAAATAATTAATATATATTAAGAAAGTTAATAAGAGTGTAAAAATAAAGAATAATTAAAATAAATTAAGAAATAGTGCCTCTCAAAGTGTCAAGTTAGAACTTTCATCAATATGAAAATTCATATTTGAAAGATTAAGGGTCTGGAATTTTATAGGACTATATTACACAATAAGCTGTTTTAAATTCTTTCTGAAGCAGGGGTGTGGGTGGCTCAGTCGGTTAAGCATCTATCTGACTCTTGATTTTGGCTCAGGTCATGGTCTCAGGATTGTGAGATTAAGCCCCACTTCGAGCTCCATGCTCGGTGTGGAGCCTGTCTCTCTCCCTCTCAGTCAGCCCTCCCGCCTCTTCTGTGGAAGAGTGCACTCTCTCTCTCAAAAATAAAATAAAATAATCCTTTCTGAAGCAAAATGAGGTCAAGCAAAAAGAATAAATGCAGAATTTCAGTTAATAATTGCATTAGGCTTCCTGTACTGAATAGTCCAAAGAGCCATGACAGTCTCTTCAGTTTTTCCCCTTGCAAGATTTTTACAGGAATAAATTGTGGTTTATAGAAGTCTATATCTATGTTGGCATAATGAAAACTGCTTTTTATTAGCTCATCTCTTTTCCTAGACTTTTTGGTGCATTGGAGTCTTGGTAGTCAAGCTTTTTGTTTTTGAAAGTTGACCTAAAACATGTGTATGTCTGTTTTATATACTAGTGCCATCTTTGTGGACTTTATTTAGATGAGATGAAACCATATGCTTAAAACGAAAACTTCCAAATCATTACTTACTGTCAAAAGTTAATTGTATTCATTACCTTGGTTGTTTGATGTCCCAGTATGAATCAGCACAAATGAATAAAATTCTTTATTAAAATGCTAGCTTTTGTTGCCTTCTATACTATAGATCTAATAAGGAGTGTATTGGAGGCCTTTAGATTTGACAAAAAATAGTGAAGTTTTGCATCAGGTATTCACTGCAGTAGTATCCAAGGAATATGCAGTTTTCCATAGAAATATTTGCTTTCCCAGTTCTTCCTATGGTGACTGTAAACTTTATGAAGAGAAAAGTTTTGTGTTTATTAGTCTAATGAATGTATTCTAATGATTCCATGGTTAGGGGCAAGTCTCTGTTATAACACAATCCAATTCTACTCAATAAAACATATAAATCTTCTTTAACTTATGATGGGGTTGTGTGACCCCTAGTGGCTTGCCCTGTGTTACTAAGCCAACAAGTGACATAACCCAGATCTGAACTGTCTTTCCATTGTTCTGCATTGTATACAGAAATTCCTATGCATGCTATGAGCAGGCTTAAGGTACAAGTATAAAATGATTAAATAAAGGGTTCTTGGGTATGAATAAAAAAGTGAGAGTGATTTTTTCTAAGAGGAAAGTTACAAATGTCTGCAGTTTTCTGTGGCATGGGTTAAAAACCTCTGGAAATCTCAGCATTGCGTGTAACAATGATTTAGAGAAATCACTGCTTGATTTTAATTCCCTACCTCTCCCTTACTCCTTCCTTCTCTGGTGCTTTATAGAGTAGACCAGGTAGATCACAACAGTTTGGTAAATCCTGTGACCTAAGTTCTGGTAGAGTGGCTGCTAAGGAGCAGTCTAGAGGAGAGAAAGAACTATAACTATGCTCCTAAACAAGCACACGGGGAGAATGTGAGTTGATTAGTCCATCACCTCCATGAAGGCAAGACCCAACTTTCTTCAGTTTTGTGTCTTTAGTGCCTGACACAATATTTAGCACATAGTATCACATGTGTGCCTATCTGTGGGAAGTCTGAATGAGAAGCAGAATGTTTACTTGGTCAAGTCTGAAAAATACTTATGTAATAACACATACTAAGAAATTATTTGATTTAGATCCCCCTGAACATTGGTTGAGTTATTATTTTATAAGTTAATTAATTAAAAAATAAGTTCTGTTTCTACAGATTAGATTTTGTAATACAGGGAAAACATAGTGACTTGCTATTTTTTAGGTGTGAGAAAAGGGCTGTGATATTTGATTATTATGAATAAAAGCTGAATTAGGTCTTAGTACTTACTGCTTCATCTGCACAAACGTATGGGTTAGGAGCATTTGGTTGAGAGTGCATAACTGATGGATAAGCATTATGCTGAAATATTCTTTTATGCTACATCCTACAGCACTCTCTGTATACTACTACTAAGTCACAGGTCTACTTTTCCCCACAGTAATGAAACAAATACAGAAACACATGAAGTGCCTTGACTAAAAACACAGGTCTACCAAAGGTCCGGGCTGGTGTCTTGTTTGTTCATTTATTTATACTTTTATTCATTCATTCATGTATTCACCAAAACCTTAGGTGTCAGATATTGTGCTTGTTGCTAAGGGTAAAAATGAGGATAAAACAGCATCTTTCCCTTCAGTATGTTTATAATACCAGAAAGGAAATAAATAAATTAAGTGAATAGATATTTGTAACATAGAGTGATAAGAACTTCACCAGGGTACTATACGCAGGAGCCTTTTATTCTGTCTCGGTGATGAGTAGATGTTGAGAAGGGCTTCACACAGGAGATGGTGCCTGAGGTATCTGGTGGATATAAGTCAACATTTCCCAGGTAGGAATCAGGAAAGCTTTTCTAGATGGAGAAAATAATATGTGTAAAGCCACCGAAGAATGAGGACACAGCAATGTGGGCTTGTTGAGAGTAGAGGGTCTAGCTGAATAGAGACATCTGCCCCCGGGATGGTGTGATTTTCTTTTTCTTGTTGTTTTCAGTATCCTTTTCATAGACAAGTAGGAGAATCATTCAGGTATGTGATTTTGCTTCAGCAAAAAACCAAAAAACAAAACCACTGTACCAAAGGGGAAAAAGTGGTTGCAGTGATACTCTGCAGGGTTTAGGCTGGATAAGGAAAGAAGAGATGGTTAGAGGCATGGTCGGATAGATTGGAATAAATAAGAAGGGTCTTCAGAGTTTCGGTTATGATGAAGTCATGGAAGGAAAGTATGGGAGTCAGGAAGTGACAGCTGGAAGGATGGGAGGTTCTGAACCTCAGATTGGACTTCGAAGGCTAAGTGTTCTTTCAACCACACTGTGCATTGCTTCCCTGATGTAAGATAACTAAGGTAGCAAATGAATTTGTCTAGCAACATAAATTAACTGCCAGATAAGTCTTTCCTTCAAGAAGTGCTGTATAGATCCACTTTTATGTGCTTTTGATTTTGTGAGTGTTGTATATTTTATAAAATCACCCCCTTTTTGAGTACCATAACCCCTTTTTAAAAAAGGACTTTTTAAAGAGTAGTTTTAGGTTCACAGCAAAATTGAGAGGAAGTTACAGAGATTGCTCATATACTCCCTGTCCCCGCATATGTGCAGCTTCTGCCATTATCAACATCCCACACCAGAGTGGTACATTTGTTACACATGATGAACTTGCACTGACACATCATAATCACCCCAAGTCCACAGTTTACATTAGGGTTCACTCTTGGTTTTGTACAGTCTGTGGTTCTGGACTAATGTATCATGGCGTGTATCTAGCATTATAGTATCATACGGAGTCTTTATTTGCACTACCCTCAAAAGCCTCTGTGCTCTGCCTATTCATCTCTCCCTTGTATCCTCCCAACCCCCAGAAAACCACTGATCTTTTTATTGTCTCTATAGTTTTGCCATTTCTGAAATGTCTTATAATTGGAATCATACAGTAACTAGCCTTTTCACATTGGCTTCTTTGACTTGGCAATATGCATTTAAGTTTCCTCCATGTCTTTTTCATAGCTTGATAGCTCATTTCTTTTTTTTTTAATGTTTTATTTATTTATTTGAGAGAGAGAGAGAAAGAGCACAAGTGGAGGGAAAGGCAGAGGGAGACACAGACTTCCCACTGAGCAGGGAGCCTGACATAGGGTTTGATCCCAGAACCCCAGGATCATGACCTGAGCCGAAGGCAGATGCTTAACTAAGCCACCCAAACGTCTTGATAGCTCATTTCTTTTTAGACCTGAATAATATTACATTGTCCGGATGTACATAACCAACTTTTGATAGTCAAAAGATATCCTTGCCATAGTTGTGTCTGGATCAGAAGATACATGTATATGTATGTAAAGCTTTAATAGCATTTTTCTAATATGCCATGAAGTAATGATGCCAATTATGATTTGGTGGCCTCCCCCCTTTTTGCCCAAGTCAGATAAGAATGGCCTTCCTCTCTTATTTGGAAATTCTGTGATTTTGGAAAGTTGTTTTAAAGAGAGCCCAGTAAAGAAAAAGTAATGCAACAGTCAGTGCTAGTCATCATTTAACTGAAGATTTTCTAAGTTAGAAGGAATAAGATTTTTAAAATTCTGTCATTCTTATCAATCTTATTTACTGTCTTAATCTGTTTTGGCTAACCACCCAAAGAAGCTCCTGAATTCATGAATTTTTGTATTTGTTATGGAAAGGAAAAATACAGTATCGTATGGAATCAATGTTAATGTATAAATAATTTTTACACTAGGAGTTACTTCAAATGGTTGTCCAGGCAGCAAACCTTTGCTACATATTCTTATATCTTATATTGAGAAAATAAAAATTATAAATTTTTAGGGAATCTTCATGCATATTTGCCATTAGTGTTTTTTCACTAAAATGGAATTTAACTCAATCATTGTTTATCACTGAAATTATTGCCGTTCTTTTGTTAACGGAATTTCCTAAGCATATTGGTGTGTGGGTGTGGGATTTTTTACAAATTAATTTTACAAATTACAGATTAATTTTACAAATTAAATCTCAAGAGTTAGTCCTTGCCTGTGTGTTTTATTGCTAATGCACCACCTACTGGTAAATCAATGAACAAATGACCTCTCAGATTTAACAGACCTTCTGTCTAGTCCAACACTGTCTAACAGAACTTTCTAAAATGATAGAAGTGTTATATATCCATGCTGTTCCATGTGTATGTGGCACTTGAACACTTGAAATATGGCTAATGTTCCTAAAGGAACTTGTTTTGAAATTTGATCTAGTTTTAGACAATTTAAATTTTAATTTAAATAGACATGTGGAGGGGCGCCTAGGTGACTCAGTTGGTTAAATGTTCAACTCTTGATTTTGGGTTAGGTCATGATCTCCATGTGGAGCCTGCTTAAGATTCTCTCCCTCTCACTCTGCCCCTACCCTTCCTTCTCTAAAAAACAAACAACAACAACAAAACCCAAAACAAAAAACAAAGTAAAGGGACGCCTGGGTGGCTCAGTTGGTTAAGCAGCTGCCTTCGCCTCCGGTCATGATCCCCAGGTCCTGGGATTGAGCCCCTCATCAGGCTCCTTGCTCAGCAGGGAGCCTGCTTCTCCCTCTGCCTCTGCCTGCCACTCTGCCTGCTTGTGCTCTCTCTCTCTCTCTGACAAATAAATGAATAAATAATCTTAAAAAAATAAAAATTAAAATAGACTTGTAGCTATTGGCTATCATATTGGACAGCACAACTCCAGTCTTTAATAGAGAAAAAAGAAAAGCCAAAATATCAAGAGCAGAAGTCTTAGGAAATTTATTGCAGCCGCCTTGTAGATTAACCACTATCGTAATTCATTGGAATTGTTGCCATTCAGGAATAATTCTGCTTTGGAAAAGTTGTGGCCAGTTCTTCATATTTCCATTGATGAGATATCGTTTGGAAATATACATTTGATTCCAAATCTTTGGGATTTCAGTGGCCTTTGCCTCTTTCTCCAGGCAGTTGATCTGTTTTTGTTGTTTTTGTTTGGTTGATTGGTTGGCTTTTAGTTTTCATCCTTTGCTCTTTGGAAGGAATCCCTGGCCATTTTTATGTGAGCTTGATAGTAGGCACGGAAAAGCTTTAAAAATGTTAAAATGTATTCCATTAACATTTCCACTCATTGAAATTTAAGGAAAAGTTAAATGAGCAAACTCATCTGTCTATTGCAAATTATTCGTAGTGAAATTCTGTTAATCTCTTTGTGTAAGCTTCATGTTTTAAAGTTGGTTACCACCGGAACAAGCTGGAGTTTCCTCCTTAATCAGAAACGGAAGTAATGTATTTTCAAACAATGTTGGTATGTTTTAAATACTCTGATTGAGCTAAATCACTAGGTACACATCTTTTGCGATAGAACATGGCTACTAATTACAATTCTCGGCAGGCTCAATGATAGTCATTATGTAACTTTTTGAAGTTAGCTTTTTCTACAGTAAACACAGATATTTAGAAGAGTCAGAGATCTTATAAAATATGTTTTACAGTCTGTACAATTCAATAGAAATTAGGTTTGGTAATTAAAGACTAATTATTTCCCAATTTCTCATGTAGCATTGCTTGATGTCAGATCATTCAATATATTATCCACAATGAAAAAAAAAAGTATTGGGAACAGTTGTAAATCTGTTCTGTTATGTTTTCAAAAATATGAATCAATTAAGTTGTTGGGCTGAATGTAGGTTTTTAACTACCCCCAAAACAAGGACATTTACTTAGATTTTATTGTAAGAACTGAAGTAAAAAAAAAAAAAAAGAAAGAAACTCAGTACTAAAACCTACCCAATGCAGTATCTTCTCATCAGGGTCTTAGTTCCTCATTACATGAAATTATCACTAGGAGCATTTAGGAGCTTGGGAGTCTTCCATCACAGGGATCAATTGACAGCCCTGAAATACTTTTTTTTCCAGAATGTAATTCAATGCCTTTTTAAACAACAACAATTGGCAATTGGTTGCTCCACTAAGTAACTTTTGGACACATACCCTTTTGGGGGAGTCTAAAAAAAGCTTCTAAAACCTTATAAACCTATATCTTTTGAACACTGAAATTTACTGAGCTAAAAATCCTTTCTTCCTTGATTCTGTTAATCTAATTGCTTTCTGGGGAGTGAAAGACAGGATAGTTGGGATCTATTTTAAGGAATCATGCCTGACCTCCTTCTCTCTTTCACTCTTTGTGCTCCTTCCCTGAGATCACACAAACAGAGTGTATCAGTTTTTAAAATTGAATTTCCAATGCCCTTTTTATTTATGGACATTTTGGGACACATTTTCTATGGCTGACACTAGAATCAGTGGATACTTGGGAATGCTGATTGGGATCAGTGTGAATGAGCTAATGTGAAATTTAGAGTTCAGATGGAATTATAGATATAGTGATATGTTTAGGCCTATATGCCTCCCACTTTCCCTATGCATGTTTAGTTCAGTTCTTCCCTGTTTCTCAAATCGCTCCTTTTCTTATTTTTAGTGGTAACACCCTTACGCATCTCAAATGTCACATACCTAAACTATTAAAATTGTCTTTTTATGGACTTCCTTCCTTTCAGTTTTGTTCCCTCACTTTAATCTATAGTATAACCAGGCGAATATTCCCTAAATATTGCTTTAAATGTCCATGCATTCAGAACCTTTGTGTTGTTTCCTAATTACCCCAGAATAAAATTTACAAGCCTCAGCCCTCCGCAAACTGACTCCTCCATAATACTTTTGAGACTTTATCTTCAACCTTTATCCCTCATAAAACACTGTACGGTGAATAAAAATGTATCAATATATGGATACTATTTAAGGGAATCAGATAGTCATATGTCTTTCCCTTTATTCCTATTTCTTTAATATGGGTAACTAAATATTTGAACTTGTTATTAAGGCTTCATCTCTAATTAGGAATTGAAAGCAGAAGAACTTTCAGATTTGTTATTTCCTGCCATAAAATATTATTGATGCGGCCAAACTTTATATGTCAGAGCAGTATCAGGCAGATAATTTTTAGTGTCTGTGAATGAGTTTTGAATTTTCTTGGTATTGAATTTCTCAAAAGGATGGCTAGGTACTGCTTTTGTCTCATCTTCAGTTCCCAGAATTGATTTTCTGGTGGCCACTGAATGTTTCCTCTGCCAGGTTCCACGTCCCTTATACGTTCAGTGGATTTCTGTTCTCTACTACTTTGGCCCAGCCTCTGCTCTGTTACTTCCCTCTTTCCATGGTTTGCCCAATTCCATGTCCCATTGCTTGAGTCACAGTCACAACTTTCAGAGTCTATTGTTCTCATTCTGGTTCTATGACCTAGCTCACAGAGCTGTTTTGACTTTCGTGTTTCCTATCTAAATCCTACCTGTGATGAGAATTTCCTCTCATAAACTACCTTCTTTCTCCCATCCAAGTACTAATAAGGCCTGACCGGCTTAGCTTCTGAGATCAGATGAGATCAGGTGAGTTCATGGTGGTCTGGCCGTAGACTAAATCACCTTTTTTCTGAATATAGGTTGGCTCTTTGTTCTGGTTTCTGTACTTTTTTTTTTAAATGGCACACAGTTTTTGCACTTAACCACCATCAATTCTACGTGTCTAGTGTTTCCCCCAATATTAATACTGAGGTACTTCTTGACTTCCCTCTTTTTATCCATAGTGCCTTGCACAAGGGGAAAAACACAATTGCTCACCCAATAAGTGTGTGTTCCTTTTTGCTGAATGGACTTCAAAGTAATAGTAGCACCATAGGGAAGATTTGGGTCACTAACCTTATGTTTCATGTTTCCATGTTAACTTCAGTAGCTTATTTGGGTCACATCAACCATTTTATTGATTTGTTTTTTTGAGGAGAGAGAGTAAGAGAGAGAGAGAGTGTGCACATGAGCAGGGTGGGGGAGGGGCAGAAGGAGAGGGAGAGAGAGAATCCTAAGCAGGCTCCATGCTCAGTGCTGAGCTTGACGTGGTGCTTGATCCCAGGACCCTGAGATCAGGACCTGAGCCAAAATCAAGAGTTGGATGCTTAACTGACTGAGCCACCCAGATGCCCCCAAAATTTTAGATTTCATTATATAAGTACTTTCTTTTCCGGTTGCACCACCTGCTATCATATTACTGCTTATATTTAAAACCATATTTTATAACAATATGATAATAAACTTATGAAAAATTTATAGAGATTTTTAAAAAAGTATTGTTTAGTTTACCCTAATTAAAAATTATATAATGGGTGAGTTTGGTAAAAATTTTCGAAATAGGCTAAAGCAGTGTATCAATTTTAAGGTGACAGTGGCTGATAAATTTCCAAATTCTTGTGCTGGCCAGGGTTAGGAGTAGAAGTTAGGATAAGTGGGGTGGTATTCATTATACAGTATGAGTGTAAAGTTTTGTTTAAAACATACTATCTTCCTGTTTATCTGGAGACAAGAAACAAATCTATTGATTTTATTAGCTGCTCCTTTATGAGGAGGACTTTCAAAGCTGAAGATGAATATGAATGTCCTGGTTAAATATTTTAGCATATTCCATGTATAACTGACATTTCCTCTGCAATTGCATGCTGCCACATGGAAATCAAAGGGCCAGACAAGGTTTCCTTTTCTTTGCCATGTTATGTCTGTATGAACATTGGAAGTATTAATTTGTTTTCTGTGGTGTCAGGAAAGGGTGGATGTCTGTCACTAATTAGTTCACATCACCAGGGAGAGTACTGCAGTAAAAAAGGAAATATTTTTCAAGATGATTGATGAAGTTAAGTCCCTAATGACCAGAATTACTTCACTAAGTATGAAATTGATATTATCATAACCATATGCTCATTACATCATCACAACTATGTTTTAACAAGTGCCAGGTGACATAGGTATTAGCATGTTTTTTTAAATCAGCTGTGGAAAAACTAAATTTATCTATTTTTATTGAAATTTCCAATAAATTTTGAGTATCTAGAAACATCTCAAATTTCAGAAGAATCAAATAAGATTTATTTAGTATTTATCAGTAGGATGTGTAATCTAAATATGCATGAGAATTGTGGTCAAGTTTCATTTGTAAGTGCCTAGATAATACATATATAGCTAATCTGCAATGACCGTGTGAGTTATCATCCCTATTAAGGTATAGACAAGAAGCCATGGATTATTTAACCATTTTAAGGCCTATTATGTGTTTTTCTCTGTAAAATGGCAGTGACACTTCATAGAGTTATTGCGGGAAATAAATAATAGGCCTAGAGTTAGATACCTAGTATATAATAAGCACTTAATAATTTTATCCACCTTTCTATTTCAAGAACTGACCACCATAAAGAGATTTAGTCCCTAATTGTACGTAATTTGGTTTTGTATACAACATTCTGTGAATTCTTTGTGGTTATAAAGTGTCTGAAAAGCGTAGGTACTCAGTAAATGTTTGTTATGTGAAAGGCTGAAAACACGAAGAAATTTGCCCAAGTACTTTAAATATACCAATGGTAAAAAATATTTCAAATTGTTGCTTAGGTAATTCAAAGCATTACCATTATCTGATTAATTTATTAATAATAATTAAATCACATTGAAGAGAAAGTCCTTTGGGTCTTTTTGAGAATGTCCTATCAGAGGCATAATAGCAACAAATCAGACCCAGCTGACCACTAGCAGGAAATATGCCTTGTGAAGTATGAAGGTGACATTGGAGGTTTGCGAGAGTTAGGCAAGATTTCATCTTCTACAGTCTTTGTAGACAGAGCAATGGCTGTTTTCATGGCCACTTAAAATTCATTTTGCTAGCCTTACCATTCATAGTGTGTTAAGACACCTGAGTTTTAAAGTAGTTTTTAATTTTTATTTTTAGTATCATAATCTATCTTTAAATCATTGGTGAGAAATTATAAACACATATTTTACTTTTATAAACACATATTTTACTTTTGTCATGATTAAAATATAAAGAATGAACTAATGCCTTAATACTAATGGAGTGCCATATTTCCATTGCTTTGGCTAAAGAAAAGCAAGTTGTTATTTATGGTGATGATGATGGGTGAGGATGGTGGTGGTGATGATAATGGTGATAATGGTGATAATAATGGTGATGTTCGTGATGGTGAAATGAGTTTAAAAACCGGCTAAGAATGGATTACTTCTCCCCAAATCCTAAAATTTGACTCTAGATTTTGATAGAGTTGGACTAAGGTTTTTAAACTTGTTCTTGCTCCATTAAAACCACTTTATCAAAACAAAAGGAGCTTTTTTTTCTAGGAAATTAAAAATTCTAACCATTGAGATAATTATAATGAGGTCTACTGCATCCTTATTTAAACTAATCAAGTGAAGCCCGAATCATTCTGACCATCTTTATTCAACTGTTATTTGGCAGAAACCTTGCTTCCATATTTGTTCATGTCCTTTCTATTTTCTTATTGTCAGCGGAAATATTCTTTCCAGAACAATGGCAAATTTCTCACCTTCTGTGAGATGATCTCATCCCATCTGTGTGTATGCACACAGACTGATTTCATGACCCTGAGCAGCACCCTATATCCAGGTTTTATTTGAGAAATGACCTCTTAGCTCTCTGCATCCTGGTTAGAGTAACTGACATTTATTTTACATTGATACATAAACTACAGAGCTTACCAGTGGAATTCTTGCTAGGCAAGATGCCAGGCCAATTCTGTAAGACTTCATTGGAAGGTACCATGTTTAGACAAAAAACCCCAAGAAGGGCTGAATCTTTGCAGCAATCCTGGGTTAAAATGAGCTAGACATAAGAAACATTTTATTTTTGGAAAGTGGGACTGAATAAATGTGGGTATTCAATAAAATCCAAAGAGAAGAACTGTTCCTTTTTTTCCTCATCCCCTGAAGATTATCTGCACCACTCCCACAGCATGTGTAGTCCTCTGGCATTTCAGAATTGATGGACTCCAGATGCAATCACAATTTGAACTTGTCGACCATGGCCAGACTGCCCTTGACCCCTGCATTTCTGTAGCCCTATGTTCACCAAGAAGAATCCATGAAATAATGAGACTATCAACCAAGTCCACAGGCAGGAAAAACCCTTTAAACATTAACTTCAAAGACAACCATAATTTGAAAAACACAATGTAAACAGGAAAAAAGGGGAGGTGATTGTAAGCTGCTAGCAATTAGGCACTAATTAGTTTTGTTCAGTTGTGTAGCTGCCCAGTCCAGTAGTACCACTTGTATCTCCTTCAAATGTACCAGGATTCCTCAGACTAATTTTTCTTAGTGAAATTAAGACACAATTTGGAGACTAACATAGTAAAGATATATCGTAAATATATATAGATCTAACTAACTGAATTTCTGGATTTCATTTATATTAAAAACCCAGTTAGATGGAAAGTTGACACTGTCTCTGTTTGGCTCATCATTGTATCCCTACAGGTTAGCACTGAGTCTGGAACATCATAATTGTGCAAGAACCACGTTATTAAATTTATTTAAAAATGTTAATACTTATAATATCTATTTCAAACACTGTGGAAGTGAATTTATTTTCATTTATCTTTTTGAGTTGGGAATACTTACACTAAGAAAATTATGATACTTTCTTTGAAGATTAATTCTTACTCTGTAGTAAACTAGATGTAAAATGTGGAATTGGTAAGACCGGATATATCAACATTCCAGTTATCCCAGGGAATTTTTGTATCCTTTTTGACAGTAACTTGCTGATTTAATATTTCATTTTCAAAAGTCTATTTTTTTGCCATAGAAGTGGAATGCATGCAATAGGAACTTTGAATAATTGATATTTCGTGTTAAGTTGTGTCCTGTGAATCCTTGGGCTGAGACAAATGATCAGTATAGCAAGACCTTGAGTGGTGTCAGGCATAAATTCTTAAAGCCAAGTTACAGTTTAGGAATGGACTGTATTCCATCAACAGTTTTAAATGTTTGTTATTTACAAGTCACTGTATAACATGTAAGGGATGTTAAGTACTGAAGGAAGTAATGGAATATGGAATAATATGAAAGACATTGTCCTTACCTCAATAAATTTATAAACTAAGAAAGAAAGAAAGATGAAAGAAAGAAAGAAAGAAAGAAAGAAAGAAAGAAAGAAGGAAAGAAAGAGAGAAAGAGCAGTTCTAACAAAGCAGGTAGCAGTCAGGACAAGTTTTGGCTCCAAATCTGTGTTCACTGTATAGAAAGATGCAAAAGGCCCTATCTAGAGACTTTTCTGGAAAACAGGTTTATACTGAAGTTCCAGCTTACCAGACAGAAGCCAATGGTTAGTTGGTGGGAGCAAAGTAGGAAGGGGTCACCTGGTAACTGGTGGAGCACAGAAACACGACATTAGGATCAAATTCAAACTCCTCAAAGAGGAGTTACTTCCCCTGCTTTAAAATTCCTTTGGATCCAAAGAAAACCGAAGCTGGTGGTATCACAATTCCAGATTTCAAGCTATATTACAAAGCTGTAATCATCAAGACAGGATGGTACTGGCACAGAAACAGTTACATAGATCAATGGAACAGAATAGAGAACCCAGAGATGGACCCTCAATTCTATGGTCAACTAATCTTCAACAGAGCAGGAAAGAATATCCAATGGAAAAAAGACAGTCTCTTCAATAAATGGTGTTGGGGAAATTGGACAGCACATGGAGAAGAGTGAAACTGGGCCGTCTTCTTATACCGTATGTAAAAATAGTCCCAAAATGGATGAAAGGCCTAAATGTGAGACAAAAATCTGTCAAAATCCTAGAGGAGAACACAGGCAGAACCTCTGTGATCTTGGCTGCAGCAACTTCTTGCTAGACAAGGTTTCCTAAGCAAGGGAAACAAAGGCAAAAATGAACTATTGGGACTTCAAGATAAAAAGCTTTTGCACAACAAAGGAAACAGTCAACAAAATAAAAAGACAATGACAGAATGGGAGAAGATATTTGCAAATGTCTTACCAGATAAAGGGCTAGTATCCAAAATCTATAAAGAACTTATCAAACTTAATACCCAAAGAACAAGTAATCCAATCAAGAAATGGGCAGAAGACATGAACAGACATTTCTCCAAAGACATACAAATGGCCAAGAGACACATGAAAAAATACTCCATATCACTTGACATCAGGGAAATACAAATCAACACCACAATGAGATACCACCTCACATTGGTAAGAATGCCTAAAATTAACAAGTCAGGAAATGACAGATGTTGGCAAGGATATGGAGAAAGGGGAATCCTCCTATACTGTTGGGGGGAATGCAAGCTGGTGCAGCCACTCTGGAAAACAGAATGGAGGTTCCTCAAAAAGTTGAAAATAGAGCTGCCCTATGACCTGGCAATTGCACTACTAGGTATTTACCCCAAAGATACAAATGTAGTGATTGGAAGGGCCACCTGCACTTATACCAGCAATGTCCACAATAGCCAAACCATAGAAAGAGCCCAGATGTCCATCGATGGATAGATAAAGATGTTGTATGTATACACACACACACACACACACACACACACACACACACACACACACACACACACGAATATTACTTAGATAAAGAAGATGTGGTATAGATATAGATATAGATATATAGAATGGAATATTACTCAGTCATCAAAAAATGAAATCTTGCCATGTGCAGTGAGGTGGACAGAACTAGAGAATATGATGCTAAGCAAAATAAGTCAAATCAGAGAGAGAAAATTATCATATGATATCACTCATATGTGGCATTAAAGAAAAAAGAACACAGGAGCATAGGGGAAGGGAAGGAAAAATAAAAGAAGACAAAATCAGAGAGGGAGGCAAACCATAAGAGACTCTTAATCATAGGAAATAAACTGAGGGGATGGGGGTGGGGGGATGGGGTAACTGGATGATAGACATTAAGGAGGGCGCATGATGTAATGAGCATTGGGTGTTATATAAGACTGATGAATCATTGAACTCTACTTCTGAAACTAATAATACATGATATATAATTAATTGAAATTAAATTAAGAATAAATAAAAATAAAATGCTAAAAATATAAATAAAATTCTTTTGTTTCCTTCCCTGTATTGGTTGGGCTAGATCCCTGATAAAGGTCATCTAAAGAGCTCTTTCTGGGCCGGAGTCCAGGGAGGGGGCTTGAGGCCAGCACAGTCACCACAGTTGGGTTTACCAGGGGTGCTGCTGCAGGTATGTGGTCCCAGTGCTGTCCTGACTATGGAGCTCTTGCTGTGACTGATGACTGTGCTGCTGCTCATACAGCTGAGCTGCATGGCCAAGTTCTAAGCCAAGATCACCTTGTACTGAGTGCTCTGTTTCACAGTCTCATTGCAGCACCACATTCAGATGGTGGGGAACATGAATATCGTCAAGTACATATAGGGCCTTCACCTTTGAGACAGAGGGCCACCAGAAGCTGGAAGTGAACCAACCTTGGTTCATCATTTCTAACCACCAGAGTGTTTTGAACATGATGGGCCTCTTGGAGTCCCTCTGCAAGTGTTGAGTGTAGATCACCAAGTTCTTCAAGTACATATAGGGCCTTCACCTTTGAGACAGAGGGCCACCAGAAGCTGGAAGTGAACCAACCTTGGTTCATCATTTCTAACCACCAGAGTGTTTTGAACATGATGGGCCTCTTGGAGTCCCTCTGCAAGTGTTGAGTGTAGATCACCAAGTTCTTCAAGTACATATAGGGCCTTCACCTTTGAGACAGAGGGCCACCAGAAGCTGGAAGTGAACCAACCTTGGTTCATCATTTCTAACCACCAGAGTGTTTTGAACATGATGGGCCTCTTGGAGTCCCTCTGCAAGTGTTGTGTGTAGATCACCAAGCAGGAGTTCTCTTCATGGGGCCTGTAGACCTGATCATGTGTCTCAGGGACATCTTTATCAACTAGCAGTGCTCCAGAACAAACTGTGACTGTGATGTCTGTCATGGGCCAACACATGGTCAAGAAGAACCTCAAAATGTGGATCTACCCTGAGGATATGCAGAAGGACAATTGGACCTGCTACCTTTCTAGAAAGATGCCTTTTACCTGGTAATTCAGGTCTCGTTACCCATCATTTCTGTGGTGTACCCCACCTTCTTCTCTTTCTATGACCTCAAAAGGGAGTTCTTCCTCTCAGGAACATTCAAGGTGGAGATGCTGGATGCCATCCCCACCAGTGGCCTCACTATGACTGATGTCCCCAGGCTGTAAGGACCACCTTCTTCCACATGTCCAAGACACCCCAGGAGAATGGAATTACGGCAAGGCCAGTCTAGTAACCAAGGCCATAGGGCAGAACAGGACTGGGGGGCTGGATGGCGGGGAGGCAGGACCTGGCTAGAGAATGGACAGAGGAGCACTCTTCCTCCATACCCCTGCCCCAGCTGCCAAATAAAACTGTGTCTTGCTCCTGTAGCTCTCCAGGCTTTCATTCAGGCCCCTCCTGGCACTGGCGTCAGATTCAGTCCCCTGAAGGAGAGTTAGCCACACCTTTCCCAAGCCCTGAGGGCAGGGCCTCATCCACTTTCATGCATCCAGGTTCTGGAAGTAGGAGTAGGCCTGGGGCTCAGATGGGCTGACAGGGCTTGCCTGAGCTGCAAGTTCTCAGGGCAAATGGTCAGAAGTGAGGCCCTCCACTCTGAACCTGCAGGGTAGAGGCAGGCTCTTGGGTCCCAGCCACAGCTTGCATCAGGCTCTCAGGGAAAGGAGGGGCTCTGGAGGGACCAGGGCTCCTACTTTTGTGCAACCTGGGCCACAGGGAGCGGGAAAGCAGAGTCTGCAACTCCTCTCAGCTTTGGGGAAGAAATCTCCTGAGCCCTACTGCAACTTGGTTGTTACTTTTTATAAATGAACTCTTAGAAGTACAAAATAAAATAAAAATAATGGTGTGGTGGGAAGCCTACAAATCTAACACAGAAAGCTCCTAATAGCAAGGTAAATTGCCATTTCACTGTATATGTTTCTTTCTATTTGCAGAACCACCCAAAGTCACTGTGATGCCAAAGAATCAGTCATTCACAGGAGGATCTGAGGTTTCCATCAGGTGTTCTGCAACAGGTTATCCCAAACCAAAGATCACCTGGACCATTAATGATATGTTTATCGTGGGTTCACACAGGTACTGGGTTTGTATCATGTTCTTTGTTTTTACTGAATGAAGTGTTGATGAAAAACCAATCAAAAGTTGTACAAAACTAATGTGACTAAATCTCTAAGGTTAAGGGAGCTTTGACCAAAACCCACAGCTTTCAATTTTCTAAATAGGCCAGGAAATGGCCATAAAATAATAAATGATGAATTGGCAGAGTTTGATGTTCTTCACTCTTGAATTTAATAGCTGGGCCTAAGAGCTTCGCAACATTTTGTGTTGCAAACGTGATACCATAACACTTGGTTTACTTTGAATAATTGGCATGAGGATAGTAAACTTTCTGTGAGATAAAGTAATGTGTAGTTTTCACTAATCTATTAAAAATATGGTCCTGGGGTTTAACAGGAGAAAGAAGAGACAAAGGACAGAGTAGTAGCTCTAATTAAAATGTGTGCAGACATTGTTTGCAGTTCCTGTTCACTTTTGCTGTACCACATTGAGATGTGTTTTATCTACTGGATGACTTCAAAAGACAATGAATCCTGTCATGTGCAGAGTGAAATGAACATGTGGAACACAAACAAGGAAGTTTCCAGTTATTGAACTTACATTGTTCTGGGTTTTGAGGAGGACAAGGGCTTAGGGATAAGCTAGATTCTGTTCCTAGCCTCACCACTAACTTGCTGTGTGACAGGAGGTACTGCATCTCTCAGACTTGCACTTTGGCGAACCATTTAGCATAGCAATTCACACAGAGTGTGATTGCCTGGTTGCAAATTCCACTTCTTCTATTTACTAAATGCCTTTGGGCAGGTTAGATAATCCCTTTGGTCATCTGTACAACGGAGATAATAATGGTATCTAACTCATTGGGTTGTTATGAGGATTTAAAACATTTTGTAAACCTTCTGGAGCAGTTCTTGACATGGAGCAAGTACTAAATACCTTGCGATCTGTTAGTATTATCGTTATTACTATTATTTCTACTACTGCCACAACTACATTTCTGTTTCTAAAATGACAACATTAATAATTTCTACAATCAGCACCAAATACATAAGTCTAAAATATTTGAAGATATTTATAAGGAAGATGCTATGGTCTCTTCATACTATTATTTAGGGTATTTTCAATTTTCTTTTCTTTTTGTCCATAGGTATAGGATGACCTCAGAAGGTACCTTATTTATTAAAAATGCAGTTCCCAAAGATGCAGGGATCTATGGTTGCCTGGCAAGTAATTCAGCTGGAACAGACAAACAGACTTCTACCCTCAGATACATCGGCAAGTATAATCAGTTTAAAAGGCAATGAAAATAGGGATGAGTATCATATCAAGCAATTTAAAAGTACTTCTCTGAAAGTTAATATTAAGAATGAGTTTTATCCAGTCTTATAATTTATTATTCATTTCACACTGATTAAAGGAAATACTGTAACTAATTTAAAAGTTCAGGGAGTAGGTAGCTTCATTAGTCAATAGAAGTCCAGAAGGTTTACAGATTGTGGTAAGAGTTCCATTTGGTCCACAGAGTTCTATCCTTCCATCGTTTTTCTGTTGTTTGTAATATTTTGCTTATATATTAATAAATTCTATATCCTTTGTAGTTTACCTCAACTTCTATTTTATATCTTTTAAAACTTTATAATATTTCCATTATGATTAAATGTTTATAACATTTCTGTTATTTATCCTATCTACATATTATTTTCACTTTAGATCTTTAGTTTTTCCCCTCCAAACCTAAACATTTATTGAAGATGCATTTCATGATGATTATTCTATAATATTCCACAATATAATGATTATAATATATTCTAATCTCATATATTTTAATTTAATCATATATAATAGAATATTTCTTTTAGGTTTTTTTTAAACAAATAAGAGACAAGGGCATAACATGCTCAATATTAGTTTGTAAATTGTGAATAATTAATGCCTAACAATCCACCCTGTGATTCATAGTAAGGTAGTGAAACTGGCAGTGGAAGAGAGGAAGAAAGCTAAAATAAAAATTGAGAATTGTAGTTGGTGTGGACATATGAGGGAGGTAGCAAAAGTATCATAAATATTGAACCTGAAAGCCTGGAAAGAAGTGGTCTCATTGACAGAAATGAAGAAGGCACATGGCAAGTAATTTTGGAAGATAGGAGAGGAAATAGGCAGTGGGAATGCAGAAACGGGGGTGGAAACAGATTCTGAATTGTTGAAATGAATTTTGGGTCATTCATAAGCCAAAATAGTTGACCCACTTATTTACCCAGAGTATCTAAAAATACTAAAGAATGTGGAATATAAAATAAAAAATTTATGTTATGAAGTCCTTACTTTTTGAGAGCTTGCATAATGGGAGTGGTTATACATGAAGAAATATAAGACAGCGGACAGACAAGAACTATAGTGAGGGTTGGCAGAGAGGAAGATTAATTCTGACTGGGGAATTTGTGAAGATCTCTCAAAGGAGACAGGATTTAAGCTTAGTCTGGAGGAATGAGTGCGATTCTAAGAGCTGGGGCAAAGGGCATTTCAGGCAGAGGAAACCGCTTTTGCCAAAGCAGAAGATAGGAGAGAGTAGGGGCTGTTTTGGACTACCCGTGTAGCTTCGTACCTTGTAATAAGAAAGGAAGCGTTGTGGAGGGTTAGTTACAAAAGAAAGCTCTGCCCCAGTTTATGATTTTTGAAAACTAAACTAGAGAATCATGAAATAAAATCACCAAAGGTTTTCTAGTAGAGGATTGACATGATCTTTGAGAGTTAACTCTTACTTTGTTTAAAACGACTTCAGTTAAAATTAGAAAGTCCTAACATGCCCAGTTCAGAGAAAAATGTATGAGTGAATGAAAGCATTAAGCAAGGGTGGAAAGAAACTTAGAGAATGTTTGTATTTAGCATCAAAGGGAAAAAGAGAATGGAGACTTTACTTTTTATAGGTATAACTTTTAGCCTTAGACTGCAATTCTCGCTGTAGTTAAACATGAATATCCTTAAAATCATGTAGAAAATGTTATAACAAATTCACCTGTAATTATATCATCCCCAACTCTTAATCTAGCTAGTCTTACCATTATAGCTCCTTTAATATTTTTATTACTAACAGCCTTCTCTCTGCTCCTTTAGTATTGTTATTTCTATAAGGTGTGTTCCGATTTCTAAGATTTTTCTTTCTGTATATATACCTTTTTTCCCCATAAAGACCTATCAGTTAATTTCCTAAATTTTTTTCATTCTTTTATCAGAATTATTTTTGCCTAATATATATATTGGACCTTAATAAACGATCTTTTCATCACACATATCTATATACACTTGCATTATGAGAGTCTCTTTCTGCTTATAAACACTGAAATAGCTACAAGCAAATAAATGCTGGTGGATTTTGTTAAACTGGTTCATTTAGTGTAATTATAAACAAGGTGCATTTCACATCGGGCCAGATATTAACCATTTGCTTGTTTGTTTTTTTCAGAAGCGCCAAAGTTGATCGTAGTTCAGAGTGAGCTCTTGGTTGCTCTTGGGGATCCAACAGTTATGGAATGTAAAACCTCTGGTATTCCTCCGCCTCAAGTTAAATGGTTCAAAGGTACATTTCTTAAGTATGTTCATGTCTGGTTCACTTAGTTTTGTTTTCTCTTTTAAAATGATGATTTGTTAAAATTTTGTTTTGGTGTGTGACTTAGCTCCATAAAATGTGTTTATGATCTCACTAGAGACAATAGTTCAAAATTCTGAACTCTAAATTTCAAGATTTGACATCTGGTGTGGATTATAGGACCATGAAAATCAAAGCAGGAGAAGTTCGCCTTTTGCTAATCCAGCTGAACATTCTCTGTTAGTTTAGGATTGTTTCCTCTAGAAAATTGTCCAAGAATACTCTGTTAATGTTTAAAATGGTTTTCCTCATTTCAGTTCACTTTTCTTAGAGATAATGGCTGTCACTATTAGAAAGTTTTCTAGATTTCCAAGGACACTTTCTATAAAGTCCTCAGAAAAGACATGAAATTAAAACTTACAGGTAAATGAAAGACAAACCTGTTCTGTGGTTGGCTTTGTCATGCATGGTAGATGCTTGTATCAATCATGGAAATTGTCTGCCTGCATTCGTAACATAAAGATTACACTTTTGTGATTCTATTATAAAATAATGGTAATTGCTGTGCTATTTGTCTTAGTGAGAATACACTTGGGTCCTGGTCCAGGCTCAGATGCTGACAATAGATATCTGTGTAAAACATCCCGCTTCTGTTTCTGTCTCAGTTCTTCCAACCTATGAGCAAGAAAAATTCCCGCAAACACTCTAAAAGGGAGGTTGCTAGGATTATTGAGATGCTGTTTGCAAAATACTTTTTTAATCTTCACATGAAAAATGCTAAACAGTACAAAGAACTATTGTTATGATTCTGTTTGTGAAATCACAGACATCCCCATAGCAACGGGTTGATGTCATAATCACAAAATTATGAATTCACCTCGGGTTCAAACTCTTGGGGAACATGAGGTGAAAAGAAAGGCTTTATGTAGAAAACAAACACTTTTAAATAACACAAATCAAAAACAGGAAGACTAAGAGAAAATGCCATTTTCATGGTTTTCCATGTTAAATGATTTTGAGTCTTCATGTTTTCTGTGATAAGAAAAGCATTTCTAGATTTGCTTCTTAGGTTTATTTCAGACAACATAAACTAATTTTGCTTATGTAAAATATTTAAATCTTTGAATTACAAATGAAATAGATAATTAATGTCAAACTCATATAATAAATAAATCTAGAAAAAAATGTATTATAGATGCAGTTTTTCTCTTTTTTAAAAGTCAATAGTTAATGTTAAAAATAAAAATTTAAAAATGTAATATAACCTGCTGATTTCCCTGCCCATAGGTAGCAGTCGCACAGAAAGTCTTTTATTTTCTGAAATTGGGGCTGCTTTTCTGAATTAAATGTAGTCTTCATGTTAGCCTGGGTCCCATAATGGCTTGGAAGGTAAGGAGGAGTTAGGGAGCCATGTAGCCACCACATGGAAGATTCTAGAATTGACTTCCTATTAGTTCTCTCAAACATAGATGTTGCAGTTCAACAGGCCCAGTATATAATATCCCATTTCTCTGTCCAAGTTTTAAAGCAACAGAGCTCGAATGTGGGCATTAAACACTGACAGACCATACTGGAGGACATTCTCCAGTGTTCATCAGTAACATGCAGAGCAGTCACAAACCCCTCAATCAGGCCAACCTACTGCCCTACCTATGCCAAGCAAGCAATTTATTGCATATGCAGAATCTGGATCATCCACAACAAAACTAGGAGATAATCTCTTCTATATGCAGATTGGCTCCAGAAAGAAAGGGGGAGGAGGCAACTGGGCTTTCCTTTTCCACCTCTACTAGAGATGAGACAATAGGAAGGTTACAAAAATTCTACCTGTGGAAACCAAGGGGTGGAGAAGGGACCTCACCTTAACCAGAAGAGTAACTTTTTCCTCATACCCTTTTTTTTTTGGCAATTCTGATTGAATGAAGTAGGTGGTGATTGATTGATTGTAAGAACACATGGAATCTATCTTCTTAACAAATGTTTGTCTGTACAATACAGTATTGTTAACTATAGGCATTTTGTTGTACAACAGATCTCTAGACCGTACTTATCTTGTACAATTTAAACAACAGTTCCTCATTTCCTTTGCTCCAAAGGAGCAAACCACTATCCATTAATAAACTATTCCATTCAGACCATTGGAGAAAAGGAATTCCATAAGTACAAATACCATCAAAATTTTGAATTTTTCATTTTTAGAAATAAGCAACATACGGTGGGTTCAAAAAAGAATTGGGGACACTATTAAAATGTTGCATAGAAGGTATTTCTGGCAAAGTAAGAAATTGGAATTTTTAAATTTAGATTGGTGTTCTTAAAGTATAGTCAGGAATCCCTGGGGGTTCCCCATAATTCTTTTCAGAGAATCTAGGAGATCAAGATTATTTTCCTAATTATTCTAAGATATTATTTGTCTTTTTCACATATAGTAGAGTTTTTGGAAGCTACATAATGCAGATGAAGAGATGAGCACTCAGCTGTCTTCTATTAAGCTAGACATTCTAGAAACTTGCAAAAATGTGAAATGCCACTCTTCTCACTAAATTTCTCTTGTTTTTAGAAATATAATTATTTTCTCATAAAATATGTTCATTGTGTTAAAATGTCATGAGTTTGTCATTATAAAATAAATGCATACATTTAAAATATTTTCAGTTTCATTTCTAAAATGTTAAATACAAATATAGTTCATATAAACAAAACCTCATTAAAGTCCCCAGTAATTTCTAAGAGTATAAAAGGGTCTTGAGACAAACATTTTTGAGAACCACTAATTACCATCAGCTATTTGAAAGGATCTCATGCCAGGGATAATGATCTCTCTTTGTTCATCTTAACATCCACAGAGACCAGAACTGAATTTAAACAAAAGCATAAAGAGAACCCTCTTCAGTGGTAATGATTGTTAAATCCTAGCATAGATTGTCAGGGAAGTTTGTATATTTCACTATTCATACCATTCTTTTAATCTTATCTAATATTAAAACTAAATAATCCCTATTTCATCTCCATCTCAAAGTTCTCTATTTCTCTATGGCTTCTCAATAATTTGGTGACTAATTTTTCAGTAGAAATGAAAAAAGGAGTGATTATCAAAATGTGATCAGAGTGCAAACTTGACTAAACCAATGTTTTCCAATTTATGTTTTGTTACATTGCTGCTGTTTAAACGTTTTTATTTTGAAAAAAGCTACTAGCTAGAAGGTCTTGATTTTATCCTCTGGTGTCCTTTGACATACACAAAAGAAATAGGAGAGAAGTAAATTCCAAAATTCTAAATGCATTTTAGTCCAAACATTCTAATACTTGATGAACAGCTAGGTCATATCGCAGTCTCCCTTAGTGGGAGGAAAGTGTATGTCAACATCATCTGCTTTTATTTATGAAAATTTCCCAGAGGCACATAGACATAGCTTTGGTTGCTTCTCTTATTCTCGCGTGGTATGTAGTAGCAAGCTTAAAAGGATGATTTAGGTTTTAAATATTGGAATACTGAAAAATACTTTATTTTTGGCACTGACCATTGCTAATGTAATTTTTTTTTCAAATTTATGGCTTCTTTGACCCCTACTGCTCCAAAAATTATAAAAACAAAAAGAGAATTGTCCGTTTGTTGCCCTGAGTCTGTTGATTGGTGATTTTTATAGTATTCTAGAGAATTACTAGTTCTGGAATTCTCTCTCTCTCTCTCTCTTTCTTTGTTTTGTTTTGTTTTGTTTTGTTAGATGCTAAGAGAATTACTACTGTGGTCTTCAGGGCTCATGACTAAGCTATTACTTGACATTTTAGACAGCAGTTTTTAAAAACTTGACATCTGGGCATGCTATGAACCCTTAAGAGCAATGGCCTTCAAACCTCCAGGAAGATTTTAGGACCCCCACAAAAAGTTTGGTACCACCCTTTAACAAAACAAACAAAAGAGCTATGGACACCAAGCATTAAACATCCAGTACTGGGTATTTTTTTTAATGAAATTGGCCATCCTGGTTAATTTCATTCTTAAGAGAGGCATCACCCTGGAGGAGGAGAAACATAAGGAATGGCTAAGCTTAACTTAGATTATTTGAGGAATTGCCTGCCTTCAGGGAGAAATGGTTCTCAGGAGATTTGAGGTGCTGTAGGGCCACACAGAATACACAGGTAATTCAGACACTCATTTTTAGCGTTATTCTGGCCTCACACTGAGGTCAAACTCAATGTATAGTTTCATCCTCTACACATTTGTTCCCTACTCGCCTCTTCCAGAAACTCATAACTCCAACTTAAAGAACTTGGATGAATAATACAGATTTAGTAGAGGTATCCTGGGAGATTTATGTAAAACACTTCTCTGGCCACTGTCAGAAATTTCTTGTCCATTTTTCCCCTTCTACCAACAAGCTCTTCCGTACCCTCTCCAGATAGCTGTGGTTGCTTCTTTGCCAGACATCCTCAGAACCTTCTCAGGTAGCCTCTACCTCTCCCAAGATACCGTCTAACTGATAGCATTCAGCAAGCCAAAACACTAGTCACTGACCAAACTAAGAACATCGTTGTCTCCTAAGCACTTCCTGGATAAGTGAAATTCATCCTGCCACAGAGATGGTAGAAATCTTTTTTCAACCTTCATCTTCCCATTCCCTTCTTAACCTAACACAGCCATGGTGGCAGCTGACATCTTTTCCCAGCCTCCGGGTGCATCTTTGAAGAGTTCATTCTTATTTAGGTACTTGTACAGTAGTAGAAAAATTTGGGGCCAGATTTTTGGCTCTAGGTTAGCCCATAGAATTATACAGACTAATAAATCAGCTTAGTGCCAGGAAACACTTCATTCTTTCTTTGCATAAACATTGTTTAAGTGTCTATGTTGTATTTTAAAAACTTCACAGTCCATTTTCTTCAGCATTTTTGAAATCAAACCAATACCAGAATAAACTATGTAAATACTTTAGTGTTTAATGTTCTCCCTTTGTTTTGACCTAGGGGATCTTGAGCTGAGGCCCTCAACATTCCTCATTATTGACCCTCTCTTGGGGCTTTTGAAGATTCAAGAAACTCAAGATCTGGATGCTGGTGATTATATGTGTGTTGCTGTCAATGATGCTGGAAGTGCTGCTGGCAAGATAACTCTGGATGTTGGCTGTAAGCATCCCAGCTTTGATAGACACATTTGTTTTTTTTCCATGCTAAGAACTTTGAACCTATTGAGTGGAAATATTTGTCAGAATGGACAAATTAGAGTTAGCATTCCAGGTTACGAATATAATAATGGTAGTATGTATTTACCAAGTGTTTTCGATGTACCATGTGCTGTGCTAAGAACTTTTGTATGCATTATCTCACTAAACACTCATAGCAATCCTAAGAGGAAGATATTATAATTATCTATATTATAATTAGATAGATAAGGAAATGGAGGTGTAACAAAGCGAAGTAACTTGACTAGGATCGCAGATCTGGATACTTGAACCCAGGTTCTCTGACATGAGCAACTGTAAGCTTCACTGGGGTATCATCTATTGCCAAACATTTTCCTAACAGGAGTTGGATGACACAAAATTCCTAAGTATTTACATCTGGAGGCCAGAAATTAGACTTTGGCCCTAGACCATAATTTGGAGATGTTGATGATAGCAAAGGTAGCAGATTGTGCTTTTACTTAAAAAAAAAACAACATACTAGCAATGACTCCTCAGTGTATAAAATAAAGTACTAACTACAAATAAATGTCAGTCACAATGTGAAGGATACAGCATGTGCATGACAACTATCAGTTTACTCAAGAAGTTTGGTTCTCCCTCCTTCTTTGTCTCTCCATCTCATGTTTTTTAAAAAAATTTATTTTTCTACACAATGTGGTAACACATGAAATAGAACAGAGCTTGCTTTGTATGAAAAAGAACCTGGCAACTTAATTTTAACAGATAATTCAAATGTTTACATCAGTTAAACTTATAAAATATGACATTTTGTTAAATTGCATTTTCATTTCTGTATGATGATTTTCATGCCTCAGCTGTTTTTTTTTTTTAAACAAAAGTTAGGGACTATAAAGAGAATGCATATTTTTTAGTATAGAGTAATATAAAACATTTTAGTTCTATCTTAATTCTTTAAATGAATATAATGGCTGTCTAAGCTTAATATTTTATTTCATATAAACTAATTTTTTTCCTCTTGGGATCTTTTATGATCCTCTTGCCCCTGGACTCTCTGAACACTCTGCATTCTTGGTGATTATGCCCTTGGGATAGAATCAACAAAGCTGGAAATGGCCACAAAGACCACAGTAGAATCTGACTAGGGCACAGCAAAATGTGTTTGACCGTGACTAAATTCTGAGGTTATTAAGAGAAGTGCCTTGGAAATAAGACTGGAATCTCTGGGTGGAGGATATCTGACTCTACCAGCAGAGTTAAAATATAAGGAAACCTTTTAGGAAAGTAGGACCCAAATGAAGAGGATCACTTGATGCAGAATTCTTGTTTCTAAGAAACAGAAACAAGTGTTTCAGATTATGAACATTTTCTAGCTCTGCTTCTCCCTCTTTTCTGCCCAGGTATTTTATATTCACCCAACATTCTTCTAGAGTTGTCTAGCTCTGGAGGAAGAAGGAATTAGCCTGAGTAATTGTTTCCAGCAAAAGCAGAATGACACCCTCACCCCTCTCCAAGACTGTGGAAAATTTAAACAATGTACACATTTCTTTGCTTATTTACAGCCTTCTTAATATACTCTTTTTAGCTTCTGGACTTTCCAAGTTCTCTCTTTTGACTAGAGAAAAACAATGTAAAGGTTAGGGCTATCTGTCCTGGAGTGACTTGCGTTGGAATAGGAAGCATCCTAACAAATGTTTTATATTTTTGCTTTATTCCTTGAACTGAAATTGTTTTATCTTCACTTTCTGTGACCTTTTCTAAAACAGTGGCTCTTTCAACTTTCATCCCAGTAATCATTCTGATGGAGCCATTAACATAAACCTAAACTTAATATTAACATAAACATGAACCTGATTGTTTCCTTACTATAACGTTAAGTTGCCAAATAACTTAATATTAACATTAGTGCCATGCATGCATCTGTTATGCCTTAATGATCTCCTTATTCATTATTGGAATTCTAGTACGTTAACTCACAAAGTTTGGTTAGACCTTGTCCATATAAAACTATGGTTATGTATCCTAGCAGACACAGGGTGTAATGGCCAAGGCCCACCATGCAAATCACGGTTGCAGTGATGGTCGTGCTTGTCACTGTTAAGTTTAAAAGCAAACAAACAAACAAAAAAAAACCCCAAAAATTTCCTCAGAATTTACATAATGGTTAAGAGAATGGGCTTTGGAGAGAGACTGAATTTTCTGTCTGACTTTTCATAGTACCTACCTGATAAGTTGGTTGTAAAGATGAAATAAGACATCATCACCCACCCACAGGCATTCAGCAAGTCAGTGGTTACTGCTGTTCCCATCTGCTTTATGAATGGCACCTGTATCAAATACATGAACTGCACAAATTGAATTGTCATTTTGACTCTTGGAGTCCTGAAAAATAATATAGAAGTACATATATAATAATGGCATAGCATTTAAGATTAAGCACTGGGCTTTTAATAGGAAAGTCACTGTTTCAAGTTGCTTTTTTTTAAGGGGCCTGAGACAACTCAAGTGCTACTTCTAGTAGTAGTGCATAAAATTATTCACTTGCGTTCTAAAACTATTGGGCATAAATTTAAGTAGCTTATGACTTAAAAAGAAAAACATGCCTTTATCCCTATCATGTAGCTGTTGGGCGTTCAGATTGTTTTTCTGGGTCTATTACCTTATACCAATACTAGGTCAAAAAAACAATAATAAAAAAGCTGTTCAATATTATTGTTGAGTTAGAGCTTCTTGTAATGAGTCTCCTCTTTCCTGTTTCTCATCATCATGGTTCTGAGTTATGGACATTTCAGGTCAGCAGGGAAAATTACCAGTGCTTTTCATCCTTTTAAAAAAAAGAGGTAGTGAATTGTGAAGTCATTTGGAAGAGAAGAAGATTGGCTACATCAAAAAAAAGTTGGCCTGGCAGCGATTTTATTTGCAGTATTCCACACCACGCAGGATTTGATCCTTAGACTGTGGTCTTGTGTTTTGTGGTTTGTTAGAACCAAAACAGTGTGTTCAGCCATTTTAGGAGAGAAAATCTCTGCTTGACTAATATAATGTAAGAGTTGCCTTAGTGGATATATATTTAATTATCACTAAAGGAACTAGAATAATTTTATGGAATAGTTTTAGAGCAACATGGTCAACCTGTAGCTGTTCTATTTTCAAAGTGATGTGTGCCCACTGCCATATCTGTCAGTAAGTAACAACAAAGCCATACCGGGTATTAATTCTGCAGTTCTCAAGGGGTGTGCACACAAATATTCAGGGGACCCCAGCGAGTCCAGCATGATCCTGACAGACTGTAGGCAGAAGCTGAAATTGAAATTAATAGATATATTAAATTTTGGAGCTAAGATTTAATAAATTAACTCAACGATATTTGTAACCAATAATAGTTAATATTGGGGTGATTACTGCATGCTAAATGGTTAATAAAGACTACCTCTTTTAGCAACACCAGATAGGAAATGCTATTACCTCCTTTTTGTTCATGGAGAGATTTAGACTGGGGGAAGGAAAATAATTTTCCAATTTTACAAACAAAGAAATAATGGAATTGCCATTCAGAACCACCTAATGGACTGTAATGTGTCTAAGCAACACACCCTCCCCTGCACAAGTCCCGTGTTTTGTACTATAATCACTCCTGCCCCATCCCTGGTCCCGTTAATCTGTTTACCATCCACCCAATGTAATTCACTTGGAGTCCAAATTGGCCCCACTCAGGAGTAGGAAGTATTTAAAAGGTTTCTTGGCCTGAGTTAGGAGTTGCTTCATTTTTGAGGTTTGCTTGTCATTGATGCTGTCTTGGCTGCTTACGTGGTGCCTGGTACTCTCATTTGCCTTCTTTTCTGGTACCAGTTTGTATATTCCCTAACCTTTTGCTTGTCTTGTGCCTGACACTGTTCCCAAAGCTTCTTCACCACAGATGACTTCTCCTGTCTTAATTGAGTTTTATGTGCACAACCTGAACTCTGCTTATCCTTTTTTAGTCCAGTTTGTTCTTGGCTTTCTTACTTCTGAAAATTCTAATTTGTCTCCATTTTCACCGATGGCTATATTCTGTTGTGTCAGTAAGCTTGGGTTCCTCCCAAATATTTGGCCAGTCCCAGGCTACTGCATATCTTTTTGTTCTTCTGGAATTTATTTTCTGCCCCATTTTCACATCCACCTGCCCACACTCTGCACCTAATATATACTGAGATTTTTATACTTAATGTCTATTTTTCAGAAAAGCAACTGGCTCTGGAATAAATGATTACTATCGCTCTAGAGAAAAATAACTAGTCCTTTACACCATAGGCAAACAATGAGCTGCTTTATAAATTATTTTCTAAATATACTTATTTTGCCTATTATTTTTATAAACCAAATTCTCATAGAGGTGGATTAAGAGAAATCTAAACACAACCACACTACTTCTTTTTGAAAACATGTTACTCAATTGTGGGTTGGACTTAATTTTATTTTATTTAGGTTCAGTAAACAAACAATAAGGTTTCTGAAGTTGCCTGTTTTCTTCAAAAGTACAAGTTCAAATGTATGGGATCAAGGTTGTTATCATCACCATACTCTTACACACATATGCAAATACACAAACTAGATTATTGTTGAAGTGTTTTGATATTGATTCAATCATTCACAGATATCTAGCAGCCTTGAATAATTCACGAAGTACTATGTTAGTTACTATAAAAGATAAAATATGGTTGCAAACATGAACTCTCTAGGGAACATCAAACTTTAGTCTAATAAAAGGCAGGATGTGGCCATTGCCATGAGAGTGATACAGAGTGAGTTCAGAGGGAAGAAATCACGTCTATATTGGAGGATAAGAGATGGCATTGAGGAGGGACCTTTTGAACTGGATTAAGGAATTGTCAATATTTCAATAGCCAGAGATCAACAGCAAACATTACATTTGAAAAGGATGGCAGTAACACTTGGGTACAGATATGAAAATGGTCAGTCCTTGTTTGGAGAAGAGTGAAGAGTTCAAATTGTCCAGAGAATAAGATTTCTGTAGGGAGATGATGGGAGATGAGGTTGCAAAGTTAAAGGATGTCCTTTAGCCCAGGCTAATAAAGCACTAAGACTGCTCAGAAGACAACCGTACATCGGAGTCCCAGAATTCCCAATGAGAAGGAAAGAAGTGCTCTCTGCACCCATTTTTATTAGCCTGTTAAACAACTTGACTTTGAGCAGTTGTGAGAACCTATAGAAAAGGGGAGGCTGATAAAATGACAAAGAATTGTTACCAGGATCAATCTGATTTTCAATCCTACCTCCACTCTTCAATTCCATGTGACACTTAGCAAATTAACTATCTTGTCTCAGTTTCTTCATCTATAAAATTGGAGTAATGATAGTACTTAAGGATATTGTGAAGATTAAATGAGAACATTCATGGAAAGCACTTAACAACCACCCTTGGCTTTGTAAGTGATAGTTGAATTTCTAAACAGTATTTAACCTTGATGTTATCAAGGAGCCCTGTATTTGCTCTTTCTCTTCGAATCCTTTATGAACAGGGGCCCTGGGTGGCTCAGTTGGTTAAGAGACCACCTCTTGGTTTTGGCGCAGGTCATGATCTCGGGGTTGTGAGATATAGCCCTGCACTCAGCCTGAGTCTGCTTGTCCCTCCTCTCTGCTCCTCCCACCACCCCCACATGCTCTTTCTGTCTCTTTTTCTCTCTTAAAAAAAAAAAAAAAGAATCCTACATAAGAAGATTTCATGAATTACCTCCAATAGCATCCTATATATTTTTCCTTATCTGATATCTCGTACATCATTACTTTAAAATTCTAGGGGATAGACATATTGGCAGCCTCATCTCTTTGGGCTTGCTGACAGCTTTCTCCAATTATACTACCTTCCCATGTTTTCCAAGTTGTGCCTATGACGCATTTCTAATTCTTCCTCCTGGGTTCTGTGTTCACCTAAATTATATGGATAACTAGCCTTTTGATCTATAATTTTATAATTTCTGAATCAGATTTTAACTAAGATATTAAGCTCTCATTTTCCTCTTTTTTTCCAGGAACTATGATTCTCAAGCTCAAATTCCTTTAACTCAAAGGTATATTTAAAAAAGTGAAAGGTATTGAGAAGCAAGAATGTGATCTAGAAAAAGGATATAATTTAGAATTAAATACTGTTAGCTGATTATACAGTGATCAATTAAAGAATGACCTCTGGTATAAATTAAGTTCTTAAAAAATTTGACCAAAAGAAGCTAAGTTTTGTAAAGTGTAAAAAATATTTCATTACAAGGCAAACTTATTTATAAGAAAGTTCAAAGATTTGAACAGTATGACATAAACTAAAATTGAAAACAAATTTCTAAAATGAAAGATTCTCTTTATTTAAGTAATCTTGATTTAAATTGATACTCTTAAATTCCATTCTCCTCATCATTTATCACTTTAAAGAAATAGTTGAACTTCTTTGTGCCTGTCTTCATTTATAAAGCAAAAAAGAAATACCTGCTATTTCAGTGGCAGCCAGGAATACTTAAAGGGTAAACTTAAAATATTATGTGACCAATACCTTGATTCAGACTCAATCTGTTGACAGTTTAATAATGAAATTTATATGTAATGTGCCTGTACACTATCCCAATAACCTTTTTTTTTTTTTGCTTGTTTGCTTTAAATATCTTCTAGCACCTCCAGTTTTCATACAAGAACCTGCTGATGTTTCTGTGGAAATTGGCTCAAATGTGACATTACCTTGCTATGTCCAGGGTTATCCAGAACCAAAGATTAAATGGCAGAGATCAGACAATATGCCAATCTTCTCAAGACCCTTTTCAGTGAGTTCCATCAGCCAACTAAGAACAGGAGCTCTCTTTATTTCAAGTAGGTTAAAGGAAATATATTTTATACAAGTATGTACATATATATTATACATTCATGTTCTATACATAGGGATTAGTCTGTTTAAAATTGTGAATTGATCTTGCCAACACATTTTGTGTTTGTTGCATTTCCTTTTAAAAGAGTATTGAATTCTTGTATTTTGGAATTGTCATAAATAAGTTGTATTTTATTCAAATATATGTCATATCATAAAGGCTTATGAAGCAATGTGACTTCTTCCTATCTCACTGTTTCTTATTGCAAATAGAGTCACTTGGGCCTCTAGGTGGATAAGTGATCACATTTTATTGACTCTTAGAATAGAAAGGTAAAGTGTTACTAGTTAGTTAACTTTAATGAATTTTTTTTGACCACCCATACATAACCATATACATAGGGACTCTATACCTATGGAAGCTCCTTGATTAAAAGTGATATCTATCTGGAGCAGAAGATTGAAAAAAAAAAAGTCAAAGACTCCAGCGTCCAAGAATTTTGCCTATAATCTATTAAGCATTCAGATATTTGTAAACACTTTGTACTTTTTAAACTAATGTTTAGAATGTTTGAATAGTGGCACTAGAGGGATAAAATCATTTAGCTGATTAATTGGTTTTTAAAGAGTAATTGCATCTTTGGGGTTATTTTGTAGCAAGTCTCCAATAAGTGATTTCTATGTTTATTAAATATTAAATGTCTATGAGCCACTTAAACTTCCAAATACAAATTACACTCATTATAAGTGCTTAGTATTCAGCTCCGGGCCAGGCTCTGTGGTGAAGACAGAAGTCATATGTGGGGTCCCTCACTCGGGCACTTTACAATCCACCATCCAAGGAGATGGACACAAAAGTACCTACTGGGTCAGATCGTGCAGGACCTGAAATGTGCAGGTGCATGCTTTTGATGAGGTAGAAAATAACCCTCCAAGCTTCACTGTGGGAAAAGGCACATGAAATACTATTTCAGACCAACTGCTCTGGAAGATGGGAGAGATGAGAAGGAAAGAGGGAAGACTCACAGAGTTATGCAGGTGGGGTGATTGATGGTAGTGATGAGAAAAGCCCAACAGGAAACAAATTGGACCTGAAAAATAATCAGTTAGAGGAGATACAAAAAGGGAAGAATAAAAGAGGGCGATGTATTGACAAGTGCTTGACCAAGTGTCCGAATTAAACTATCTAGAAGGAAAGGAATGATTAGAAACAGTTCTGCATTGTTTTATGTATGTCTACACAAATTAGTCCACGAGTTGATAATATGAAAAATATCTTGGACAGAAACAATGTGTGCCTTATTAACCAGATGGGTTGCTGAATTTTCCTTTGCAAGTGAATATTTGCTGTTGTTGAGAGTGGATACTGCCTGAGTTTACCAGATGCCGTTCTGCAGTTAAATGCAAAAGGTTAACAGAGGAGTAGAAGCTTTGTCACTGCTCTTTATCTGCGAGAATATGGAACGGTTTAAAATGGAAAGCTACATTTTTCTCTGTCAGAATTTATCAGTAGATTACACTGTGCTTATTTACTTAAGATATTGACAAAGATGACAGTCATTTCCCTATTTAAGATCTTCTGTTGCCTCCCCTACTGCTCACAAGACAAACCACACTCTTTACAAGTCACCAAACTATGTCTCTAGCTTGTCTGCTGACTGTATCCACACAACCTTTAGCCTAGTAGTCTTTGTCCTGATCCCCCAACACCTTCCTTAATTAAAAATATTTATAATACTCTTTTTACTATCTTGAAACAAAGTCTATATTTTTGATTTACCTATATCATAATAACTATTTTAATACCTAAAATGTAGTACAGAGGAAAATAATTTTTATTGAAGCAATAGGTATTCCAATAGGTAAATACCCTGGCAATGTCTACATAATGTACATACACGTTTATGTACATCACCATGAATTTGACAGCTCAGATGTTGAAACTGATGAATAAAATTGCCATATAATTATAAACAAAGTCATCAAATCCATGGATTTCCAATGGGATCTTCTAAAGTCTTACTGGACTTGGGATAATTGTTCCTTTCATGAATCTGCCCCCCTGCATGGCCTCCCCAGTTTTTGCCCACCAAGTGCCAATATACTCCCCCAGTCATTGGGCCAACTAAAAGAAAAAAAAAATCTCTCTTGCAAACTTTCAGAATGCCCCCAGGATGGTGCTGCAGGATACATTGGTAGTGGAGCTTTCCATTCTTTGAACAGACCTTGATTTTTCAAGTTATGCTTTTATCTTTGCAGCCCGTTGGGCTTGGACTGCCCTTCCCCTATTCCACCTGCTATTTCAGGTACAGCTTATATCCTACGTCCTCTGCAACTCCTCCCTTAAGTCCTCTATGTGCCATCAGTCTCTTTTGTCTCTGTGCTCCCACAGCTCATGGTTTGAAATACATATTATAGCATTTATCACACTGTGGTATGATTGTTGTTTTATGTATGTCTCCTCCCCTGGAGTGGGAGCTACTAGAAGACAGTACCCACACATTTCCACCCACAAATCTCTGCACTGTGCCTGGCATATAGTTATGCTTCAGAGATGGTGTTCAATGAGTAAATGATCTCTTCTTTTTAGATGTATGGGCAAATGATAAAGGAACCTATATTTGTGAAGCTGAAAACCAGTTTGGAAAGATCCAGTCCCAGACAACAGTAACAGTGACAGGACTTGGTAAGATCAGTTAGGTGCTTTGATATCATGCTCTTCCAAGTCATCAGACTGCTTTTACTACATCAGCTCTTGCCTTTGCCACTTTAAGCTAAAAAAAGAAAACAAAAACAAAAAAAACAGGTAAATATTTGACTACTAAATTAGCCTTCTGCCCCCCCATCCTATTTAATATTTCATGGATATTAGAACTGGAAATAACCTTACATATCATCTGCTCTAAATTTATTATCTTCCATTTGAAGAAATGAAGGTCAACTTGAATAAATAGATTTAAGTCTAAATATAAATACATATACACATTAAAGTCATGGCATTCTTTTCTGATTTCCTTTTTTACACTTATCATTTTAAGTCCACATGAAATTATTTTTGGATATAATAAAGTAAAGGATAAAATATCATTTATTTCCAAGTGGTAGGACATTTGTTTCAGTGTCTTTTCTTGAATATTCTCTTCCCACTGATTAAAATACCCATTTGGTCACATGCTAAGTTTGTATTACTATGTCTATTCCTTGGAATTCTATTTATACACTAGCATTGTCTAAATTATTACAGCATTTAATGTGATTTTTAGATCTGTCAGTGCCTGTTTCTCATTAATATGCATTTATAAAATTTTCTATATTCATCTACATATTTATTATTTATTTATTTATTTATTTTTTATTCTTTGCCCCAGGGGTACAGGTCTGTGAATCATCAGGCTTACATTTTTCACAGCATTCACCAAAGCACAAACCCTCCCCAATGTCCATAACCCATCCATCCTATCCCTACCCTCCCACCCCCCAGTAACCCATTCATCTACATATTTAAATTTTCCCAATAGAATATCTAGGGATTTTGCTTTGATTTGTTTTAAATGTGTTAATTCCTAGAAAAGAACATATTTACATCTAAGAGAGTACTCATTTTATTTGCTTGAGCTGTTATGATAGCCTTACATTGATCTTAACCCCTTCCACTCTTTCCCTTCTCCAGTAAGTCTTAGTCACAGTGTGTAGATTAATATTTCCTGAGAGTGGTTCTGACGATCCCACTTTTTAAATTTATAAGTGCTCTCAGTCCGTTTGTCCATTGCATACATTGCACATCTCTTGGCTTGGTATTTCTGGCCTTCCATGCCATAGACAAATTCTTTTTTACTTTCTCTGCTTCTATATTACTATATGCCCTCCTGCCATTCTCTCTTCTTAGAAGGGGCTTTTATCTGTCTTCCAATTCAAACCCATTTATACTTAAAAATCTTATTCTTGAAAATTCAACTTTTTAAAGAGCATAATCTTGGTCTATAAGGATGTTTGTCTTCCTTTTGGGTAAGGTTGAGTTGATAATACCTGTTTCTCTCTGTCTCAGTTGCTCCACTCATTGCAATCAGCCCATCAGTGACCAGTGTCATTGAAGGACAGCAGCTTACTTTGCCCTGTGCTCTGTTGGCTGGAAATCCCATTCCAGAACGTCGTTGGATTAAGAATTCAGCCATGGTAGGAACATTTTAAATCCATGCATTCACATTTCTAATTTTCTTGTGTAAGAGACAATTTATTCCAACCATTGAAATTTCAATTTAATAAATATACAAAAATACAAAGAAAAACTTTTTTTTCAGTATTAACATGTTTATGCGGTTTATATTATCTTGGAATTAATAAGATGGAGAAATAGCCAATAGTGTGATTTTTTTAGTTTTGTGTTAAATTCAATGCAACTAATAAACTCTTCAGAATATGTACAAAGTGAAGAAAATATAAAATTATTTTATAGCATTTAAATATTTGTATACCCTCTCTGTGGGATTAATAAATGTTAATATTTTTATAAAATTCTTCCATTTAGTAATATTTATTGTTTTTATTATTTAATAATTTCAAACATTATATCTCTTATCCTGAACTATTTGAAAATGTGGATCTATTTTGTGTTACTATTTTTCAGTGTATAACTTTGGCTTATGAAAGGATTTGAAAAAATTTGCACAGTTCTATGGAATTTTTTGCAAACATGCTATCTCTGGCAATAAATTTCCATCTAGTTAAGAGCACTTTTCCTTCCATTTTCCAGGGTAGTTAGATTCACTCTCTTTTTTAAGTGCTAATTAGAAGTGAATTGACTCCATGGAACAAGATGTAAAATTGTTCATATTTGCATAAAATCCTGAGGAAAATTAGTAGACCTCACTCAGTAATTAAATGCTCTTATAACAAAGGATGATACCATTTGAGCACTAAGGTATCCTGTGATTGAACAAAATGCATAAATGGCACAGTTAGGATTATCATTTTTTTTTAAAGATTTTATTTATTTATTTGACACAGAGAGAGAGATTACAAGTAGGCAGAGAGGCAGGCAGAGAGACAAGGAGAGGAGGAAGCAGGCTCCCTGCTGAGCAGGGAGCCCAATGCGGGCCTCGATCCCAGGACGCTGAGATCATGACCTGAGCCGAAAGCAGAGGCTTTAACCCACTGAGCCACCCAGGCGCCCTAGAATTATCATTTTTAACAGGAAATATTGCCAACCTTCTCTGACACTGTTCCTATATCATACATTGCCTCTAATATTTGCATCTTTCACTGAAAAGGGTGAGTATTGAAATGAATCACATTCTCTCAACTTAAATGACTGCCTATTTGCCAAAATGAAAATATCAAATAGCTTGCAAGTGGTAATATATGCTTCTTGAAAAACAACAAATTAGTGAAAAGTAAAAGTGACTGGTGGAATTTGGGTCCTGAATGATAACAAAAATCACAGAGACACGAAATAGAGATATCACTTGTTTCATGTCAAGTGATGTCTCTATTTTGTTCCTTTTTCCAGCACGTGCATAACTCCAACGGAGGTTAGTAGGTATAATTTTTGGTGATATATCAGGATGACATATAATTGATTCTACTCTTGGTAACATTTTATGCTCATCATTTTTCCCTTAAGGGTGTTACAGTATTTTGTTTTAAGACATTTAATAACCCAGTTGAAAAAAAAATCTGGTTTTGGCTTAGGGAACATTAGCTTTTAAATTAAATATGACTTTTTTTTTCTTTAAGTTGGTCCAGAATCCTTACATCACTGTACGCAGTGATGGGAGTCTCCACATTGAAAGAGTTCGCCTTCAGGATAGAGGCAAATATACTTGTGTGGCCAGTAATGTTGCTGGAACCATTAACAAAACTACCACTGTGGATGTGCATGGTAAGAGACACACCCATTGTAATTCCTTCCAAACCATGTTCAAAGCTAGGTTTATGTCTCTAAATCAAATAACTCTGTCTTCTCGTTGTAAGAAGTAGATTTTTTCCCCTCTTTGTTATTCTTAACAAAAAGCCTTATTTCTTGAACACTATTTACATTGTTAAGTCTGTTTCCAGAATTCCCTTTCCTACATACACAAAAAGGCTTTATTGGGAGTCACCAGCTGAGTCTGGCCAAGGGCTTTTGTAAGTGGTTTCTTAATTGATAAAAGTGAACTCAGTTCTCAAAGAGTTATGTTTAAAAATAAATTTTAATTTCAGGCAAGCTGAACTTATTATTCCATCCAAATTGCCTTTTCTTTTTGGATTTGCAACAAGCATGTCCTTACTAATGACCCCTTTGTGTGTTAGCTAGAAATGACCTAAACTTCTCTAAAGGCCACCTCATGTGCTCCAAACAATCTTTTCGCATGTTAGATAACTTAAAAGGTCACAAATAAGAAAATCCAAAAGCTATCTTTTTCCATTCGTGACTAACAGTCACGATCTTTTTACATCTCAACAAATAAGTGACAACTTAATAGTTTAAGAAATTGTCATGTTTTTTTTAATACTTTCTTTAAAGACTTTGCAGCATTGCTTTAAGTGTGGTATTAAAAAATAGTTCTGTGTACAGAGATGAAAGTAACACGGAACATTTGTTTTTAGTAAATTCATCCTTTTTTTAGGACATGAGTTGGAGAATCCGGTAATTTCCACATTTTGCTTGGTCTATTGAAATTATGAGTGGCTGCAGTCCATCTTCTTTTTTTTAATGTCTGTGTCTCATTGTAAATAGCCTCTTCTGCCTCTCTCAATCTTATACCAGCCTCCACCATCATCGCATGAGATATTCTTAAAGAAGTACTGTTTTAAAGAGACGTTAAAGTAACACTAAATTACAGTCTAAACGAGTAAATGCCTAATGCCAGATTGAATACAATTGTGTTTATTTTTAGAAAAAATCAGTCCATCAATTTCCTAGAAGGTGTGTATGGACTGACTTGAGAATCTAGTATAGAAATATAATCATGTCACCTCCATAGAATATTGTGTTGAGAAAGATTCTGAGGCAAATTTTTACTTGAGTGAAAGAATGATGTGATTAGCTGGGATGTCGGCCAGATCAGAGGAGCGAGGAGACAGAAGAACCAGTGATATGGTTTATCACAATGCACTTAATGTTGACAGTTAAAAGCTGAAAAGATCACTTCATGATGTATTTCACCCATCTTAGTCCAAAATGAGTAACTGATTTAGTTACTAAGGTTAAAAAAAATCAACCCAGACATCTCACAGGAACTAAAGCAACCATTCAGTCAACAGGTTAGTTTTTGAGTTGGATGTGACGCAGCATCACAAGTTCTTTATACCTCCTTAGGCATCTTAATTAGCACTGCCATTCCTTCATTACTCTGCCTCGCCACTTTTAGGAATACTCATTAAAAGCTCTCAATGACCAGTTCTTAAAAGGATGAATTAATGCGTGCAAATATAAATGTAAATTAAAATGGAAAACCACTCATGTGTCATCTTGATTTATGTAGGTGGATAATCTGGAAAGAAACAGCCCTTTCACAGACAGATGTCATCAGATTTGAAAATGCCTAAATTTGCCACTTTCCCTAATAGCTGTCAAACTCAATATGCATTTAAGAAAATGGCTTATTCCATGTAGCCACAAAATTACGGTAGAGTTGAGAGTTGACTCTTCCATGATGATTCTGGAATTAGAGAGTAGCCTGATGTAAAGAGTATCTGGGATTTTTTTGCCAATTTTTTTAAAGAAGAAATTATCTAAAGGATAAGCCCAGCCTTGGGAAAATACCAGTATGTAGCAAAGCTAAGCATTCCAGGGAAGTTTATGCACGGAAGTCTCTGGTATCTCTTGTTCTGGCAAACTTCTCCCAGGTAGCTGTGATAATTCTAGAGAAATTTGTCTCGAAAGCAAGAGCTTCAGTGAGTACATGAGCCCTGGAGAGCACCTCCAGTCTCATCTTTCCAGGGGAAGGAAAAGAAACGCCTGGTATATACTGAGCTTGTACCTTGTTCCTTGCACTATGTTAAGAACTTTCATGTATGGGAACTTCGTTAATCCAATTCATTATTTTGAGAACATTGAGTATTGATAATTTTTCATGTGCTAGCTGCCTGTGATTAATTGAGATATGCACAGAATGGAATCATTAATGGTCTTCCTTTTCCTTTTGCTTCTGCTCATATAATGTTAATTCTTCAGTTGCTTTCAAAAGTGAAAACGTATGTTATTCTTCTTAGTGAAAACTACTGACTCAGAATCCTGAATTTTAGTCTTTTAAATGTAAATGCCTAAGGCCTTGCAAGTTTTATTGTTGGATTTCTTTTAAGAAAACATATCCTTTCTTTCTAGGTTAAATTTAGCAGCTCGTTAAGTAGTTCTTGTGAATAGGCAGATATTAAATGTGTAGTGGTTAAACAGTCCATTTCTCTGGTGGTGGCCTTACATCAGCTCTTTGCAGCTTAATGGGTAATGGACAATGATGAAAGGTATGGTTAACTGTGGAACTGTTAGGGTGTAATTCTCCCTTGAGTTTCCAGGAAAACATGGATTTTCTTCAGTCTTATTTTTGTTAGGAAAGTTAACTTGCATAATTCACTACTTGACTTTAAGTTAATATTTTATTAAATTCTTCAGATTATAGTTACTGTATTTACTTTATGATACTTCCTTACAAGTTACCCTACATTTCTGTTAGAAAATGTTGCCTTAGCTAGTTTTCACGAATACGCCGTGTGTCATAAAAACGTACAACTTTAAACATACAAGGCTAAATGGAAGAACAGATGCTCAGATTCTGAATATTGCTTCCTTTTTTCAGTTCTGCCAACCATTCAGCATGGGCAGCAGGTACTTAGCACAATTGAAGGCATTCCAGTAACTTTACCATGCAAAGCAAGTGGAATTCCCAAGCCATCTATCATCTGGTCCAAGGTAAATGACCCACCTGGTGGTGTTTGTTAATGTTATGTGTTATCACAACAATGTTTGAATATTTTTCATCATATGTGGGACTTGTGACTGTCCCATAGAATTTTATAAAAGGGAAACCCATGCAGGCATACTACTTAGAAGGGACCTTAAAATGTCCTTAGTGCAGTCACCTACCTGATGCTGGCATAGCATTAACAATACAACAGTGAATGCTAATACAGCGCCTTCTATACACCAGGAACTTTTCTAAACACTTTGCATGTTTGGAGCAGATCCTTTTCTACCCTTGCCACATCCCCGCAGCCCTTGTGATTTCAGCGCAGCTCCGATGGACAGCTCCGTGCACTCGGCCAGAGCCCCACTTCATGCATGTGTCTCTCTGGTTTTTGGACTCAGGGCTTTCTCCGGAGTCCCCCAAGGCCACTCAGCCTGCTTTCGGGTAGCCGGGAAGTGTAAGGGCATTAACACCTTGGGGGGCAGATGTCCTATATAAATGACCTGCTTCTCATCCATCAGAATACTTCTGAGTTGCTTCTACATAGTTTCTCAAAGTTCCCAGCACATGGAAGCTTATCAGCCCAATGACAGAGGAAACAAGCGCACTGAAATCCTTTTTAACTTTCCTTCCTTCATTGCCTCACTCTCCCACCCCCCTGCTTGAGCCTCTGGGGATCACTTTCCAACTAAACTTCTTGCCCCCAAATCTTTGCCCCAGACCCTGTTCTTTTAGGAAGCCAAGCTAAGACATACACGAACTCATTTATTCTCCTCTGTGTCCCTATCATGAAGTTGTCTGGCTCTTACTTGTCTTCTTGCAGGGAGGAAAAACCCATTTCCTAAGGAAGTCCTTTTCATCTTCGAACAGTCATGATGATAGCATGTATTTTCTGTAAATTAATTTAAATCTGGCAGCTATAAGTAATATAAAATGATGGCATAATAACAAAATATGGCATTTGTATAATTAGTACTACAACCCAAGTATTTTACCATACCATCTAATTTTATATCTCTAAAAAGCTCTGAAATATAAAGTTGGTGCTGACATCTGTAAGTTAAATGAAAAGGTTAAGATTTCTGCATTCTGGACACAAAAACCGAATGCTGCAGCTGATCCCCAAACTGTACAGTGTCTGGCACTGTATGGAAGTTTAATGCATTTTAGGAAAATGTGAAAATGAAAGGCCAGGGTGACCTTTGTGCCATGATAAAGCATGAAGGTTAAGAAAGAGTTTGGGGTCCAAAGCCAGGGTTCAAGTCCCAGCTCTACCACAGACTGACTGTTATTCCACATTGTCCCCAACCTTTAATATTTTCATCTATAAAATGGGGATTATGGTAGTTCCTACTCATATAATTATTTTGTACATGAAAATAGTTAATTCATGTGAAGTGCTCAAAACTGCATGGTTAGCATAAGCACTGTCCCATTCATTACTATTACCATAATTCCCTCCATTTTTAAGTAGATCTGGAACAAAGGGGACATGGTTCTGTGTGAAGAAATACCACCTTTGCTCTCTTTGCTTAAATTTTCATACAAATAACTTATGCTAAATCAGCATTTTTTTAAAATATAGTATTTTCCCCCATGGAGATCTTTTTCTTCCTCTCTTCCTTTTCCAGACATGAAGTCACTCCTTTATTATCTTAGAAAACCTTCTTTGTTGTGTTTCGCAGAAAGGCGAGCTGATTTCCACCAGCAGTGCTAAGTTTTCCGCAGGGGCTGACGGAAGTTTGTATGTGGTGTCACCTGGGGGTGAAGAGAGCGGGGAGTACGTGTGCACCGCCACCAATGCGGCCGGCTACGCCAAAAGGAAAGTGCAGCTGACTGTCTATGGTGAGAGCCCCCGGAGGAATGTTTTTCTTTGACACTGTCTGCCGGGCGCCAAAACTCACATTTCTCTCCCAAATCATATAACCAACGGCTGTTCTCCTAAAGAGAACTGCATTTTTACTGCCAACCACCATCTCCTCTACGGAGGTTCTTATTTAAAGGGAGAGTAATTGTATAGCCATTTGGAAAAATTTTATGGTGTTTTCCTGAGGAGTATGCTTACTGCACCCAACCAGCTTTAGAAACACCAGTTAGTTAAAACCCCCTCGCAAAGCCAAACCTCAGCTATGCCTTGGTGAGCACTCTGCCCCGACGGGTTTCTTGTACAAATGCCAGATTCTAAAAGGGCATTTCAGCTGACCTCTTCATTATGTTCTGAAAGGAAGAACTAGAAAGAGAAGCTTTCTGGTCATTTTCCTTTCAGCTTTTGCTATAAACATATTAATGGAAAGTTCTTGAGATGCCCTAAACTTTGGAATACACAGCACCATCTTTTTGTACATTTTTAAAGAATATTAGTAGTCCACACTTGAATGTAAGGTAAATGTTTTCAATGTACTATTTCCCTCCCAAAACATGTCTTTATTTTAGTAAGGCCCAGAGTGTTTGGAGATCAACGAGGACTGTCCCAGGATAAGCCTGTTGAGATCTCCGTCCTTGCAGGGGAAGAGGTGACACTTCCGTGTGAAGTGAAGAGCTTACCCCCACCCATCATTACCTGGGCCAAAGAGACCCAGCTCATCTCTCCATTCTCTCCAAGGTAGGGGATCTGGGATGGACTGCGACACGTGAAAACAGAATCTCTTGGGGCAGATGGGTGTACCTACTTAGGTTTTCAGATGTTTCAAAAAATAATTTTTAAATTTGAGATAATTCACACATGTCCCTGAGCCTACAGCAAATATATGCATACCTTCTAAATCACTCTTTAATATCAGAAATGCTAACACCCACCTTTGACATAATTTTCCACAGGTGCATCTACAAGGTAGTTATTGAAATAGAGCATATTTGTACGTAGATCTGTTTACCACAAATGCATAGAACACATAGAATCTCATTAATCCCATATAAGTACACAATATAATCCCATATAAGTACACAATAAGTACTCTAGTGTTTAAGATTTGACTTTCATTAGATGGTTTTGTAAAGATTTTCTTGATTAAACCCTTAGTCATTTAAGGCCCACTGAGACCATAAATTTGATAGGCTAAATGACGTGGAAAGCAGAATGCCAGAGCCTGTAAGGCTCCACCTTTGTTGCCATGCAAGTACACGCTTAAATTTATTTCCACCACTTAAAGTTTGCCTGAAACTTTTGACAATTTTTTCAGTGGCCCTCTGAACCTTGCATTTCTTATTTATGAAATGGAATTGATATTTATCTGTAAAGATTATATAAGATAATGCATATTCCACACACCCCTGTCTCTAGTTCTCAAGTAGCAATTATAGCTTTAACTCAATATCATGCTAGAAGTTACTGGTGGAGTAAGAATTATAGTCTTCAGCTATGTCTGTTAAACTTACTGATGCATAGTTATGAAGCTAGATATTCATGCTGCCACTAGTGAGGGTAAAAAAGACAATTAAGAACTACTTTACATAAGCTTACTATTTCTTTGAAAAATATTTGCTTTGGATATTTTTTTTTTAAAGATTTTATTTATTCATTTGACACAGAGAGAGAGATTACAAGTAGGCAGAGAGGCAGGCAGAGAGAGAGGAGAGAGGAGGAAGCAGGCTCCCCGCCGAGCAGAGAGCCCGATGTGGGCCTCGATCCCAGGACCCTGGGATCGTGACCTGAGCCGAAGGCAGCGGCTTTAACCCACTGAGCCACCCAGGCGCCCATGCTTTGGATATTTTTGAATGAAAGAAATACCATATTACAGATACAGTTGACATTTCCTTGTTTTCCTCCCCAATCCCTTGTCTCCCTTCCCATGGGTAAATACCGCCACAGACATCATGTGCCTCCTATGCACCCATTCTAAAACTGTAAGACTGGATAGGATCTTGTTTTCTGTGTTTTTAATTTTGTGTGTCTCTTTTCAGTTTGCCATGTAACATATTACATATTATTATTCTACTGCTTGCTGTATTAAGTCAACATTTGTTCATTTTTAAGATTTTTAAGATTTAAGTTCATTTTTCAGATTTAGTTTATTCATGTTTAACTACCACATACATATTCTCCATTTTGTGTTTATATTTCCCAGTGTATGGACAGTCAGGGTTTTGTTTGTTTCTCTTGGGTTTGGTTTTGGTTTTTTGGCTTTACAAACAAAGCTTTTTAGTGACTATCTTTATGTATGTCTCTCTGTATACATATGCATGAATTTCTTTAGGTCTGGCACCTAGAACTGCAATTTCTGGTCAGCATGAATTCTTACTTTCAGCTTTGTAGACAATGCTAAATTGCTGTCCAAAGAGGCACTTCTGGTTTACCCTTCTCCCGTCAGAATACAGGCGTACTTACTTCCCCATTATCATCGATGCATGGTGTTGATGGACTTAAACCTTTTTGTTGTTCAGATGGGTGTGAAATGCTATCTTGCAACTATCTGGGTTTTCATATGACTGACTTCCAGGGAGCCCAGAATGCCTTTACTTGTTTGTTGGCATTTGTGTCATCTGTGACTTGCCTCTTTAAACCTGCGGCACAGATTTCTGTTGACTTGCTTGACTTTTTCTTGTTGAATACAGCAATTGGGTCTGTATTTTTAATAACAGTCCTTTGCTGTATGTGTTGAAAATATCTTTCCTCAGGCCACTGCAAGGCTTTTAATGTGTGATGTCTGATTATATAGAATTTTACATTTTTTATGTAGCTCAGTGTATTAACCTATTGTTTTTAGACTTTTACTTTATGAAGAATATTAACATGGCCACCAGTGTTTTATTCTAATATTTTAAGTTCGTTTTTCACATTATGGACCTTGATCCATCTGAATTTTTATGTTGTGTCTATTATTAGATAGTCTCTATTTTGATTTATTTATTTTTCCCATGTGGAGAACCTGTTGCCCAATATCATTTTTGAATAATTGGCCCTTTCTTTGCTCTTTGTAATAACACCTCTGTTATTGTGTATTACATGTTGGATTCTCCTATATGCTTATTTCTTTGGGGAGAATTCTGTCCTTAACTATTTTATTCATTTTTCTGTCTCAGGGCCAGTAGAACAACTTTCTTTTTCCTAGGTTTATAAGAAATCTTGGTATTAAGCAGGTCTGTCTGGCCCTCTCCCCCTTAAATCAATTTCAATACAATTAACGTAATAACATTTTTATATGTAGCTCTGGCTCACTCAACTACATCGTTATCCTGTAGGAATAACATACTCAGTACGTTTTTGAGAATTACGTATGTACCTTCTTTCACCTTTACTTTAACACACTAAATTTTTTAAGCACTTTTAAAAAAAATATTTTATCTATTTATTAGAGAGAGAGAGACTGACAGGGATAGTGACAGAGGTGGCGAGAGCGAGCACAAGCAGGGAGAAGTGGGCGAAGCAGATTCCCAGTTGAGCAAGGAGCCCGATGCGGGGCTTGAACCCAGGACCCTGGGCCCATGACCCGAGCCGAAGGCAGACGCTTAACCATCTGAGACACGTAACAGGCACCCCTAACACACTAAATTTTTTAATGAAGTTTTGAGGAAGAAACAATACAGTATTCAAAATATGTTCAAAACTTACTAAAATATATAATTGCTTTGTATAGTCACAACTTCATAAAGCAGAGAGAGGTACAATTTTTTGATAATTTCAGACCTTTAGGTTAGATCTAAAGGTAGAAGAAAACTGATTTTGTATTTGTGAGAACATCATACAGAATATACACACAGTATAATATGAAATATGTACACATACACAATATAATTATGAAAATTCCTGACTTTAAAGGTGTATAGAAATAATATAGATGGGAGGATGGTTTCAAAAACTGCTTGCAGAGTAGAAATTCCATACTGAAGCACAGCCGCATTGGGGATATTTAAATTCTTACGTTCTATGGTCTACTATGTGGTTTCTTTCTTTTAGACACACATTCCTCCCTTCTGGTTCAATGAAGATCATGGAGACCCGCGTTTCAGATAGTGGGATGTATCTTTGCGTTGCCACAAACATAGCTGGGAATGTGACTCAGTCCGTTAAATTAAACGTCCATGGTGAGTTTGGAAATGAAGGCATATGATATCTGTGTACTGGCCACAGGAAAATCCATCATAGCAGTTTCTTTGATAGTTAATCTCCAAATTGTATATAGAGCAATTAGAGAAAAATTTTCTAAAACTGGAGACTGGTCATTTTCTTTCATTTGCTCTGGAAAGTTTATTTGCCATCTATAGACAACTTTTTCCCTTTTCCTCAAATAAACAGTATTGAAATTTGGGCTCTCCATTTTACTAGATGTCCACAGTCACTTATGACAATTACTGATACGCTGTAAAAAAAGAAAGAAAGAAAGAAAGAAATGTGTTTAGGCTGATGGCTTTTTGGAGAAGTGAGTGTGAGTTCTCAAAGAAGAATTTACTAGTATTGAAATGGTCATTTTTCAATATTCAAAGAATTCATCAACTGAAAGCATTCTACTTCCTGGAACTCTTTAACTTTTTAAAAACTTTCAGTTAATCTGTTTTATTCCTTCAATGTTACCATAGTCTGTCCAAATATTTATTTATTCAACACATGCTTAGTGAGTACATACTCTATCAGGCATTATATGGATGCCAGATATTCAAATATCAGGAAAATATTTTCTCGGGTATTTCACTCTCAGATCAATCACTACAATAGTGTCCTATTAACCATGGGGTTTGAGATCCAGAGAGAGTTCTCTCATTTACTAGCTGTGGTGTATCTTGGACATTTTACCTACCCTCTCTTACCTTTAGTTTTCTCTTTCATAAAATGATGCTAGCCATGCTTTCAAAATTATAAAGTTGTCACAGCCTATAATTGGCTAAATATTAAGTTTAAAAAAAAAAGAACAGAGGAGTGGGGCTTTTTAGGGATGCAAGGTACATAAATTCTAATGATATCCTAATGAGTTAACTTGATTCTCTAGTGTATAATGCATGGATGTCCAAACCAATAATACTTGCCAATGTTTTGATAAATTATCTCATTTAAATTTCTAAAGGAAAGTAGATAAAGACAAGTAATAGAGGCTTGATTTTTATTTTCTTCTCTGAAATTAGCAAAGGTTTTTAAGAGAAACTTTTCTCTCTCTGGCTAAACCTTCCACAAAGAGAGCAAAAACTGAGTACCCGATGAGAAATGCTTTTTCTTTTACTCCCTTATATTATGGAAACCACTGCCTCTTAAGAGGGTTTTTAAACTTTAAATTATTTATAAATTAAAGAAAACCTAACATTTTTAAATATTTGCCTTTCCCTCAAATTTGGCATGAGGGGTTTTATATTTATTATTGCCCATAACCCTTGCAGTATACTGGTATTGAAGAGGTTATTTCTGCATGGATTATCAAGGAAACAGGCCTCGAGAAATTTACTGACTTGCCCTAGATTGCATAGCTAGTACGTGGCCTCAGCCTGGGTCCAAATCCTGAGATTGTTTTACTTTCTCATGCTGCCTTTTTGTAAGGAGTTCTCATTAACAGTGAGAAGGGAAAGGAATTTTTTTTAAATTGGATTATTAATACCGAACTGTTTCTAGTTCCTCCAAAGATACAGCGTGGCCCTAAACTTATGAAAGTCCAAGTTGGTCAAAGAGTGGACATTCCATGCAACGCTCAAGGGACGCCTCTTCCTGTAATCACGTGGTTTAGGGGTGGAAGTGCCATGCTGGTTGACGGAGTGCAGCATGTCAGCAATTCAGATGGAACATTAAGCATTGATCAAGCCATGCTCTCTGATGCCGGTGTATATACATGTGTCGCTACTAACATAGCAGGCAGTGATGAAACAGCAATAATGCTACACATCCAAGGTGATTTTTGGCATAGGAAAATGGTGGGGGTATATTACATGACTGCTGGCATAAGCTGTTCTCCTTTGAGTAGGCAGAAAGCAAGCAAATAAGTACGAAATACAGATCGTAAGAAGTACTATGCGGAAAATTAAAATCAGGTGATGCTCCCTGCAATTGTCTACTTTAAAGATTTTATTTATTTGAGAGAGAGAGGATAAAGAGAGAGATTTCTTGGGATTCCAAACAGATTCTGTGCTGAGCATGGAGCCCAGCGCAGGGCTTGATCTCATGACCTGGGATCATGACCTTAGCCAAAATGAAGAGTTGGTCAATTAACTGGCTGGGTCCTCCAGGCACCCTGTATCTTGTCTTTTCTAGCAAAATATTTGACCATATATTTTTAGCAGTTTGATAAGTGTACTGCATAGCTTGAGGAAGAAATGTCTGGCAGCTAGAAGTATGTGTCATGTTTAGGAGGAGAATCAGAAAAGATAGCCGTTCACTGGTGTAGCTGGTTGACGATGCTGCTGGACAGTTTGATGTTGTTTAAGGCAGGCCTGTGATGATGCATTTATTTTTCTAATAGAACCGCCTACACTGGAAGACCTAGAACCTCCATATAACAGTCCATTCCAAGAAAGAGTGGCCAATGAACGCATTGCATTTCCATGTCCTGCAAAAGGTCTGTAGTCCTTGGACATATGGGCATTAGCATAATGTTATATTATTTCAGAATTCTCTACTGAACCCAGAACATCTTTATGAAAAGATCTACTTGTTAATCATTGTTAATAACATTTGGGCATCAATCCCTCTTTTAAATAACAGCTCTTTGAAGAGGTATATTTCCCTCACAGGTATTTTATTTACTTCAATGGAAAAACCTCTGTTCTTCCAAGCTTGCCTTATCTATTATGTTTCCCATGTAGTTCATGCTCCTTCCTGTTACTTCTTAGTTCATTCAGTTTTGATAGGCTTTCTCTTTAAAATGTGACAGCTAGAGCTATTCAGAATTTTCTGCATTTATCTCACTCAGAAGTATAAATTAGGACTAACCCTCTGTTTATTCTGGATACTATTTTTCTAAAAACCTCTTTTCTTAGATTTACCCTCTACTGGGAATCCTAAAGCCAGGTTCTAACTTGGCACTCTGAGGCTTATCCAGACCCCTTTTCCCTCCCTGAATTTCTGGGCTTTCTATCCTATCATGTTTCCTGGCAGGAAACTCATTCTCTCTCCTCAGGGGGATGTGAAAGAGGCATTGTCACTATCACCCTTACTTTGGATGCCAGTAGGTGGTTCAGAAGGTCCTCTCTTTCACGTGTGCTTTCATCCACAATGGCTCAGATGCGTTTAGAGCAGTTCTGGCAAAGTCCGGGCAGTATTCTTTCCGTCACCTCCATGCAGCTGGTACCGGCAGTGCTCCCACAAAGGCCTCTGAGCGATTGTTCCTGGAGGCAGCAGCGGATGAAGGGCCTCGTGGCTGTTCCTCTTTCTGTACCAAGATTTTGCATCTGTCCACAGTAGCTCTCACCAATGATTATTTTCTACCAGGATTGTAAGAGAACTTTAACAAGCTTTTCACATACCAAAACAATTATCAGTAACTATCCCCATAGCGGTGAGGGAGGAGACAAGGCCTGGAGAAGAGACCCTTCGAAGGGTTTAAGGTCGGGTATTTACAGTGAGTACTCGCTGCTTCTGGATCCCTAAGCAACGGCACTGCTGCTGTTTGCTCTCTGTTGGGTCCCAGATTCCAAGGCTGGCTGGACTTCCCTTTTCCCAGCTGTTTCGACTTGCCTTTTCCACTTTGAAAAACCACCTCTTGGGGTCCCCATTTTCACCTGGGATATAATTCTTAGGTTCATTTAAAGTAGCTAGATGCCTTTTCATTGTCTGGTATGACAAATTTCATCTTACACATGATGGTTCTACCATTTATAAGTTAAAGAGACTACAACTTCTTTTGCTCATTCATTTAATTTTTCATTTATTTACTCAGCAAGTATTCACTGAGAAGTCTGATTGAAATGCACAAAGGAATGAGTGGGATATGAAGAAATGAGGCAATGATTATAACCCTTTTTTCTTTGACAGCATAGATAACTGTGGTCCATCAGTTCACCTTGTCTTTCTTGTCAATCAGCTTTTCACTGTTAGCACAATGAAATAGGCCAATCTTTTTGTTTTATTTTTTTCTCATAAGTACAACTTCCATAGTCACTTTCAAAATTCCTTAACTCAACTTGAGATTAGCCTTAGTGACACCTTCTATATATTCTGCTGTTCTTTTGTACTTGTCTTGGATTATATGCCAAAACTTAAATATTTTATTATTCTTCAGTATAAGATTATTAACAGTGTCATGCAACCACATTAATTTGATATCTTTTTTATTTTTATAAGTATTAAGTAAATTTTGAAAGTACTTAGACTAGTGCCTGACACATTGTTTGCTAAATAAATACATTCTTAATATAGAATTAATGTTTGTCTATTTCCAGTATGTACTTTTGGCTCTATTACATACTTCAAGATGGTTTTATCACTTCCAGTCATCAGCACATCACTTCCATTTACTCATAAATAAATCTAGGAAGTCAGCCCTGCTCTCTGCTTTCCCAATTTTCTTTTCAGTATAAAAAGTCAAGAATTGTTCCTATTTTCCTGTGTTTAACAGCATGAGATCACCAGATGTATCAGTAGTAGAAGTTCCTCATCTCTACTCTATCTGACCTATTTAAAGTATGAATTATAAAGCATCGCTTCTGCACTTATGACTCTATTTGGTTGGGCAATCTTTATGTTGTGGTCCTGTGATAGCCGCTTGCTTTTTGTTCTTCATTTATTTTTACCCCCAAACTCTCTTCATTTGATCAACATAGTTTTTTCCTCATTAATTACCATGATTCACACAAGAAAATGCTTTGGTTTACTTACTGTCTTCTAAAAGTCTTGATAAAGACAACTGGCTCAAACTCTACCCTATAGACCACAGGTCTATTAAGACTGATCAGGAATTAGAGGCATTAAATACCATAATCTCTTTGAAATTTCATGCCAAGGGAAATATCTTGAAAGTACCATAGTACCTTAGGGTATGAATTATAGTCATAACAAAATTTTTGTTTCTCCTCAATGTATTTGATATTTAATGATTCCGAATTTTATTATAAAATATCACAAAGCTCTGATTTCTTGTTAGGTACCCCTAAACCAACCATCAAATGGATATGGAATGGTAGAGAGCTGACAGGCAGAGAGCCTGGTATTTCTATCTTGGAAGATGGCACATTGTTGGTTATTGCTTCTGTTACACCCTCCGACAATGGGGAGTATATCTGTGTGGCCGTCAATGAAGCTGGAACCACAGAGAAAAAATATAACCTCAAAGTCCATGGTAAATATAGATAAAATACCAAAATCCATATGGTTGAATATGTGACATTTTCTAATTATTATATATGTAAGTTATTCTTTCAATGTAGTATTATTTAAAATTAATGTGAATAGAATGTTATCAAACAAGAAATTGATAATCTGATTGCATTCATTACTCAATTGATTAATTTAAAATTTCATGTAATTTTTTATTGTGACATTATTTAAAATTCAAGTGGTAGAATCGTCAGTCTCATGACCTAAGCTAAGCTATGTACTTAACCTCCCTAACAGCAAAGAAATTTATTAAGTTTGTGTGTGTGTGCATGTGTATTTTCACAGAGATATTTTATATGTAACAAGGAGATATGAATATATATTTTATTCTCCTTTTATGTATGAAAGGTACATATATAGGAGAATATTATACCCATTACTCTATATCTTGTCTGTTTTACTAAAATATCCATCTTGGGAATCATTCATTATTCCTAACTCTCATTTATACCTGTCTAGCACCCCATGGGCATGCCATGATTTCCTTAACCTTCATCTATTAATGATGAACATTTAGGTGTTACCAGTTATTTGTTATTATAAATAATACCTTAATGAAATAGTGGTACATTTGTCATTTTGCGTCAGTCAAAGGTTATGTTCATTTTAAAATTTCATGGATACGAGACGCCTGGGTGGCTTGGTTGGTTAAACAGCTGCCTTCAGCTCGGATCATGATCCCGGGGTCCTAGGATTGAGTCCCACATTGGGCTCCTTGCTCGGCAGGGAGCCTGCATCTCTCTCTGCCTCTCCCTCTGCCTGCCGCTCTGCCTGCTTGTGGTCTCTCTCTCTCTCTCTGACAAATAAATAAATAAAGTATTTAAAAAAAATTTTCATGGATATTGGCTTCCATAGAAGCCATGGGCAATATGCACTTCCATCAGGAAGGTCGTGAGGCCTTCACGTGACTTAATTAAGACCCTAGCAGTTTACATTTTGAGTGGTGTGTGGAATAACTAGTTTCTTCCTTAAGTTTATCCTAAGTTTTATCCTCACTTCAAAACTCTGAACTGATAAAGTAAAACTTTAAGAAGAGTTACTTATAAGTGTATTGATCAAGATTTTTATTTTATGTTAAGGCATGTGCTTAAATATGACCAGCCTTCCTACATCTCAAATATCTTAGAATTTGCTTTCTAAAGGCCTGTGTAAAGAAACTTCATAAGAGGGCGCCTGGGTGGCTCAGTGGGTTAAAGCCGCTGCCTTCGGCTCAGGTCATGATCCCAGGGTCCTGGGATCGAGGCCCACATCAGGCTCTCTGCTCGGCAGAGAGCCTGCTTCCTCCTCTCTCCTCTCTCTCTGCCTGCCTCTCTGCCTACTTGTGATCTCTCTCTCTGTGTCAAATGAATAAAAAAAAAAAAATCTTTAAAAAAGAATGAAGACATTTTCACGATAAAGACTGAGTTTTAGAGGACAATATGGAACATTTTAGTAACCAAGAATGATGGAAACTAATGGGTTGTGGTCAAATTGGTGTGATGAGGGCACCTGGTCCTTAGTTAGAAAGGAGAGTTCAACACGGACTTTATCAAGGGCCAGTTATTGGAAAGAATAAAATCATTTCATGTTTATATTTATTACAAAATTATCTAGCCATAATTCCTCTCTTTTTGCAGTGCCTCCAGTGATTAAAGATAAAGAACAAATAACAAATGTATCTGTGTTGGTCAATCAGCTGACCAATCTCTTCTGTGAAGTTGAAGGTACTCCTTCTCCCATCATTATGTGGTACAAAGATGATGTCCAGGTAAATGAAGACATCAGAATATGCATAGTTCCTTGTGCTCCCTCTGAAATAAATCATTCAAGTGTGACTTTCCTATTAATAATGATATAAAGCTTCTATGTCAATTCCTAGTTGTGCATGTGTATGAGGATTGGAAATAACGCTGCCCATTTTGGCCTTTGAAGGTGACTGAAAGCAGCACTATTCAGATTGTGAACAATGGGAAGATATTACAGCTCTTCAAAGTCACTCCAGAAGATGCGGGAAGCTATTCCTGTAAAGCAGTTAATATTGCAGGCACTTCTCAGAAGTATTTTAACATTGATGTGTTGGGTAAGAGAAACCGCCTTTTAAGAACCTACAATTTTCAGATGCATTTCTTATAATAGGATGGAGCTGACGGTTATGAAAGAACAAAGAGATTTAAAAATTGATAAGAGAAATATCATTTGTTTCACTCTTTCATTATTTTTGTCTTTAATGTTGGTTATCCAGAATCATGATATAGAATATTTTAAGTTATTTATTATTTATCATAGAGATGTCTGTGAATATTTGGTACTTTCTTATACATAAAATAATCATTACTACTCTTGTCGATTTTTCCTATTATGTGGACAGGAAATTCTCTGGGAAGTTACTATATGGGATGATGTAGAGTAAAGCTCATTAATGCTCTCAACACTGGAAGCTGCTAGGCTGTAACTTGAACTAGAAAAAGGAGCAAATGCACCTTTCTGTGCATTCTTATGAAGTCTTATAACTAAATCACCTCTGCCCTGGTTCTAATTAAGAGGGGAAAATTCTGAGTGCAGGTAGAAGAATTGGGATATAATGCATTTAGATAATTTTATTGGTACTCATAAATTTAAAGTTTTGTAATTTTAGTTTATGAAATTCTGTGTGCCAATTTTGCATAAAATGACTTCCTCCCTTTTCAATATTTTGTTCATCAAAATGGGCATATGTTTCTAAGTCTGCGGTGGAATTTAAGTCTGGGAATGATGCTGCATTCAAATAACCATTTTTAAGCTGGTTCAGCATAAAAATAATCCCTCTCATTAGTCTTCTCAGAGCCTAAAATTCTTTGCATTTCCTCTACCAAAATTAGTCTCATTATATTTATGTACAGGCTATGAAAAACAAACTAAGTAATCTTTTTCTATCATTAGTTACATTGGCATGATTTCTCTTGGCATTCATTTACTTGGAATTCTGTGTACTAATGACTCCCAAATTTTTATTTCCAGCTCAGACTTCCTCTCTGAGCTCTAAGAATATATATCTCATCTTGTGCACAGTGTCTTGACTTGAATGTCCTCGGAGCATATCAAATAGAAAGGTCTCAGTGGACATCTGTTCATCTGGGGTCATCTTCAGTGATCCCCATCATAGTGCCAGACACATCCATCCACCCACTTGCTTCTGCTAGAACCTGGCACTCATTCTTTCCACCTACCCCTCCCCAAATCCCTAAATGTGTCTACATTCTGTCAAGTCTACTTCCTAATCCAATGTTAAACTATCTACTTCCTTTCATTTCTAGCTGTGAAAGTATCACCATTTATAAGCTGAATTTAATGTAGTAGCTTCTGAATTGCTCCCCTTCATCCACTCTTTGCCACTCAAATCCATTCTTCATCCCCCAGCCAATGTGGTCTTAAAACACAAATCTGGTCACACCCCTCCTCTACTGAGGGAGGTACTTTGGTGGTTGGTCATTGTTCTGAAGAGGAAGACCAAGCATCTTAACAAGATATGAAGGGAGAGGATCTCAGAGTCAGGGAAGTGTACAGGAATTCTTCAATATTTTGGTAATTCTGAGAATAGAAACTAGCACAGTCATTTTTATATGTCTCCTATCCAATCAAAGCTTAGAGGCCCTTTAAAAGAAATAAAGGTAATATACTTCAAACAGCACTATGTTGCAATATGTAGAATTTGAACATTATAAAATTAATATTGATGTTGTTATCTAAAATGTATAGTAGTAATAAATTGCATTCTGTGAGCTTCACTGCTCACTTATATTGAGAATGTAAGTGGGTTACTAAGTGGGTTAGTTACTAAGTGGGTTACTACTCCTCAAAATGAATTAGTTTTTGCAGGTAATTGTCCTGCTAGCAAATCTTTCATGAATGTGTTCCTATATTTAAATTTAGCCTTTGGGTGGGTCCACAGATGCAATATGAAAAGGTGTTATTGTGTGATATTTTATCTTTAATATTAAAATCTTATTGAAATGTTGTAGAAATAAAAAATAATCTGCCTTCCTTCCTCCACTCTTTTTGTGAAGTCATAGATTTTCATGATAAAATGTCTTTGTTCAAGTCCCACCCACCATAATAGGTGCCGGCTCCCCAAATGAAGTCTCTGTTGTCCTCAACCGTGACATCACCCTTGAATGCCAAGTCAAAGGCACCCCCTTCCCCGTTATTCACTGGTTCAAGGATGGCAAGTGAGTACCCTTTCTCTATTTGTTGCAAGGGTCCAACTGATAGGAAATAGATGTATAAATGCTTGTGGATTTTCTCCCTTATTTTAAACACGTAGATATTATTAAATGAACATGAAGGAAAAACAACATTGTTCAAAAACTGGTCTTAAAGTCTTGTAATACTTTTCATTTTTATGAATTATAAGACTTTATAAATGCTGGGAATTTATTTTAGAAACATAGAGGTTAGAAACATAGAGAACTCAAAAAAAGAAAAGAAAGAAAAGAAACATAGAGAACTCAAATTTATTGTACGCTAAATATTCCACCCTAAGGCTAAGGAAAAAAAAATGAAAAATGCAAGATTCAAATGCAGAGATAATTTTGCCTTTACATGGAACTGTGTGAATTATTAAAATAGAAAATTTTTATGACATGATGAATACTTAAGCTGGTTCTCTAAAGGTAGAAAAAAGGAATAATCACAGAAGAGCAATAGGTATTTCCCAGACTTCACGTTCAAGGGCCACTGAGGTTTGCCCACACTGATATGGCTGCAGTGATTCATATGGTTTGTGAGAGCTTATTTTTCACAACATGGTCACAGTTTGAGTATTATTCTGGTTTTTGAGAGCAGGTGTCTAAGACTTAAGTAGCAAAGAGTAGAGGTCTGTATTATATAGAATAAAGTGTGCAACTATGTATAAATAAAGTATGCAAACTTTTTAAGTTTGTTGTGATCCATAAGAGAGGCAACATAGGAAAAAGAAAATGGACCCACAGAATAAAATTTATTTTTTCTAGGCCTTTATTTTTAGAAGATCCTAACATTGAACTTCTAGACAGAGGACAAGTTTTGCATTTAAAGAATGCACGAAGAAGTGACAAAGGGCGCTACCAGTGTGCTGCGTCCAGTGGGGCTGGCAAACTAGCCAAGGACATAAAACTGACTGTCTATAGTAAGTGTGATTTTCTTACACTTCTTGTTATTATCAATTCTCACTATAAATTGCAAAGAAGGTGGGGGCGCCTGGGTGACTCTGTTGGTAAGTGTCCGATTCTTAATTTCGGCTCAGGTTGTGATCTCAGGGTCGTGAGGTTGTGTGTGTAGGTGTGTGCACTTTCTCCCTCTCTATAAACAAACAAACAAACAAACAAACAAATGGAAGAGAAGGATTTAATGTTAACTATTCTTTTATTCAATGCTGAATAATTTGAAATGCTACTTACTTTAGAAGAAAGAGCCTGTCTTCTGTGTCTTAGACTGGAACATCGCATCCAGTTTTAGTGCATTTCGTCATGAAGTAAGGATTTCTTTGAGAGTCCTAGTGATTTTCAGTTGATGTCACTCAAGAGGGAAGGTATTTCCTAATTGATTAGTGTGTAATAAACCAAATGTCTATACCTTTAAAAGGGTTAAAAAAAAAAAACCTCTAAAAATAGTTGAGATGCATGAATTGAATGAAACCAGTGGTATGCAAATTATTCAGCTGTTCTCTTTTCATACCATCTTGGCCTTTATTCTGACCACATGGTGATATTTTAAATGCCTTATGTTTGTGCTGCTCTTCTCTCCCAGCTAAATTCCCACCGCAAGACTTAGCCCTCATTTCACTAAAAGTCTCAATATCCCCTGAGGAAGGGGAATTCCAGTCAATTTTTTTTTTTAACACTCGGAGTCAGGAAGGCACGTGAACATTACGTTTCAGAATTACCCAATAGAAAGGAGCAGAACTCATAGGCCAGCCATGCTTATTGTGGCTCTACTTACTGTACTAATTTCTGTCCCTCCAGAGTATCTGATACTCAAGAAATTTTAGATACTTCAGGAAGCTCACCTCTTTACAGGATCTTCCCAATCCAAGCAATTACCCAATCACTATTACATTGTCTGAGTTTATTTTCTTCATAACACATACCACTGTCTGATAAGTTATTGCTTAATTATGGGTTTATTTACCTATTTGCTCTTTGTCTCCAAGGAAGCTAAGCTTAACAAGAGTAGGGCCTTGTTACAATTATCATATGATCTCTCTGATATGAGGAACTTGAGGGGCAGGGTGGGGGGACGGGGGGGTTAGGGAGGGAAAAATAATGAAACAAGATGGGATGGGGAAGGACACAAACCGTAAGAGACTCCTAATCTCACAAAACAAACTAAGGGTTACTGGGGGGTGGGAGGGTAGGGATAGGGTGGATGGGTTATGGACATTTGGGGAGGGTTTGTGCTTTGGTGAATGCTGTGAAAGATGTAAGCCTGATGATTCACAGACCTGTACCCCTTGGGCAAAGAATAAAAATAAAATTAAAAAAAAAAAAAAGAGTAGGGTCTTGTTTTGCTGATTCTGTACTTTGGTACAAAATAGTTCTCAAGAAATGTTTGCTAAGTGAATGAACGGTCTAGTGATACACTGTCCAACATGGTAACCACTAGCCACAGGAGGCTGTTGAGTGCTGGAAATGTGGCTAGTCCAAATTGACACAAGCTGTAAGTATAAAATACAGACCAGATATCAAAGGCTTAATATGAAAATATAATGTAAGATATCTAATTAATACTTTTATATTGATAACATTTGAAATGATGATATTTTGTATATACTGGGCTAAGTAAAATATATTATGAAAACTTATGTCTTCTGTTTATTTTCAAATTTTTTGACATGGCTACTAGAAAAACTTGTATTATATATATATGGTTAACATTATATTTCTTTATTTAATTTTATTTTCTATTTTTTGTTTTATTTATTTTTATTTTTATTATTTATTCTTATTATGTCCAGTTAGCCAACATAGAGTACATCATAAGTTTTTGTCATACTGTAGCATTGTATTTCTGTTGGGTAGCATTGGTCTAGTCATTAATAAGAACTTGTGCTTCTGAGACAGGTAGACGAGTGAAGATCCCACTTCTGTCACTCACGAGCTTTGCAACTTTGGACACATTGCTCAGCCCTTTGATCTTCAGTTTCCTCATCTGTAAAATGGGGATAATAATAGCACTTAATTAATAGTGTTATTTTGAAATCAAAAGCTAGATACCTTACTGGGTTACCTGGCTTATAGTAAGAGTTTAATAAATATTTGTTTTTCATTATTTACTTGGTGATTGTATGGTCTTACTAGCTTGATTTTTATATAACTTCACTGAATTTGAAATTTCCCTTTTTTAATGTTAGTGTCCTTATATAAAGTTTGAATAGCTCTCGTGAATCAAACAGATTTTATTTAGTGCATGCTTTTAAATCATTTCTATCTATAAATAGAAGCCTTGGAAGAATACAGTCATAAAAAGACATGCCCTCCAAAAAAGAGAAACATTACTGAAAGACTGGTGATCATGAATCCAAGTTAAACAAAAGTGTTATTGCTACCATTGGCCTCCAACCAGGACCAGACATTTAAATAATAGGTGCAAATTTTCCCCTAAGCTTTTGAGTAGTTTTCTCTACACTGTTGTATTATTGCCAGGGTCTATGATGAATACATTTTGATGATTCAGTAAGACACCTATTTCCATAGGACTTGGGTTCTTTTATTTCAGATCCTCTTCACTCCGTATGATGCCCTAAACACCCAGAAGTGAGGGATCTATAGGAATTAAATTTTCTAGGATTATCTGAGATGAAAACCATTATAACATTGTGAAGTTTTGAGTAGTATAATTCAGGAAATAAAGCATTTCTTTTCTAGCAAGCTTGTCTGCACTTCCAAGTGGGTAATATTAAACTCATTTTATTTCACTTATGAAAGTGCTTTTAGTCCTAAGAATGAATGAAACAGATGCCACAATTGGGCTAACTGTGAAGAATATTTATGTAGATTTTAGACCGACAATGTGTTTCTCACCACAGTTGATTCATTTGTTTTCCTTATTTCCGTATTAACATGAGGAGAAAACAGGTGATGCACTTCAAAGGCAGAAATGCCCGTTGTGTCTGAATAAGGAAAGAAATGGAGACAAAATAAGAGTGAAAAATTTAGAAATGGGGGGGGTAGGGGAAAGATGTGAAAGAAGGAAGGAAATAAAAGAGCTTTTAATATCCTATGGGGAGATTGTGTAAACTGACAGCTGTTAGTTCTGACGCAAAGATTTTTAACCTGAGGTCTGTATTTGAGTTTAGGAAGTCTGAGAGCCTCCCCAAAGTGTACAAAAGTCTTTGAGTATATATGTGTGGTCATTTTAATGTGCACTGTGTTCATAACCTTTATCTGTAACAACCTCCCTCAAACAGAAGTAAGGTCTCAGAAAAGTATATATGAATTAAATTGAAATAAGAAGTGATATTTACTTATTTGACAAATTTCAGCTGTAGATGGTATGTTGTTCTGATGTCAATCAAAAGGGTTTTTTGAGTAATTTTTCTCAATTTCATAAATGCAGATTTTTTAAATAGCTCCTTTTCAGTGCTATGATATGCCTTTGTAAATCATGGAGAATAAGGACTTATTTGAACCTATGTTCTTGTTTTCATTAATGTATCATCTAACTAATTGCCAGCTGACAGGCAATTTGAGCCAGAAGTTTGATATGCATTTATAGATTATCATATGTTGTAAGCAGCCTCAAAACCAAATAAAATTTGAACTCTGAATAAATGCTCTTCCTTAAGATTTCACAATGGTGGCTTGAATTTGTATTAATTAATTATCTTGGACTTGGCAAACCTTTTTTATAAAGGGCAAGATAATAAATATTTTGGGTTTTGCAGACCATGAGACATAAGGATATTTTGTTGGTACTTACATATCAAAGTAGAAATAAATTTCTACCAATTGTCTATTGATGAAATTCTTTTTTCTGGTAATTTAAAAAATTCTAAATTTTTAATAATACAAACCTACTAATGAGAAGAATGGAATTCTTTTGGGGGGATAAAATTTTAATTAATTGAAGGTCAAAGTTAATGATCCCTCCCACCAAAATTGATTGCAAATGTTCATCTCTTAATGGTGATCTGTAATGAGATCTTATGTATTTCAACTTGGAAAGTGTCTTTTCATGTAGATATGTACTGTTTAATCCAATATCAGTTTGCGAACATATCATTTTAATTGACCCTATTCATTGCTTAGAAGGCATTTATAGAATTCTCTTATATTCTCTTGATAATTGATTTTTAGCATGCCATACCACAGATTAAACAATTCTAGTTAAAAGTTGGTTGGAAGGTCCTCATTCTCAGAGATAACTGAACTTCAAATGTAGAAATTTCCTTTTTATTTGTATCAACATCTGACAGACATTGCTGAAACTGAAATTTGAGCACAGAAAATATATCCATAGGAAATCTGTAGGGAATGGAGATCTCAGTTTTGTTTGACAGCATGGGAAATTTACAAAGCAGCTTGACATTAATTGTGATTCAAACAAAATGACACCTTCGTATAAGTTTTGCATTTAAATGCTGTTTTGGTCTGGTAATATTAGGTTGAATTCATTTGGAAACATTATCAAGTTTATAGCAAAACTAATTTCCAAAATCATTCAATGGTATTCAGTAATAGTGTTTGAGGACAATTCTTTTCCTTCAGAAAAAAATAATCTCAGCCCTGAGCTCAAAAAATTAAAATATAACTTTACCACCAGTAAGGCACTGAGCTGCTCTATGGTAGGACAAGTCTTTATATTCACTTTCTACTTGTAGGAAAAATCATGGAACTGATGATGTTTAAGTCCACAAGGGAAGATAAAAGATCCCATGGACACTTCTGTTTATTAACATATGAATATTTTATACAGGGGGGCTTGCTGATAAATAACACAAGGAATAGAGACTTTTAAAATCTTAAAATCTTTCATTTTAAAAAAATATTTTATTTATTTATTTGGCAGAGAGACAGCGAGAGAGGGAACACAAGCAGGGGGAGTGGGAGAGGGAGAAGCAGGCTTCCCGCAGAGCAAGGAGCCCAGGACAGGACATGGAGCTTAATCCCAGGACCCTAGGATCATGACCTGAGCCTAAGGCAGACACTGAATGACTGAGCCACCCAGACGCCCCTAAAACCTTACATTTTGATAAGCTTTGTAAATTTGTCTAAGCCTTTTCCTGCCCCACACATATTTTTACCACCATCAGTTGCACTGTATCTTAGCAGATTCCACTTCAGGTTGTAATGAATTCGTGTTTTGTTTTGTTTTTTTAACTTCTTTGAAAATATTTTCGTCTGTTGTCGTTCCATGTAGACTATTCTTAGAGACTAATTCCTCAGTTTCTTCAAACTTGGCATTGATTACTCAAACAAAAAGCAGTATCAGTAACATCTGCTAATCTGTCAGGAGCCAACAATACTATTCAGAAAAGTTGCCTTTAAAAATTAACTATCAAGGTTGTTCCCAGCATTCTGCACTCTTCAAGCAATTATTCTCATGGAAAGGCTCATAATCTTAAACAAAGATTTAAGATTTCTCTGGACACATTTATGTGACTACTGACTGTAATCATCTCTGATTTTAATTAAGTTACTGTTGGTAAATGGCTTTTCTTGCTGGCGAACATATGAACCACTGAGAAACTTATTTTGATTGTAGCTTCATTTTGAGTTTTTATTTTTGTGAAGAAGTTCTGTTATGAGTCAGTCCATTTTACATTTTCTAATTTTTCCAACTGATGTTTTGAATTGGAAGTAATGTGGCAAGTGCTTAGTCTAGTGGTGTTAGTGTATATTGTAATCTTTTAAAACAGCTATAGAATTATTACCAAAAAAAATGCTTTGCCATTTGATTTATAACAAAATAATCCACACTGTGTTGTGCTTTAAAAATGTGATGTTTTAAAGTCTTCTTTTCCTTTCTTGTTTGAACGCGAGAAGTATGCACTGATAATAAAAATAAAATAAAATTTCATGGTATGGTGATATGTTTGGCAATTTGAAATGCTATTGAGTTATAATTGTCACTTAATTTATGGTGAGCGGAGCAGCAGTGAGAAGCAATAAGAGTATGTATTTGCTTTTTTTTTTACAACTACCTAACTCAGTTATTAGTGAGAGAAAATAACCATAGACAATATGTAAACAAATGAATGTGTCTATATCCCAATAAAATTTTATGGACACTCAGGTTTGAATTTCATATAATTTTCACATGTCACAAAATATTATTAGTATTATTTTGATTTTTTCCCAACCATTTAAAAATGTAAGAACTATTTTTAGCTCAGCATCTCCATACCTTGCCTTATAACTGTAGTTGGTTTCCCTGAGCTATATATTAAGCCACTTTATAAGAAAATTATTCCACCACCACGTTTACTTCACAGTATAGTAGATGTTTCCTTAAATTATGTGTGACAAAAAAAATATGTGGGTGAATGTTTGTCACTGTGAGCTAGTTCTAAGAATGATTATTAGAAAATATTAAGGTACTCTATTCAGCACCAAGCTTTTATTTTCTAAAATCCTTTTCCACTAAAAGGAGCTGGGGATTCCTAGAGATAGAGAAATGGTTAATTCTAGGGCTAGGGCAGGGAATATACAAGATGAGCCTGCAGCATGTAGTAGGTCCAGAAAGTAAGAAATTATCAAAATAGTAAAATGACACGGATATGTCAAAGGAAAAGTAGGAACCAAAGAAATAGCTTCCACTGGCCAAAACTGAAACAATTTGAACAACAAATTAAATAAGTTAGGGTTAAATTATAGCCCAAAGTATAAAATAAGTTTGCATGAATGCATATGATATAAATAAATTATTGAATAAGTGAATAAATTGGGGAGGAGAAACAAAATTATAGAGACTAATTCCAAATAAATTATGTACGTATTCTCTCAAGAAGTAGAACACAACTCCCCACCCCATACGTATGGGCTTCCATACAAGTGATTACTTCCCCATAAAAGGGGAAAAGGAGAGCAACTTTATAGTGAAGAAACCTAGCAAAAGCTACTGCAACCCAATTATTGATCGAGGTTAACATCATCGTGATAAGTCATGCTGATAATTTGTACCTTTGATCTGATCTGATGAGAAAGTTATTTTACGTCTGTGATTTTCCTCCTAGAACAAATAACCCTAGTCTAGCCATAAGGAAAACATTCTATAATGTATCCTGTTCTAAAATAAGAGTTTTAATAAAATAACATTAAGACACTCCCAATTCGGGCACATGCCATTGGATTTCTTTTAACTTGTTGCAATTCTAGCGCAATCCTGGAATGACCACAGTCAAAGTTGTAGCAGGGACTGAGCCACTTGAGTTGTTTTTCCAACAGCAGAGTTCTCATGTGGTGTGAGAGGCCAGGAATGTGGTTGCTGAATTATGGAAGATACACATGTAGCCAATTAGATGAGTAAAGTTGAGTGAATGAACTCTTGGCAGCTAAGACAAACAAACAAACAAAACCCCAAGAATACCCAACAACAAAACAAAAACCCGGTAAGAAGCAAAAGTTAAAGCTTCCATAGCTATTTCCAGTAGCTGGTTCTGAAGGCACTTAGACCTTTTAGTATTTTGCGGGGAGAGGGCAAGCCGTTGTACCACATCTGACGTCTTTGTTCCCTTGGGCTGATGTCAAGTATATCCTGTCTGCTTTCAGTGGGGTTTTATGTTGTTTTGCTTTGTTTGTTAAACATAACTTTCTTGGTTACTGTATTACGATCTATTGGACTTAAACGAAGCCCTGAAACTGAAACTCTGACTTTTTGCTTTTCCTGAAATCTGAAACCCAAGAAGAGGGTGATAAAGATTGAAAAGACAGGCAATTTATTATCAGTAGATAAATCATTGACTTCCTAATTGTCTTTAATTCTTAAATACTTTAAATGCATTATTTAAACATCTACAGCATTTAAGAATTTGATGCGGATGCTAAGGCTTAGAAAACTTGTTTCTGTTCTGAAATCCTTTACAGTTCCACCTAGTATTAAAGGAGGGAATGTCACCACAGAAATTTCAGCATTGATCAACAGCATAATTAAACTGGAATGTGAAACACGGGGACTGCCGATGCCTGCTATTACTTGGTATAGGGATGGCCAGCCGGTCATATCCAGCTCCCAAGCACTTTATATTGATAAAGGACAATTTCTTCATATCCCTCGAGCACAGGTCTCTGATTCAGCAATATATACGTGTCATGCCACCAATGTTGCTGGAACTGCGGAAAAGTCATTCCATGTGGATGTCTATGGTAAGGAAAAAATATGTGCTTTAACCATATACCTTTCTGTCTATGCTTTTTAATATGCCAACATCGAATTCATTCACTAATAAAGTTCTGATGGGTTTGATTATTTTGAAAATGCATGGATAGCAATTGGCAGAATTGTCCCATGATTTAGAAAAATATTTTAAAAAGCCACAGTTAGCAAGAAGTGGTCCATTCATTTGCCCAACCATTTCCCCATGGCATATGGGCCATCTAGACCATTTGGCTTTTATAGCGAAGGTAAAGTAGTTGTTTAGGACTAAGATCATTCTCTACTATTTATCCTTTGTAAGCCAGACACAGTGCAAAGTATCCCACAATATTTAGGATAGTTGCTAATCAGCTAACCCAAGAAATTCTTTCCTTAATAGCTTAGAAGGAGACAAACGTAGCTAGTTTCTATGGTCAAATTACATGAAAACAAAATCCCCTTTATTTCATTAGGATTTCAAAGATGCCTGAAATACTACTTTTTCCTACCTAGTTCCTCCAATGATTGAAGGTGACTTGGCTATACCTCTGAATAAGCAAGTGGTTATTGCTCATTCGCTGACACTAGAGTGTAAAGCTACTGGCAACCCTCCTCCAGTCCTCACCTGGTTAAAAGATGGTGTACCTGTGCAAACCAATGACAACATCCGTACAGAAGCTGGTGGGAAGAAACTAGAAATCATGAATGCCCTAGAAGCTGATCGTGGACAGTATGTATGTGTGGCTACCAGTGTGGCAGGAGAAAAGGAAATCAAATACGAAGTTGATGTCTTAGGTAAATAAGGATGCCACCATCTGGATTCCAGATTCATAGCAAAACCTGACCATTTTATTAAATGCTTTTTTGGTCGCAGAACAATAAAACAGTCTTAGAGAAGCTTCAGTTATCTCTTCAACTCTGGACTGCACATTACTAAGTGGTGGATTTATTACCAGAGTCCCAAGATCTAAGAACCCACATAAATGTTCCACTGATTTTGATCGGTACACTTTGTATTTACAAGTGCATTGATGCGTTTTATATCTATGACAATATCTGATTGCAGTGAGTGATATCATGGTCCTCTGTCATGAGCACTATGCTATGTCTAGTGCAGGAAATAGTCTCTGGGCCTTGGGAAGTCATCTTACAACTTTTTTAGTCTCTATTTCTCTATAAATTGAAGGCTTTTTGAGCAGAGGTCCAATTTTTGAGGTTCCCTTCTCTTATTATGAAAATAAGCAACATAAAATATGAACCAACTTTATATTCATATGGCATCAGCAGTACCAGAGTGCTAGATTGAGAAAAATCCACAGCATGTCAAAAATACATTCTTTGATCCTAGCAAGTGTGTAGGATAAAATATATTTTACATTTCAAATCCTCTTCATGTATCAAATTCCTGTGATACTTGTCAGCCTTCTGAACTGCAACTTAGTATGGCTTAAAGCAGTGGTGTATTTTTTCTGGTATACATTTCTTTCTATGTTACATCTCTGTTGTTTTCTAGTGCCACCAGCTATAGAAGGAGGAGATGAAACATCTTACTTCATTGTGATGGTTAATAACTTACTGGAGCTAGATTGTCAAGTGACAGGCTCTCCCACACCAACTATCATGTAAGGGTTTTGGTATGTCTTCTAAATACGTCCCACTTCTTTATTTGAGTGTTTTAGGGCTATCTTGAAAAAATTTCTGTGTCATTAAAAGGAGACCATATAAAATTATATTCTTTAGGTTCCTCTTTTAAAAGACATACTCTATATACAAGGCAGCTTTTGCTTAATAATCACATGACCCTTAAATCTGTTCAATTAGAGGAATTCCATTGATGCTTCTAGAAATGACATTTTCAGTTCATAGAGACAGACTAGTAAGCAGTATTAGGGAAATAGAGGAAGTCACCATGCATATATGTTTACCAATTCCTTTTTTTGATTCCTTCATTCACAAAGCATTTGTGAATACTTTCCTTCATTTCCAAGGTGCAGGATATGCAAAGGAAGAGTTAGCCAACTAAGAGAATAAAATATGCTCACATATGGTTACAAAATAAAATGGAAAATGATAACTCAAGATTATATGCTATATGATTTCAGGGCTTTATTTTACAGATATTTTAGGGATGTATTCTCTTTGCTCTTTAATGTTATTTAAACATTTGAAGTGAATGCTTTTAGGGGCACTTGCCTCTTTATTTCCTCAACGTAAATAGAAGAATGAAGAAGACGCGTAGCTACTGGGGTTCCAACACTATGCTAACTTCTGCATTGGGCCAGGTTTACTTTTTTCTTTTCCCCATTATAGTTAATTTTATAGACTGGGCAAATAGGGAATTAGGCAAATACACAACTGAGAATGTACATAGCTATGTATGTGTAGAAATACTTAATATATAGATAAATCTAGGTCCTCTAAGATATATACGCACACACTTATCTTTTAGGAACTAAATTGTTTAAACTACATCTCCAGACTTCTTTTTGCCTTGTTTCTATAGGTGGCTAAAGGATGGCCAGATAATTGATGAAAAGGATGGATTCAAGATTTTACTAAATGGACGCAAATTGGTTATTGCCCACGCTCAAGTATCAGATACGGGCCTTTATCGCTGTGTGGCAACAAACATTGCTGGTGACCACAGGAAGGAATTTGAAGTTACTGTTCATGGTATGCTGAAGAATGGACCTGAGCATTACATTTAAAATTAATTTGTGCATTGTGTCATTATTTAACTCAGATGGTAGCTCAGGAAGCTGGATAATTCTTGAGTTGTGGAAAGTGATATAAAGGATGTGAATTTCAGCTAAAAAAATAACAGGTTAATATTAAGGCACTTTACTCACAGAGACTTAACCAAAAGACCTATGTAAATTAATATAAACACTTCAAATGTTAGAAAGTGTATTCTACATAGAATGCCAGGGTCTGAGGAATGAAACCAAATATGATAGAATAGGCAGGCAGCAAATTCCAAGTAAAAGGGTTGTGTCAGCTCTCCAGGGTTTAGCCAGAACAGGAGGGAGTGTGAAGAAAGTCATTTCCAGAAATGGAGGCTGAGATGTTGTGCAGAATCCTGGGTAGATAGGGGTATTCACAGAACTAGCACAGAAGAATCAGAACCATTAGTGTAAGGACAGAGACAACCCTTGGCTAGGGTATTATTATGTGTCTCACTTGCCTGCCGACCTTGAGAAGGGAGGGACTACCGTGAGAAGTTGGGGATCCATTTAGAAGCTCTAGTGGAGATCTCTGGGAACATCAACATTTTTCCCTCCGTCCATGCAGACTTTTTTTCCTGCTTTTTCAGTCCTGCGATGAAATATAGCTAACCCTATTTCTGAGTCTCAATTCCAGTTCCTGAGGGAGGGAATCTGGCAGGCCAAGCTTAAATCTTGTTCCCATTCTGTATTCAGTCAGCCTTGCTGGGGTCAGAGTCATGCAGTATAAATACAGATAGAAGAAGCCCACCCTGATTTAATGAGGTAGTTCTAGAGAAAGGGAGGATCATAACAGATTGGGGAAACATACCAAAAGTTATAAGCCAAACATACATGTGGATTGTAGTTGCAATAAACACATCTTATTCTTTGGAAAACTAGAGATCCATACTTAAGAAATAAGTCATCTAAAATTGCTGAAAACTATAAATTAAATGCATGGGATAAAATTATTTCATTGTTTCTTAAAATAGGAGTTTTCCCTTTTTCTAAATTTTAAAGTTTGAGGTTCTTACATCCAGATTTTTAAGTACTTGACCCCACTGATTATGGTTTGTGTTCCCTCCCTTCCTCACTCTGTCCTTCCATCCCTACCTGCTTTCCTTCCTTCCTTTCTTAAATCTAGTTCCTCCAACAATCAAATCCTCAGGCCTTTCTGAGAGAGCCATAGTGAAATACAAGCCTATCACCTTGCAGTGCATCGCCAATGGCATTCCAAATCCATCTATTACATGGTTAAAAGATGGCCAACCTGTAAACACTGCCCAAGGAAACCTTAAAGTAAGTATAAATATTGCTGAGCCCCAAATGTGAAATCTACACGGATCTTCCCAGAGCTATCACATTCTTCTTCCCGAATTATAGACTTTCCTGTTGGACAGATTTTACAGAAAATTTATCAAAATAATGTGTGTTTTCCTTAGAGCTTTTTAGAATTTATCTTAATATTTTGATTTGAGAAGTAGAATTAATTAAAAAGTAATAACCTTAACAATGATAATTTTATTTTTTTAACAATGATAATTTTAATGTATTGGTTGGTATTTTTATTATTTTGATTTATGCCTATTTTAAATATTGAAAAACTGGTGTCTTGTGGATGGATGAATGAATGATGTTCATCATTACTCAGAGTATCCCCAATATACCATAGATCAAGATTAAGGGAAAATCATATCTACTTAAACCTAAGTGCAATGTCTTAAAAAAATATTTTAACTAGTTTATAAGCTTTAAGATGGCAGAGACTTGGTCTGAATAAATTCACTTCTATATCCTTCAATCTGAGTATAATCCCTGGAATATCAGTGTACCTCATTACATATTTCTGGTTAGATAGATAGATAGATAGATAGTGATTTATTTCAAACTTAGATCATCTAAATGATTCATTTAAAAATCTGAATGAATAGATTTTGCTACTAGAATCAAGTTAGTTGACTAAAGTGGGCTTGACCTTTGCCTGTAGTAAGTTTTCAGTAATGAAGGATGTATTGAGTTCTTTTCCCAGTATAAATGATGGGTATCTGCTCATTTATTATTCCTATTCCAAATCCAATGGAACTAATCTTATACATTTATGCGAGTGAGAGATTGATTATGAAGCCTTAAAACATACTGCAGGGAGACAGGCATTTACCACAACATCATATAAAAGTTTAATTTGAAAGCTGTAACGAGTAGCTTTAATAGAAAACATGGAGAAGTGTAAGAATAGAGAATGTGGAAAGGCTTTAGGCGTTAGGTAATTCATGGAGAAAGCCTTTGAGCAGATCTCTGAAGAATATATAGGAGTTAAACGAGTGAATTAATGGAAGAAAATAGAGTAGAGTATTCCAGAAAAGATGTGTGTGGGCAAACAGCTTAAAGTAAAGGAGCATGACACTTCCTGAGGACCTGATAGCAAGCCAGTGGACCGAAGAACACAGAGCAAGATGAGCCAGTATTAGAGGAGACCAGGGAGTAGAAGGCATTTAAGTAATACTAATGATTTTATTTTTACTTTAAGTCAATGGGAGATCTTTGAAGAGTTTTAAGAGAGGAGTGACATAATCATATTTTCATTTTAGACAGTTACTGGTCCCTATAAGATAATGAGTTGAAGGCTTTTAAAGTAGATATGTGGGCAGGGGAGTCCAAAACAATAGTGTAGGAGGATCCTGAACTCACCCCCCCCCAGACACAACAAATCTACTGTCACATACCAAACAGTTCCCTCTGAAAAAGATTTGAGAACTAGCTGAACTGCTCCTCCACAACAAAGGATAAAAGGGCAGCAAGAAGATGGGGAGGAGAGGCAGAGACATAATCTTGCCAAAAACCATACCATACCAACTCACAATAGGGAGGGGTCTCATAAGTCTGCAGCTTCTCCCTGAGGAGCATGGGGTTTGTGCCCTATTATCAGGCATTCCAACCCTTGGGACCTATACTGGAGAGACAAGCCATAAAATGTCTGGCTTTGAAAATCGATGGAGCTTACATCCAAGAGACCTGAAGGACTGTAGGGATCTGAGATACTTCTTTTAAATGACTCACATGCAGACTTACTTACCCTGGGGCCTAGTGCAAAAATTTGAAAAGTACCTGGACTAGACTATATGTGAAGGAGATTTATTTGCTAATTTTAAAGCATCTGCTGGAGGGACAGGGACCGGTAGGGACTTTCTCCAGGGACAGAAGTGCTGTCAGGCACCAGTTTTGCACTCTCCCTCCCCCTCCCCCTTGCTGGTAAAAGCAGATGGGTGCAGACACAACAATCTCCCACTGCCTTACTGGTGTGGAGGTGGGGAGGGTGGTGGTCTGTCCCCCAGCAGTCTTCACCTGCCGTGCTAAAGCTGCAGGCGTGCCCCCCCCCCCAAGTACTCTTCTGCTGCCTCATTAAAGCAGGCCGGCAAGCACAGTCCACACAAGGGACACCCTTTGAATGCCTGGACCCAGTGGTCAGAGGGGCTTGTGTTCCAGGGCCCTAGGGGACTGTCACAATAATCAGAAAAGCCATCCTTGGCAGGCTACCACACCCAAGGCATTGCACACAGTAAACTGGAATACACCTGCTGGTGAAAAAGGCCCACCCACTGGTCCTGGAGCTTCAACGTGAGAGACAGGCTTTAGGTTTGCCGCACATGTAGAGGCTATGAAAGCACTCTCAGGGAACAAATGCAGGGAGACACCACCTTTGTGTTCTCCTTTGGCCTCGCTAGCTCACTGGTACCTCCCAGCAAGGGGCATATACACACTTTTGAAGCCCTGATTTTTGTAACTGTCCCCCAGGGGACACCTCCTGATCCCCTGGTCTGAAGGCCAACAGGGTTTACAACTGCAGTCCTGTGGGACTGTATATAGTTGTATACTTTAAAACTGCTGCCTAGGTTTTCAGCCTGAAACCAGGTGCTGACTGAAATCCCTCTCTTTGGAACACTGATAGGTCTTGGAACACCCTTAGTAACTGGGACCTGTCAAGAATAAATCAGGCTCTTAGGCAGTCACAAAGTCTGAGAGACAACCAAGAGCTAGGGCAGGGTTGAACAATGAGGTTAATCTACACAAGGCCACTCCTTTAAGACTGGGAAGATAGCTATTTTGCCTAATATTTAGAAACAGAGACTCAACCAAAATGAGGAAACAGAGGAGTATGTTTCAAAGGGAAGAACAGAACAAAACCTCAGAAAATGACCCTCATGAAATGGAAATAAGTAATCTACCTGATAAAGAGTTCAAAGTAATGGTCATAAAGATGCTCACTAAACTCAGGAAAAGAATGGATGAACATAGTAAGAACTGCAACAAAACATAGAAAATATAAGAAAGTACCAAACAGAATTTACAAAGCTGAAGATACAATAATTAAACTGAAAAATACACTAGGTGGTTCAACAGCTGGTTAGATGAAGCAGAAGGACAGATCAGTAACCTGGAAGACAGAAGGGGAACTCACCCAAACAGAGCAGCAAAAAGAAAAAAGAATTTTTTTAAAAATGAAGATAGCTTCCTATGGGGCAACATGAAGTGGAATAACATTCACAGTATATGGATTCCAGAAGGGGAAGAGAGAGAGAAAGGGGCAGAAAACACATTTCAAGAAATAATGGCTGAAAACCTCCCTAAACTGGGGAAGGAATCGGATATCCAGGTCCAGGAAGCATAGAGAATCCTAAATAAGATGAACCCAAAGAGATCCACAGGAAGAGACATTATAATTAAAATGTAAAAAGTTAAAGATAAGAAGAAAATCTTAAAAGCAGAAAGAGAAAAGCCATTTGTTAGGTGCAAGGGAACCCTGCCCCCATAAGACTGTCAGCTGATTTTTCAGCAGAAATCTTGAGATCCAGAAGGAAGTAGCATGATATGTTTGAAGTGCTGAAAGGGGAAAAACTTCCAACTAAGAATATACTACTCAGCAAAGTTATTATTCAGAATTGAAGGAGAATAAAGAGATTTTTAGACAAGCCAAAGGTAAAAGAATTCATCATCACTAAACTGTCCCTATAAGAAATGTTAAAGGGATCTTAAAGCTGAAAAAAAAAAGGCACTAACTAGTAATAAGAAACATATGAAAGTAAAAATGTCACTAGTAAAGGTAAATATACAGTAAAGGTAGCAGGTTAATTACTTATAAAGCCAGTATGAAGATAAAAATCTAAAGGGTAAAATTAACTATAACCACAATGAACAGTTATGGGTGACATAAAGGAATGTAAAATGTGACATCAAAAACAAACCATTGTGGGGGACTAAAAATGTGGTTTTAGAATGCATCCAAACTTAAGTTGCTATCAGCATTAAAATGATTGTCCACCATGATTAAATGGAATTTACTCCAGGGATGTAAGTATGTTTCATCATTCACAAGTCAACCAACATAATACACCACATTAATGAAATGAAGGATAAAAATTATACGATCATCTTAATAGAAAAAGCATTTGACAAAAGTCAACATCCATTTATGGTAAAAACCCTCAACAAAGTGGGTATAGAGAAGACATATCTCAACATAATTAAGGCCATATATAACAAGCCCACAGCTAACATCATATTCAGTGGTGAAAAGCTGAAAGTTTTTTCTCTAAGATCAAGTGCAAGACAAGTATTCCCACTCTCACCACTTTTATTGAACATAGTATTAGAAGTCCTACCAAGAGCAGTAAGTCAAGAAAAAGAAATAAAAGGCATCCAAAATAAAAAAATATATATTTAAAAATCCTATAGACTTCACCAAAATGTTTTAGAACTAATAAATGAAGTCAGCAAAGTTGCAAGGTACAAAATCAATATACAAATATTGGTTTCATTTCTATACACTAACTATCAGAAAGAGGAATTAAGAAAACAGTCCATTTAAAATTGCATAAAAAAAGAATGAAAAGATATTTAACCAAGGAGGTTAAAGAAAGTGAAAGTCCTATGCACTAGAAAATATAAGGTGGTGATGAGAGAAATTGAAGAAGACACAAATAAATGGAAGGGTATCCCATGCCCATGGATTGGAAGAATTAAACATTATAACAATGTTCCTATTATCCAAAACAATCTAGAGATTCAATGCAATTTCTATCAAAATTCCAATGGCATTTTCCACAGAAATAAAACAAACAATCCTAAAATTTGTATGGAACCACAAAAGACCCCAAGTAGCCAAAGTGATCTTGAGAAAGAAAAACAAATCTGGAGGCATCACGCTGTTTTCAAACTATACGACAAAGCTGTAGTAATCCAAAACACTTTGGTATTGGCATAAAAACAGACACACATAGATCTATGGAACAGAATAGAGAGCCCAGAAATAAACCTAGACATATAGGTTTGGTTGGGTAATTTATGACAAAGAAGTCAAGAATATACAATGGGAAAAGGATGTTCTCTTCAATAAATGATGTTGGAAATATTTGGACAGTCACATGCAAAAGAATGAAACCAGAAGGTTATCTTAAACAATACACAAAAATCAGCTCAAAATGGATTAAAGACTTGAATGTAGAACCTGAAACCACAAAACTCCGAGAAGAAAATAGGACAACAGTCCTGACAACAGTCTTGGCGTTGAATTTTTAGATCTGACTCCCAAATCAAAGACAAAGAAGGCAAAAATAAACAAGTGGAACTACATCAATCCAAAAAGCTTCTGCACAAGAAAGGAAACCACCAACAAATAAAAGGCAACCTATTAAATGAAGGAAAAATTGTAAATCATATATCCGATAAGGGATTAATATCCAAAGTATATAAAGAGCTCAACTCGATAGCAAAAAACCAAGCAATCTGATTTAAAAATGGGCACAAGATATAATCAGACATTTTCCAAAATCATATAGATGTCCAACAGGCACACGGAAAAATGTTTAACATCAGTAATTATCAGGGAAATACATATAAAAACCACAAGGTATCACATAATGCCTGTTTGAAGGCTAATATCGAAAAGACAAGAAACAACAAGTGTTGGTGAGGATGTGGAGAAAAGGGAACCCTTGTGCATTGTTGGTGGGAATGTACATAGTGCAACCACTATGGAAAACAGTATGGAGATTCCTGAAAAAATAAAAATCAGAGCCACCATATATATGATTCAGCAATTCCATTTCTGGGTATTTATCCAAAGAATATGAAAACCCTAACTTGAAAAGTTATATGCACCCACATGCTCATGGCAACATTATTTATAATAGCACATGGAAAGAACCAAAGTGTTCATCAGTAGATGAATAGATAAAAAGATATCACACACACACAGACACACACACACACACACACACTGGAATACTATTCAATCATAAAAAAGGAATGAAGTTTTGCCATTTGTGACAACATGGATAGACCTAAAGGGCATTATGCTAATTGATATAAGTCAGACAGAGAAGGGTAAATACATGTGATGTCCCTTGTGTGTGGAATCTAAAAAATGAAAGAAAAAACTCGTGGATACACACAGAACAGATTGGTGATTGCCAGAGGAGAAGGGGGTTGAGAGGTGGGAAAAATGGGTGAAGGTGGTCAAGAGGTACAAACTCCCAGATATTAAGTAAGTAAGCCATGGGGTTGTAATTACAACATAGTGACTATACTCAGTAATATTGTATTGCATACTTGAAAGTTAACAGGAGAATAAATCTTCAAAATTCTCATCATAAGAAAAAAAATTGTAACTTTGTATGAAGGCTAGACTTGTGATGATCACTTTGCTGTGTATACGAATATTGAATTAAGTTTTACACTTGAAACTAATACACTATATGCCAATTTTACCTCCAAAAATAAATTTAAAAAGATAAAGAGTAGATATGTGGAAATCTATTAGGACTTACTCATCTAGGAGAGAGAGAAGATTGAAATTTGAATTCACATTCTGGCCATGAAGATGAGAGTATATGGATATATTTGAGAATTATTATTTCAATCATTAGCACTCAGTGATAAATTGCATATGAAAGTTGAAGGAGCAGGAAATACCAAGGAAAACTTGGGGACTATAACCTACACAGATGCGTATCTTATGATGCCATTCAGTGAGATAGGAGACTTTGGAGGACAACCCATTTAGGGGCAAAACACTGGATTTAAGTTTTAGAGTTTGAGAGGTTAAGTTGACTTTGAAATAAAGTGGAGATCAGGTAGACCATGGAATATATGCTCCTGGAGCTCCAGGGAGAGTTTTGACTGGAGATACTGACGCATAGACGATATTTGAAAGCATAGACATGAATGAGTTAATCTAAGGGGAAAGTAAAGAGAAAGAAAAAATGGAAGAGAGAACTGACCTTGTTCAGAGTCTTAAAAAATTATGGCATTTAAAGGCCATGTGCAGAAGTCTAGAAGTGAATATTAATGTATGAATGTGCTGCTTAATGAGTTTAGTACACTGTGACTGGAGAATAAGTGAAATGGGAGTTTACTTGGGAGTGTATGGAGAGCAGATCATTTGGGGTCAGAATGTGGTAAGCTGGAGGGCTATGCTGAGTTCGGATTTCATTCTGGGCAAAGTAGGGAGCTATGAGTGAACTTTGAAGGGGAACTGGTAAAAGGATCAAATTTGCATTTTAGACAAATTATTCTGGCTGTGGGATATAAGATAGATTAACAATTTGGGAGGTTGGAGACACTGGAATATAAATTAAGAAACTATTATAATCCCAAGTGGTTGTGAGAATGTAGAGGATCTGAAAAACATGAAGTACTATAACTAATAGGAGAGTCAGAGTGGGCTCTGAAATCAAGATGACTTGGAGAATAGTAGTGCCTTTACACCAGATTGGAAACACGCAGTGAAAAGTAGGTCTGGAGATACAAGGAAACAGTTATAAGCTTTGTTTTGGATGTGTTAAGTTTCATGTGCTAACACATCCACCAGATTAGCTGGAACAGCGAGTGTGGAGCTCAGGAGAGAAACTGAGGCCAGTACTATGAATTTTGGAGTCTGCAAAGGATTTTTCGCTGAAGCCATGAATTTGGATGAAAACTATCAGAAAGCTGAGCTTTATGTTTATGGGACAGAAGGAGGAAGCAGAATCTGTAATCTCCTAAGAAATTCAGAAATGAAGAATTGAGGACAATTTTGTATCTTCAACACAGATACAGAGAGTAGAGTGATTGAAGAGTAGATGGTCAGTAATGCCAAATGCTGTAAATGGTGAAAGAGAATACAAGCTTACTATGTAAGCTGCTGGATATTGTGATGAGAAGTTACTGATAACCTCTGAGTAATCAGTTTCAAAGAATAACCACTGAATCACTAGTTCCAAAATGGTGGAGGCTAGTTGCAATAGGTTTAAGAGGGAAATGAGGAAAACCAATCAGGAAGAAATTTATCTGCATTTCCATTACTCATATTTTATCATTTCTATTGTTTTTCTGGCCCCCATGACCATTTAATCAAAAAAATTGTTGTCTTAAAACTATTTATGAAGTGTTACATAAATGTGACCATATTTTTTTAAGTAGCTTAAATTTTCATCACATACCTCCTCGTTCAGGGCTAAAGTCTTTTGTTCAGTGAAGTTTTATGACTGTACCAGCAGGCTGGCCTTAGGTTATTTTATTTTGTGTTTTCCAATGACTAAGAAAAGTTTTTCAATCAGATCAGTCTTTTTTTTTTTTTTTGGTATGATGAAGTGATCTGGTTCTAATCTATCAAGAGATAATTAAGATATTGGCATAAAATATAATTAAATAGCATAAATTCAAATGTTTGAGCAAATGCTTTCAAGTCCAGTGTAAAGTACAAAGTGCTGCCATGCTTTCTGCTCTCAATTAGATACAGTCTTCTGGTCGAGTTTTACAAATTGCCAAAGCCCTGATGGAAGATGCTGGCAGATACACATGTGTGGCAACCAATGCGGCTGGGGAAACACAGCAGCAGCTTCAGCTACATGTGCATGGTAATGTCATTCCCCTGTCTTAACAAAAGAACATTTCTGTGGGTTGGTTTGTTGTTTGTTCAACATGATGGCTCATTTTTATTGAATTACATTGTGAAAGAAGCAAACGTTTATTTTCATCTGTATGAAAAAAACTAGTTTTTTAACATTATTGTAATCATAATTGCTCATATTAAGATAGCAGTTTATCAAGATACCCATTAAGATATTCACGTTGCTAAATAGGATTCGCTAGAGCTCGTAAATAAATAAACATACTACCCTAGGTTTTTAATTATTTGAATTCTGTTGACTAATAACTTTGTATAGAAAATTTTTGTTGTCAAGACAGAGTTGCAGGATTGTTCTTTAGCATTTTCTGTGATTTTTTTTTTTTCTGGCTATAAGAGGGATTTTGTAAGTAGAAGCTATCCTTGACTCAAGATCTTCTCTCATGTACTTTAAGAAGAAGTCTGGATGGCCATGGAATATCTCATGAATATTACAGCTTCATAATAAACTTAAAAGACGATTTGATGTTGAATGTGAGACTTCAGATCTCTGGAGTCTCGTCAGAAAGGGTCACGAATTGTAGGCTTGGACTTTCCTGATTCAGCCAAATATATTTGCAGAGAGCTATTCAAGATTTCCATATATACTGTCTTCATTTTCTCTAATCCTTGTCATTGCTCATTAAATCCTTTATTCATTTACTTTATTTATTCTTTATTCATTTATTCATATATTCACTCTACATTTGCTGAGCAATTTAACCTAGAAGGATGCTCCAGCATCTAGCTTGATTCCAGTTACATTATCAGTAGGCAATCAAATCTTTAAAAATCTTAAAAAATGAAAAATCTTAAAAAAAGCTTAATCTTAAATCTTAAAAATTTTCAAAAAATGAAAAAGTAAACATTAAGTGAATGAAAAAATTTAAATTGGCCATTGAATTCTCTCCAATCTCTAGACTGGATTAAAATATTACATGAAGACTGTATATTGAACCTAATCTTCTTTACATATTTTATTTTATTTAAATCAGCCAGTTAAGAGATTCAGATCATCAGTTCACTAAATGTTTTTAATAAAACAATTTATTTCCACCCATTCCCCAAATATGTACACCTAATTTATGGATGTCATACACACAAACCCTGTTCCTTAAGAGGACTTTTACTTTTTCATTTAGTAACTAACTTAAAGACCAACATCTGATTATAACTGTCTAGAAATCGGCTTGATTGAAATTGGCCCTGCTCTCCCTTAAGTTGCCTTGAATTTACCTTGTTCCTCAAAAGGCCTTCTATCTCTCCCTAGTGTTTTTTTGGCAGCTGCCTCCAGCACATCCTGAGATTTCCACTTCCATCTAAGAGTGCTCTGTGGGTGGGCTTGCTCTCCTTTCTCCATTTTCCTACCCTAAGGCTCCTTTTCTCCTCATCGTACAGGCTATTTATCTTTCCCCTTAGAATAATTTCAGTCCTTATCTAGTCTCCCTTGTTGGCTAAAAGGAAACAGTTAAAAGTAGGATAGCATGATATTCCGCAATCATCTCAGGCACCAGAGTCAGACCAATTGTGGTTTAAATTCTATGCTAACCATGATCTATGTAACCTCGAGTCAACCATTTAATTTCTCTGAGTATCTGACTTGCAGAGTGCTTTTGAGGTTTTCAGGTGTTATATGTAAAATATCTCCCACTTTTCCTCTCTCCGGTGGTATCAAAAAGAAGGGAGTTTTTGTTCTCTAGACTGGATTAAAATATTACATGAAGACTGTATATTGAAGAACAGATGTGTATCTCTAGAGCTGATAAGAACCAAACTTCAGTGTTCATAAAAATCATATATAATTACATGTTAAAAATACAGCTTCCTGGGCCCAGATCCAGATCTCCTGAAACATCTTTCTGATGCAAGTGGTCTGTATGTCATTACTCAGAGAAACAATGGCCCAGACTTTAAAAACTGGCTTAGAGACTTACTAATGTAGTCAAGAATGATTGAAAACCAGAGTTCAGAAGGAAATTAAGGATCCCATCAAATACAAAGCAACAACAGAAACAACAAATAAAAAAAAGAGTCAATACCTAAGAAAACATAAGTCTATAAACCTATGATCTGAATATGGTAACAAAATATATATTAGGAGGGATTGCGATTAGGGTACACACATGGAAAATCATCGGTCTGGGGCAACAAGCTGGAAGACATCTGAAGTAATGTGAAAAGAAACAGAAGGTTAGTCGTTGTAAGGATTTATTAAATGCTACCAAATTGGATGGAGGATATAAAACAAACTTCTTGATATAAATCACAAATGAAATAGAGGTAAAATACATTATAGTACCTGAAAATGTTTAACTAATAATGACCTTGACTTGTCCAGATGACAGTTCATCAGTCTGAAAGAAGAATAAATGACGAAGTGAACTTCTCATCTAATACTAATTATGATCAACCTGAAAAGAAATGATTGGCTACTGTACAGGAATCTGGACAGAAAGCTGACATATCACCTTGGCACTCCTGACAAGTGATGTCACATTGGCTGTAAATGGCTTCCAACTTGATTCTGTCCCCTTCAGTACTTGTATTAATAACTTCAGTGTGAGTTGGAGAAGTTATCAAAAAGTGTAGGAATTTCTAAAGGATTAGTTGACCATAGATTTCAAAAAGATTTCAGAAGTTAAAATGACAAGTTAATCATGTGAAACACTACATAAGAATAGGTTTGGAGAAGAGTGGCTTAAAGACACTTAAAGACCACACACTGAAATACTGGAGATATCAGTGGATTTCTGCAATTACTATAGATACAATCATTCAGTTTCATAATAAAGCTAATTTTCCATAGGAGTCAGTGATAGAAACTTACAGTATAAACAATAAGAAAGGAATTAGCCCTGTTATACTCTCGCTTTCTGAATGCTTCCGAAGTCTTGTATCGAATCCTGGCACTGTATGTCAAGAGGGACATTGAAAAATCTATAGAGAAGCAACTATCATTTAATTTAGTTTTTTACTAATTTATTTAACCAATCTTATAGTTGCTTTCTAGCTGAGGATTTAATCCCAGTCTTTATTGATGGGGTTACACATTCAGGAAATGAGCATTTACTATAATTGACATCCAAATGAATTCAATCCTAAGAAATTCAGCTTTCCAATTGTTTAATATTTTCCTTTCTTATAAAAAAGATTGTAGATGCTTCCAGTCTTCTCAAGCATTGAAAAAAAAGTGTTTTCAAAAGGCTAAGTCAGGGTGGATTGTCTCCTGGAAAACATAGAAGACTAAGTCACGGTCATGAGGGGAGGAACATTCTTGTGATCCCCTAGGTTTCTTAGGGAAAGTTCTGTCCATTAAAGNTCATGGTCATGAGGGGAGGAACATTCTTGTGATCCCCTAGGTTTCTTAGGGAAAGTTCTGTCCATTAAAGAAGGCAGAGACTCAGTAGGTGGTCCTTTTTGATCATCAAAGTTTCATAATTCTGAAAGTTCTAATTCTCTAGACCAAACTATGAAATTTTATCTAAACCTTGGATATTTTCCAATTGAGACAGATGTTTCCACAAACAGATGATTACTTGGGGTCTAATGGCTCAAGCGTTCATTACATCTGCACTTAATTATATCCTAGGAAAGATTAACCAAGGTGAAACACCCAGAAGTGGCATGTTGTGGTTAAAAGCATGGGCTTTGAATTTGTGTCCCTCTATTGCCAAGTAACAGCATGAGGACAATGGGCTTAGATATTAACTTTTTTTTTTTTAAGATTTTATTTATTTATTTGACACAGAGAGAGAGATCACAAGTAGGCAGAGAGGCAGGCAGAGAGACAGGGAGAGGAGGAGGCAGGCTCCCTGCTGAGCAGAGAGCCCGATGTGGGCCTTGATCCCAGGACGCTGAGATCATGACCTGAGCCGAAAGCAGAGGCTTTAACCCACTGAGCCACCCAGGCGCCCAGATACTAACTTTTTAAATCTGTTTTTTCATCTGTAAAATGGGAAGGATAATGATAATATACTCGGAAGGTCATTATGAGGATTGAATGAAAGATTACATGTGCTTACAACTATAAGCTTAGCCTGGTGCCTGGTTTCTAGTTATCATCTGTAAATGTAGCTTAACAACTGTTTTGGCCAAATGCATATTTGGCTTTTGGCCTTTCTCACAGCACCAACATTTTCACAAATGTATCTGAAGTTCTGGTGCCTTTACTGTTGGCCAGGAACCATCTTGGGTCTGTATTAGTCGTCTGGTGGAAACATTAGTAGTGCACCCCTTAATTTAATTTTATTATTCTGAAGTATTTGCTTGGCTAACATCTGCTAACACCCACTTAAAAAAGGTTCCTCTATCATTTCTGTGTTTTGCTTAATAGCTCACTTGCGACCTAAAGGAGACTTGGGACTGTTGTGGGGAACTTTTTTTTTCTTTGAATTCTAGTATTATTCTTAGTATATATCAATTTATTACTCATTATATCATAATTTTGGTGGCTGGGTGGGATTAACTCACTTTAGGTCAGTTATGTATTCAATTGAATTTAACCAAAAAGTCAGCTCACACCTGTGAGTAATTAAAGTCATAGGTAAAGTCTTGCCCATGATATGTTCAGAAGCAGGTGTTGTGGTTTTGGGATGGTACTGCTCATGCAGCTTTTGGAAGAAGGAGAATTGAAAGGAAAAAAAAACCAAAACAACCCAACAAATTGAATGGAATCCAACCTCCTGCTTGGAGTATGCAGACTTTATTGTTACCATAAGATATTGTTACCTTACTAATGTTTCTCTCTAAAATAGTACTCATCTAAATTTAAAATTGCAAGGTGATTCTTTTAAATGCTAGAAGGAAATTTTATATAAGTATATCACATCTTCTTTATCCAGTCATCTGTTGTGTTGGACACTTAGATTGTTTCCATATCTTGGCTATTGTGAATAATGCCCCAGTGAACATGGGAGTGGCTATGTCTCTTTGAGATACTATTTCATTTCCTTCAATTATATGCCCAGAAGTGGGATTGCTGGATCATATGGTAGTTCTATTTGTCATTTTTTGAAGAGCCTCCATACTATTTTCTACAATGGCTATTCCAATTTATATTCCCACCAACAGTGTACAAGGAAGTGTTCCTTTTTCTTTACATCCTCACCAATACTCATTGTTTCTTGTGTTTTTTATAATTATCATTCTAACACATGTGAGATGATATCTTATTGTGGGTTTGATTTGCATTTTTCTGATGATAAGTGATGTTGAGCATCTTTTCACGAATCTGTTGGTCACTTCTTAGTCTTTTTTTGGAAAAATGCCTACTCACATCCTTTGCCCATTATTTAATTTGTTTTTTCACTATTGAGTTTATAAGTTTCTTATGTATTTCAGATATATGGTTTGCAAATTTTTCTTCCATTTAGTACATTGTCATTTTCATTTTGTCAATTGTTTTCTTTGCTGTACAGAAGGTTTTTAGTTTGCCATAGTCCCACTTGTTTATTTTGCTTTTGTTGTTTGTGCCTTTGGTGTCATATCCCAGAAATCATTGGTAAAACTGTTAAATACCTTTCCCCCTATGTTTTCTTCTAAGGAGTTTTGTGGTTTCAGGTCTTATATTTAAGGCTTTAGTCCATTTCAAGTTAATTTTTGAGTAACTACACTGTCTTGATGACACTAATTGATTTTCATAAGTTAAACCAACCCTGCCTTCCTAAGATTAGACCCTCTTGGTCATGGTGTTTAATTTGTTTTATGTGTTGCTGGATTCATCTTATTAGTATTTTCTTGATTATTTTTGTGTCTGTCTTCATAAGGGATATTGGACTATAGTGTGCTTATGTTGGCTGTCTCTGTCTGGTTTTATTATCATGGTAAAACTAGCCTCTTGGAGTGATTTGGAAAGTGTTCCCTCTCTGCTCTATTTTGAGAGAGGTTTGTGAAGAATTCACATTAATTTTTCTTAAATGTTTTATAGAATTCCCAGTAAAACCATTTGAGCCTGGGATTTTCTTTGTGGGATGTTTTTCATTACTAATGTCATTTTTTATTTTTCTTTTATCTATTCAGATTTTCTATTTTTTCCTGAGTCAGTTTCAGTAATTTGTGACTTTCTAGAAATCATCTCTTTCATCTAGATTATCTGATTTGTCGGCACACACTTGTTTATAATATTCCCTCATAGTCCTTTTTAATTCTACAAGGTCCAGAGTAATAACCCCTCTTTCCTTTCTAATTATAGTAATTCAGTCTTCTCTCTTTTATCTTGGTCGGTTTATCTAAAATTTTGTCCATTATGTAGATCATTTCAAAATATCAGGTTTTGGTCGTACTGATTTTCTCTTTCATTTTTCTATTGTCTATTTATTTATGCTCTAATGTTTATTATTTCCTTCCTTCTGTTCGTCTTGGATTTACTTTACTCTTCTTTTTTCTAGCTTCTTGAGGTGGAATGTTAGATTATTAATTCAAGATTTATCTTTAATATAGTTGTTTATAGCTACACATTTTATTCTAATCATTGCTTTATGTGTACCCCATCAGTTTTGGTATCATCGGTTTTTGTCTTTTTATTTTAATTTATCTCAGAGTATTATCTAATATCTCATATGATTTCTTTGACCACTTATTTAAGAGTGTGTTACTTAATTTCCATATATTTGTGAATTTCCCAAATCTTCTCTTGTCACTGATTCATAATTTTATTCCATTGTGGTTAGAGAACACACTCTATGTGGTTTTAATCCTTTTAAATGTATTGAGACTTGTTTTATGCCTAACTTATAGTCTGTCCTTGAGAATGTTACATGTGCATTTGAGAAGACTGTGTATTCTGCTATTGTTAGAGGGAGTGTTCTATGTGTACATGTGGTTTATACTGTTGTTTCAAGTCTTCTGTCTTCTCACTGATTTTCTGTTTAGTTGTTCTACCCAGCGAAAGTGGAATATTGATGTCTTCAACTATTATTGTTGAATTATCTGTTTCTCCTTTTGATTCTGTCAGTTTTTATTCCATGTATCTTGAGACTCTGTTATTATGTAAATGTATGATTATAGTTGTTATATCTTTTTATGTGTTCACAGTATCATTTAAAAATGCCCTACTTTGTTGACAGTAATTTTTGTTTTAAAGTCTATTTTGTTTGATATTGGCATAACCTCTCTGGTTTTTGTTTGGTTACTATTTTTATGGTATATCTTTTTATTATCTTTCACTTTCAACCTACTTGTGTCTTCGATTCTGAAGTGTGTCTCTTATAGAGAACATTGAATTGGGTCATGTTTTTATTTTATTTTTTAAATCTATTCTACTAGTCTGTGCCTTTGAATAGTGTTTAATCCATTTACATTTAATGTAATTACTGGCCTGATAGTGTTTATGGTCTACCATACTATTTTTTTTAATATGTATTATGTAATTTTGGTTTTTACGTTGCTCCATTACTGCCTTTTTATATTAAATAGATGTTTTCTTGTGTACCATTTTATTTATCTTGTTTCTTTTACTATATTTTTTTAGTTTATTTTTTGTGGTTTCCTTGAGGATAACAATTAGCATCTTAATTAATAATATTATACTTTGGATTAATCATTTAATTTCAATAGTATAAAGAGCTTTATTCCTTTACAACTCTCTTCCCTTTTCCCTCCTTTGTCCTATTATTGCCAAACAAATTACACCTTTATTCATCATGATTCCATCAGTATAGACTTGTAATTACTGATTTATGTTGTTGTCTTTTAAATCAGAGGGGAGAAAAAAGTTTTGCTTGAAATATAGTTTTACTATCTTTACTATTAGTTACTTCTACTAGTGCTCTTTATTTCTTCATGTGTTTTAGAGTTACTATTTCTTTGCAGCCTGAAGGACCTTTAGTATTTCTTATAAGGCTGGAGACTAGCAATGAATTTTCTGGGGGTTTTTAAAATTTTATTTTCCAAGAATTTTTTAATTTCTCCTTCAAAAGGATAGTTTGGGAAGAGATAGAATTCTCTGTTGATAGTCTTTTTCTTTCAGCACTCTTAGTAAGTCTCTCAATGCCTTGTGGCCTCCGTGGTTTTTGATGAAAAATCAGGTGTTAGACTTATTGAGGATTCCTGTACATGATAAGTCACTCCTCTACCTTGCTGCTTTTAAGATTCTCTATTTTTCATGATATATTTAGGTGTGGATTTCTTTGAGTTTACCCAAGTTAGAGTTTTTTAAACTTCTTAAATGTGTGCATTAATGTTTTCATTAATATTTGGGAAGTTTTCAACCATATATCTTCAAGTATTCTCTCTACACTTTTCTCTCTCTCCTCTCCTTTGGAACTTTCATTATGCATAATGCTTGATGGTGTCCCACAAACCTCAGAGTCTCTGTTCTGTTAATTTTTCTTTGTTCTTTTTTCTTTCTGCTCCTAAACTTGGATCACTTCAATTAACCTATCTTTCAATTACTGATTCTTTCTTCTTCCAACTCAAATATTACACTTTAAAATTTTAGACTGTCTCTTTGGTTCTTTCTATAATTTCCAGTTCTTGATCAATACTCTCTATTTAGTGAAACATCATTCTCCTACTTTTCTTTAGATCTTTAGACATGGTTTCTTTTAACTCTTGGAATGTAATAAAATAGCTGATTTATTTTTTAATTTAATTTATTTATTTATTTTATTTATTTTTTTTTTTAGAGGCAGAGGTGGAGAGACAGATAATATCTTAAGCAGGCTCCATACTCAGCATGGAGCCTGACACAGGGCTCAATCTCATGAACCTAGGATCATGACCTGAGCTGAAATCAAAAGTTGGACACTTAACTGACTGAGACACCTAGGCATCCTTTAAAATAGCTTATTTAAAGTCATTGTCTAATAAGTTCAATATCTGGCCTTCTTGGTGGACATTTTCTCTTGGTTGCTTCTTTTCCTGTGCACGGACCATGTTTTCTTATTTCTTAGCATGCCTCATAACTTTTGTTGAAAAGTAGACATTTTAAATAATATAATATGGCATGCAATGATGCTCAACTTCAAAAATCATCATAGGAATGAAAATCAAAACTACAATGAGATATCACCTCACACCTGTCAGAATGGATTAAATGAAAAACACAAGAAACAACAAGTATTGGCAAAAACATAGGGGGAAAGGAACACTCATGCACTGTTGATGGGAATGCAAATGGGCAACCACTATGGAGAATAGTACAGAGTTTTCTCAAAAGAATAAAAATAGAATTACCTTATGATCTAGTAATTCCATTATTGGGTATTTACCCAAAGAATACAAAAGCACAGGGGTGCCTGGGTGGCTCAGTCAGTTAGGTGTCTACCTTTGGCTCAGGTCATGATCCCAGGGTCCAGGGATCGAGCCCCACATCTGGCTCCCACTCAGCAGGGAGCCTGCTTCTCCCTCTCCCACTCCCCCTGCTTGTGTTCCCTCTCTCGCTGTATCTCTCTCTGTCAAATAAATAAATCTTAAAAAGAAAAAGTATACAAAAACACTAATTCAAAAAGATATATCCACCCCATATTTATTGCAGCATTACTTATAATAGCCAAATTACGGAAGCAATCCAAGTGTTCATCAATAGATGAACAGATAAGGAAGATGTGATATTGTAAGACAGATAGATAGATGAAAGGTAGATAGATACACAGATAGATATAATGGAATATTACTTAGCCATAAAAAAGAATGAAATCTTGCCATCTGCAACAACATGCCTGCATCTAGAGAGTATAATGCTAAGTGAAATAAGTCAGTCAGAGAAAGACAAATATCATATGATTTCACTTATATATAGAATTTAAGAAACAAAACAAAAGAACAAAGAAAGGGGTGCCAGGGTGGCTCAGTCTGGGTGCCTGGGTGACTCAGTCATTCAGCATCTGCCTTTGGCTCAGGTCATGATCCTAGGATCCTGGGATCAAGCCCCACATCAAGCTCCCTGCTCTGCAGGAACCCTGCTTCTCCCTCTCCCACTCCCCCTGCTTATGTTCCCTCTCTTGCTGTGCCGCTCTCTCTCAAATAAATAAATAAAACCTTTAAAAAAATTTTTTAAAAATAAAAAAACAAAGAAAAAGACAGAAGCCAAAAAACAGTTGCCTAGCTATGGAGAACAAACTGATGGTTACCACTAGAAGGGAGGTAGCTGGAGGGATGGATGAAATAAGTGAAGGAGATTAAGAGTACACTTAACATGATGACTACTGATTGATGTATATAATTATTGAATCACTATATTGTACACCTGAAACTAATATAACACTGTACATTAACTATACTAGAGTTAAAAAATAAAAATTCAAAGAAATAGTAACATCGCCATTCTGGAAACCGTATTCTCTTCTTTCCATGGTTATTGTTGTGGTAATTATTACTGCTAGTGCTGTTTTTTTGTTTTTGTCTTCTGTTTATTTATTTAATGAGTAGGTAGAATACTATTACTCCCCAAAATGTTCACATCCTACTCCTAGAACCTGTGGATATGTTAGATTACATGTCAAAGAGGAATTAAGAATACAGATGGAATTAAGATTGCTAATTAACTGACCTCAAAATAGGGAGATTACCCAGGATTATCCAGATAGACCCAGTGTAATCAGAAAGACATTAAAAGTGGAAGAAGGAGGCAGGACTTCAGAGTGATAGGATGTGAGAAGATCTTATGGGTCCTCCACACATCTCCATTGCTGGTTTTGAGGATGGAGGAAGGGAGGCCACAGCTAAGGAATATAAGCGACCGCTGTAAATTGGAAAAGACAAGGAAATAGATTCTCCTCTGCAGCCTACAGAAAGGAACTGAGCCCTTCTGAGACATTTATTTTAATCCAGTGAGACTGTGTTGGAATTCTTACCCACAGAACTGTAAGATAGTAAATTTGTATTGTTTAAACTGTCAAGTTTGAAGCGATTTGTTGTGGAAGCAAGAGAAAACTAATATCATGACTTTTCTGAACAATTCCTGTGAAGTCTGTTTTTACAGATTTTCACATTCCCCTGGGGAAAAGGCTGTTTGCACTAAGCAAACTCTCTGAATCTGTTTAAATAAAGAGAAGTCCTTTGAGTGTGAATTTCCAGGGAAGGGCCAGACAGGTCGAACAGTGACAGTTTTCTAGGAATGGTGCTCTTAGGTAGCTCCAAACCCAATCTGCTTCTTTCAGTATCTGCTAGGCTGCTTTTTTCACTGTGGTTGCTAGGCTATCTGTTTTCAAGTTTACTGCTGATCTGTGGAGAGAGTGGTGGGAATAGAGGGAGATAAAATTCCATAAAACTCACTGTTCTTAATGAGATTTAGCTGTTTTTCTTGAATAAACACTTCTTGGATTGTTGCAAGTCTTTGGTTAATGTCCAGAGTTCTGAAACAGTTGATTTTCACAAATTTTCCAGTGTTCTTGTTTCTTTTATGGAGGAGTGGATTTTTGGAGTTCTTACTCTGCCATTCTTGCTGACGTCTAATTTTTTTTTCTGTAAGTTCTCTAGGGGAGTGAAAAATAGCCAGCCCACTCCAAAGCTCTTGCATTTCTTATTCTTACCATAATGTTTTATGCAGCAGTTACATAGTCTGTCAAAGCCTTCAGTGATCACTTCAGTCCAGAAGGCTTCAAGTGAGTGTTTAAGTAACTGTTCAGAAGGAATCTGCCATGGACTAATTATTTTCCTTTTCAGTTGAAAAAGTCATATAGCCATATTTAAAGGTCTTTTGTGTTTAAATACCATATCATTCATCTGAATTCAGTGCAGAAAACAGAAACATTCTAGGCATTTCAAGCAGGAAGGGTTAACACACTGAATTAAATGGATACAGATATGAAGGAGGATTGGGTTCTAGGCTTTGTCTTTAGGAACAACAACCTCCAGAAATACATGCAGAGATCTGACTCACAAAGACATTTACCCTGAGGACAGATTTTATTTCAAACTTGTGGAAAATCACCTTTGAGTTTCTTTGCCTTTTGTTGTTGTTTGGCTTGTTTAGTTTTCTTTGGTATTGTCCTCTGCTTTTATTTTTATTATTTCTTTACCCCTGACTTCTTTTGTTTTATTTTATTGGTCTTTTTCTGGATTCTGAGCGGAATGCTTAGAACATTCATTCCCATTGTTTCTTAGTTTTTAATATGTTAATTAGAGCTCCAGGATTTCCTTTGAGTACTATACAGCTAGGGGAGTGAAAAATAGCCAACCCACTCCATAGCTCTTGCATTTCTTTATTTTCATTTTAATCATTCTATTTTATTTTTTCTTCATACTTTTGTCTTGATTTCTTTCTTAATGATGTTTTCCCCTTGTGAGAGCTTTTTATTTGTTTTTTATTTCTACTCATTTTTATTACGGTTTTATTAAATTATGGTTATAAATGATTTCTTGATATTTTGTGGCCTAATATTAATAGTCAGTTTTGAAAATATTCTATTGGCATTTGAAAAAAAAATGTATATTCCTTGTTAACTAAAAGTGTACATAGACACAAATACACACACACAGTCTGGATGGGTAATTTTATTTTTCAAATTCTTTAAAACGTAATTGTTGTTGCACTATAATTAATTCTTGAGAAAGGTGCACTAAAATATACTACTTTTAGATTTTTCAAAATTTTCCTGCTCTTTAACAGTTTTTGCTGTGTTACTCAATGCATAAAGCATTGCCATTATAATGGATTCTTCATGAATTGTGACCTGTGAAGCAATAGAAAGCACGTTGCTTTGTCACGTTTAATGATTTTTGCTTAGTATACCAGTTTGTCAGAAATTGATGTCACCCTGTTCTGGCATATCTTTGCCCAGCTCTTTATTGTCAGTATTTTTGTGACACATGGACTTTTCTTTATCCACATGGACTTTTTTATTAAAGAAAATAGTGTTGGGGGTACCTGAGTGGCTCAGTCGGTTAAACGTCTGCCTTCAGCTCAGGTCATGATCCCAGGGTCCTGGGATTGAGCCCCACATTGGCCTCCCTGCTCAGTGGGGAACCTGCTTCTCCCTCTCCCTCTGTCTCTGGGCTCGTGCTCTCATTTTCACTCTCTCTCTATCTCAAATTAAATAAATAAAATCTTTAAAAAATATCTTTATTGTCAGTATTTTTGTGAGTTTTTTATTTATACTCTTTATCCACATGGACTTTTTTATTAAAGAAAATAGTGTTGGGGTGCCTGAGTGGCTCAGTCGGTTAAACGTCTGCCTTCAGCTCAGGTCATGATCCCAGGGTCCTGGGATTGAGCCCCACATTGGCCTCCCTGCTCAGTGGGGAACCTGCTTCTCCCTCTCCCTCTGTCTCTGGGCTCGTGCTCTCATTTTCACTCTCTCTCTATCTCAAATTAAATAAATAAAATCTTTAAAAAATATCTTTATTGTCAGTATTTTTGTGAGTTTTTTATTTATACTCTTTATCCACCTGGACTTCTTTTATTAAAGAAAATAGTGTTGGGGTGCCTGGGTGGCTCAGTCAGTAAAGCATCTGACTCTTGATTTCGATTCCACTCATGGTCTCTGGGTCAAGGGATAGAGCCGCACGTCGGGGTTTTGCTTAGCAGGGAGTCTGCTTTGGATTTTCTTTCTCTCTCTCTCTTCCTCTGCCCACCCCCCTGCTCTCTCTCTCTATCTCTTAAATAAATAAATATTTAAAAATAAAAAAATAAAATAGTGTTACCCACAAATATGTTAATTCTTTGTCTATTGAATAAATACTAAGCTCATTCACGTTTATGCTCTTGATTTATATAGTTGGTTTTATTTCTTATTTAGTTCTCCTTTCTCCTTTCCTCTTCTGTTTTTACTAGATTAATGAATAGATTGATTGCTTGATTATATATGGGGTGGAGTTTGAAGGGCTCCAGTGTATTAAATGAGTTAAATTTAGCAAATCTTTAAAATGTAGTTTTTTAAATTAACTTCAGATACTAACTTACATCTACAGCATCTTCTCACGATAAGATAAGGCCTCTAGTTTACTTGTTAGTTTTTCGTCCTGGAATCCTTCCTATAATCCCTGAGACTGTGTTAGAAACATAGCGCATTGCTGTTCTAAGTTGTTATTCCTTTTATTCCCTTATGCCTCTCAGACTTTCCAAATTCCTACTTTATTATATGCACATTAAATAATAGAGTAGCATGATCTGTGATATTTAAAATTAAAAATGTAGTTTTCTATTTTAGTTTACTAACAATTTAATTATAACTTTTATGTCAAAAGAAAAAACTCCTAGTAAACAAAAGAAAAATTCTAATTTTTCCAAAATGGTTTAAGATAGTACTATCTGAAGATAAAGTCAGATATTTTGAGAAATATTGATTTCCCTTCTACTGGAAGAGTTCAAATGGGATAGCTTACTTCTTCTTGTTAAAGACAGTTCATCATCAGACCACTCATATTAATTGGAATAAAAAAATTGTCCTTAGGCTTTCTTTACTACACTGCTAATCTATAATTCTGAGAATTTTCCTACTGGGGACAAAAGAACAAATGATCCTGAAAATTTTTTAAGATAAATTTATATGCATTTATTCTATCTTTTAAGAGATTTAATTTATTTATTTGTGTGTGAGAGAGAGAACAAGCAGTGGAGAGGGGCAGAAGAAGAGAAAGAGAGAGAGAGAGAGAGGGAAGCAGACTCCCTGCTGAGCAGGGAGCCCAGTGTAGGGCTCAGTCCCAGAACCTGGAGATCATGACTGGAGCCAAAGGCAGATGCCCATAGACTGAGCCACCCAGGTGCCCCCCGATCTCTTTTTTATCCTGTTCTTCAGTTCTACTTAATAGAATACTTTTTTTCCAAGTATATCAGTGTATATATGTGAAAGACAGAAGGGAATGATAATTTCCACTGAGCAAATAGTTTCCATTTAAATATCCTATTTATGTGAATTAATTATGTTTGGGCTTCTTGTAGAGCCGCCTAGTCTGGAGGATGCAGGGAAGATGCTGAATGAGACTGTGGTGGTGAACAACCCCATTCAGCTGGAGTGTAAGGCAGCTGGAAATCCCTTACCCGGTAAGTTTACTTGCAGACTCCCTAACTTGTTGACGTTTTAAGATTTCTGGGAAGAGCTAAATCTGTTTATGAACACAATATAGTAATTACTAACAAAGGAAAGGTTATAGAATACATTCCAAGGGTAAAGCAGTGATATGAAGGATATAATTAGGTGGATGATATTTTTGAATTTTCATTGCTCCTAGCTGCATGAAATAATTTACGCATTTGAACAAGGTAGAAATATGTGAATAACTAATTGTTTTATCATCCTTCCTGTGGCCACAAAACCCACAATGGTAGCTTTTTATACATTTATGTTGAAAAACATTTTTTTCCTCTGGTCTAAATTGATTATCTTTATAAATCAGTCATTTAAGGAGAAATTCTGTTGTTGATTCTCATCACTGATAAATTATTAATAAGAATCAATAACATTATAATTTTTTAGGCTAATAGTGTGTACAGTCTTTGGTTTTGATCAATGCATAGACAAATTTTTATAGATGAGAGTAATAGATACAACAAAAAAATAGAATTGGTTAAAAGTTTGCTATCAAGTAATATTGATACATTAGAGATCGTATAAAGAATATTTGCTTTATAATTTCATTTTTAGGACTCTTATATTAGCTTGGCTATTCATGTTTTCCTTAGGCTTACCTTCTCCTCAAAACCAATCCTAAAGTGATATTTAAACTGACTACTTGAATGCTAAGCATAAGAATAAAGCAATTCTTTTTTTGTGTGTATATACACAAACTTTAAATGTTTATTATAGTGGTTGTTAATTAGATAATAGTAAGAGAAGTACTCTAATATTATTGCTAATCTAAGCTAGAATAAACTTTTATGGCAAGAAAGCTTATAATTTTTATATAAACCTAAATTTATTTGTATTTCTTCCTTAATATTTCCTCTTTTTAAATTTTTTTATTATGTTAAGTTAGTCACCATATAGTACATCATTAGTTTTATGGTGTAGTGTTCCATGATTCATTGTGTGCGTATAACACCCAGTGCTCCATGCAATACATGCCCTCCTTAATACCCATCACCACGCTCACCCATCTGAAACCCTCTGAAACTCTCAGTTTGTTTCCCAGAGTTCATAATCTCTCGTGGTTCATCTCCCTCTCTGATTACCCTCCCTTCATTTTTCCCTTCTGTCTCCTAATGTCCTCCATGCTATTCCTTCTGTTTCACAAGTACCTGAAACCATATGATAACTGTCTTTCTCTGCTTGACTAAAGCAATTCTTTTTTATTTTAGTTAACCTCCAATTTGGTGGTATTGAGCTTTAAAAGAAAAAATGTAAATAGATGGACTTCTTTCTTCTTCCCCTTGCAGCTATTACATGGTACAAAGATAATCATCCACTTTCAGGCGGCTCCACCGGTGTGACTTTCTTGAACAGAGGACAGATCATTGATATCGAAAGTGCCCAGATCGCCGACGCTGGCATATATAAATGTGTGGCCATCAACTCAGCCGGAGCAACAGAGTTATTTTATAGTCTGCAGGTCCATGGTTAGTAGCACTTCTAGATGCATCCTGGGGTAAAAATGCATTTAAAATGATTAAGCGGTTCTATAAAATTTTGCTGTGACTATTTAACATAGTGTGTTTTGTTGTCTTTATTTAAAGGTACAGTGTTCTAAAACTGATGATGTTTTTATTTTCTGATCCCTATTAAAATGCTCTAGTTTCACATGCTGTTGAATGGAACTTCAGTTTGCTTTAGATGAACTGTTGAAATAGTTATCGACGGATCTTATCAGCTAATGACAATAACCCTGTTTGTAAATATTGTCTATCAAAATCATGGGTTTTGATCAAAGAAAGATTTTAAGTTATTACCTCTAATAATGCTTTCAAGACAATGTAGTGGTCTTGGATACAGTGGAGGAAGATACATACACACACACCTGAAAATCAAGAAAGAAAAATACACTCTGGCATTAGAAACTGGATTTCCTAAACAAAGTAGCAAAACCTCCTTCTCATCTGTAAAATGGAGATATTGACAATTGGATAGCTGTGATTAGAAACTCAAATAAATGATATGAAAGAACTCACCAAAACAAAGCAAAGCAAAACAAAACCAAACCATGAAAACCCCACATGTAGAAACACAACTGTAGACATTATATATTCTTTTCTTTATTTTGAGATGAAATATTCTGTGATGTTAATATATCTCACTTTTATTTCCTTTTTATTTCTTTTCAGTGCCCCCATCAATTTCTGGCAGCAATAACATGGTGGCAGTGGTGGTTAATAACCTGGTGAGATTAGAATGTGAAGCCAGAGGAATACCTGCCCCAAGTCTGACTTGGCTGAAAGATGGGAGCCCTGTCTCTAGTTTTGCTAACGGGTTACAGGTACCATCTGTCATGTCTTAAGGGCAATCTACCACCTGATTATTAAATACACTACAGGTAAAGCTGTTGACAAGATTTAGAGAATAAGAATTGACAAAGGTTATCCAAAAACATACACATTTACTTCCATAATTACCGTGGCCACACAATTGGGATTTCTAAACAATTCCTTAAAAGCTAAATACATCTAAGAATTCTTTTATTTCATATGTAGGTACTATATTTTGACCATCTGTTTTACTTTCTCCTTACCTCCCCATCCCCAGTCCCTGCCACCAGCACGAAAGGTAGCTAGCACAAAGAGGTGTTCATCAACAACAAAAACAGGAATTTCCTTCTAAACTTTATATTAAAATGTTTGGAAACATTCATGAATTAGAGAACTGTATAGGTTATATTTAATTTTACAAAAACATCAAATAATAAAGTGAGAAAAATTAGAAAGGCAACATTGTAGAAATGAACTTTGAATCTGAGAAAGCGGTTTAAGTGCTTCACATTGACTCAAAATTAAAATTGTAGAAGCACACCTATCACATTTAAAATGTACTTTAATTTTATTTTGCTTAGTAGAGAACTTAGTTTTTCCCACCATTCTACTTTAGCTTTTCTCAAAAATCTACTGCTTGCAGAATTTGGGACCATAGAAGATCCAGGGTTAATGTCAATATTTTAGAAGTACAACTAGACAAACGGGATAAAAGAGCCATGGATGTGACTAGTTTATTTATTTGGCTGCTACTTTGCTATTAATTATAACTTCTTATTTATCCTGCCCAAGAAAATTAGAAGAAGGATTAGCTGCTCTTATTCCCATTTCTTTTCATCTTTCTCTCTTGGTGTCTTTTTCTCTCTCTGCAGTAAGGATGGATGAGATTGGACCTTCACTTGCTTTTGTATATAGGGACTTGTTTTCCAGTGGTTATTACCAAGTTTGGTTCTAGCTTTTCCCAGTCTTCTTTCAAAGAGAGGATAAGAAGTAGATTATATGATGCTTGCCCACTTTAAAATATTCAAGTGGAAAAAGAAATAAAATGTCCAGGTGGAAATCTTTCTGCAGGCAAATGTCAATTGATTAACCTCAGAAAATAGGAGAAAAAAGGGCTGTTTACACATACGTTTCTCAGAGGGGCATGTTGGCTATTTATCTTTCTTATCATTGAAAGGTTCTGTCTGGAGGCCGCATCCTAGCTCTGACCAGTGCTCAAATCAGTGACACCGGGAGATATACCTGCGTGGCAGTGAATGCTGCTGGGGAGAAACAAAGGGACATTGACCTCAGAGTATATGGTGAAATATTTTAATAAGTATTCTGTTCTGATATAGATGTGTTTAATTCCTAAAATCACTGAAGCAGTTGTTGACAATAAAGAGCCATGAGCAACAGAAATGATTCTACAGTATCAATTCAAATTCTACCTTTCTGCTTTATATTTGACTTTGTCTGATTTTCCTTTCTTAACGTTCTGAGACATGAAAATGCTAGGTGTTGGTTTCATAGGAAACTCTGAAGAATATGACTATGGAGAGCAGCTTAGCAATTTGGAAGATACAATCTTTTCACTAAAGGGAGCATATGCTCAAGTAGCTCTCTTGATCTATTCTACTCACAGCCTTGATTTTATTACTTTTATATTTATTATCAGCATATTTTGTAGTCAATACTATGTCTATGAATTAAAGGCTATTTGAGAAGGAAAAGTTAAGCATAAATTTAGAGAAAATTCAAGTTTTTTCTTACCTATGATGCAGCCATAACATACAAAAGGAAATGTCTAATTCTATCATAGCAAAAGCCCTTCTGAACAAAGTCCAGTCCTAATGGACCTCCATTCATAGGATGTGTTTTTCATTCCACATTTTAGTTTACTTTTGCATTTAGAGCCATTTTAGGCTTTTTTCAGTGTCTTATTTGCATTGTATTCCTTGGTCATGGAATAATGGAATTGTTTCTCCGTGGCCCCAATAGTATCTGGGCTTTTCTATTTCAGTTCCAGTATAATTAACATACAGTGTCATATTAGTTTCAAGTGAACGATCCTCTCTAAGTCCCACCTCACTTTCAAGTAGTTCACTCCTATTCAAAATATCTTTTTTTTTTTTTACCTCCAGACCATGTGCGTTGACTCCTCTTTAGAAGTGTGCCAAAAGTAAATGTAACAATCACACGTAACTTAAAATTATAGTTTTTTAATTAGAAAAAACCTTGTTACAATGTGGCTAACTTACATGTCTAATGGATCTTGAAAGTCCCAATGGGCATTAGTAAACTACTAAAAGGCTCTTTGTGTTCCTTCTTTTCTATTGCTTCTGCAGTTGACATGGGTCCACATCCTGCCTTCAGCTTTGCTGGTGCTCTGTGTCAGAGATAACAGATGGGACTAAAGTGCCCACCCCCAGGGAATCTACTCCTTCCCTTAAATCTAGTTAGGTCATTTTTAGGATTTTTGGAGAATTAGAATGCTGACAATGTGAAATATCCTTAGAGTATGATTCATCAGTCAATCTAAGTCTGTGATACAAAAGCTCCTTCAATAATTAGCAAGCAGAGTGGTGACATGGGTGTTCGTTGGGTTTTAGTCAGGACTGAAAATCTGGGATTGGCTCCTTCTGTTTCTACATGGGTTAGTGTCAAAAGTATACCAGAGAGAGGATAGAGAGTTGATATCTTTTCCAGGAGTCATGAAAAGGTACATCACGATTTTTTATCACTTACCAAGGCACTTCCATACCACCCTTTTGGTCTGAAAACTGGGATCTTTCCTCTGTTGTAACAGTCAGATGGTTAGCTAATATTTACATATGCTTAGCATTTGAAATACAGATGCCCAGCAAGCAATTAAAAAACTGTAAAATTTCTGACACTTAATCTGAGATTAGTTTCCAGTCTGTGCTCCCCTGTTAGTATTATTTCCATATATTATATTCCTACATTTGTAGTAGTAACCTTGACAATCTCGTATCTCATTGGAGCCTAATGAGTGTTCATCTCCAATGGCCAGTCTCCTTTAGATTTACATTGTAGAGTGTGGGGGTGATAAGAGGAATAGACAGTGGATAAAATAGCTTTCCCTACAATTGCAAGAGTAGTTCATTAAAATATTTCCCCCCTGGTATAAATTCAGGGTATGTTTTACCATATTCTGAGGTGCTAAAACAAGAGAATTGGGTTTTTAAATGATTGAGATTCCTGTACCTTTACTTTAAACCTAAGCTCAGAGAACTTTGTTAGAGATCACACATGCTCCAGCATCTCAAGTGTAACCCTACAGCAGTGTTGATGTTGATAATTAAATTTAACAAGTATAATGCGTAGGATGAGAAACAGACATGATACCCCCCCTTCCTAAGCAATATAACCACAAAGCTAAGTAAGGATAACATCTAAGGAAGCCGAGATCTAAAGGGTAGAGGCTTGTTCTTTTCTCAGACTAAACAAAAAGTTGGAAATGAAAGGACAGAAAACATAGATGCGTTTCAGTAATATATATCCTCAGCTATAATTAGATTTGCTTTAATTTATGTTCCTTTGGAAACAAATACCCTATTGTTTTTGCATTTTTCCCCACAATTTGAAAAAAGTCTGGTTTCTTTTTGAACTTGATTCAACTCATTTAGCCATAAAGAAAAATAATTGGAGGAAAAATATTTGGAAATAAATTAGCATTCTGCTTTCTTGAATTATTTCTGACTTTCACTTCTACAAGTAGTCATGAAGAATTCATGCTCTTTTGTAAATTCTATAAATACTCTAAGATAAACATATTTTTATGCAGTTATGGTACTTTTTGGTCCACTGAGACCAGACTTTACTTGAAATTACTTTCAAGCTGATAAATTTAAGGATATTTTTTTAGGCCTTTCTGTGCTAAGACTGGTGAATGTATCTGTTTTCATAATATCTTAGAAATGACACTAATTATGCTGATTTTGCTAATATCAGAGCAGTTTTAATCTCAGACTGGCTGTATATCTTTTATCTAATGTGTCACATATTAAAAACAACCCCACTGTTTTCTGTTCCCCATAGATTACTCTAAGCTTATCAAGAGCCAGAGGTCTGTGTGTGCTATTAAACTGAGCAGAAGGGACATCAGGAATCTCTGCCCAAATGCTCCATTAGTCTATTCCAGCTATTGTGCATGGCCATTCTTTGCATCATGGCCTCAGTTCCTGTGGATTTAGCACAGGTGCTGCATCCAAAAACAGTACAAGAAAGTGTCCTTTAGTTTATATGCCTTTCCCTCCGTAGGACACATGGTAGCAGAGAAACCTCCTGGTTACAGAACTGCTGTGTTACTCATCAAAACCTATTGCATTCATTGTCATTTTACCACATGCTGCAGGATCCAGCCTGAAACAATGGCTAATGAACTATAATAACAATCCTTACCACAAAAATTTTATTTCTATCAACACATTTGGAAAGTCCCTTAGGATTCATTTCAGTGCAGCTTAACCTTTCTCATCAAAAGAGAAAAACACTATGAATATGGTACATTTCCTACAATCCTGACTAGTTATGGGATTTAGTGAAAAATGGCCAAGGAAATTCCTCTCTGTGTTTTTTCAGAGTGGCCCTTTTATAACAGGCCCGATTTCATCGTTAGTTTGTGTTTTTTGAGTTATTATAAATACAGTCCTGAAAGAGTCCTTGAGAGGTTATGGAGCCTACCCTCTCATTCTTGGCAGGACTGTACCTAAACCATCTGAGACAAATGATTGTTTACTCTATATTTTAATACACCCAAGGGAAGGAGATTCCTTAGACCTCTCCAAGAACACATTTCAACATCTGACAAGCTTGATAGCCAGGCGATTCTAATTTTAATCTCATTAAAATTTCAACTCATTTCCTCTTTTTATGTAATTGTATGTTATACAGCTGGCCACTGCTTTCGTTTTGTTCTTTATTATGTCATTTAGCCCACATGGTCTTTATTCCATAGAAAGCTGACAAGGCATCATGGAAAACCGAAAAGAGCTCTAAACTGCAAATCGGAAGACTCCTACTAGCTTTGCCACAAATTAGTCACGCTATTTCAAATAAGTTATCGTCTGTCACCTACTTCATGTTTTACAAATCGTGGGGTGGGACGAGGTGGTCTTCTTTCAACTCTATTTTTTTTTAATTTTGTCTCCATATTGATACAATTGATTTTCTTTTGTAAAAAATATTTTAAAAAATCAAAATTATATATGCTTTTAGTTATTGTTATTTCCAAAATGCTTCATGAGAAATTTGTTACTTCAGAAATACTAAGCGGTAACATCTAGCTCAAAAGTTTCTGAAATAGGCACTCGGTGAGAACATCCAGTTCCAAAACTTCTTAAAGTGAAAAGTATTTCTGTTCAATAGGAACATATTAACCAGTGATTTCTTAATATTTGATTCTGAACCAAATGATGCAAAGAGGGTGTGTTAGAATTATTGTGATCCTACATCTTAAAAGAACTAATAAAGTTATTCGGTAGATGACTTAAAGATAAGCAGTGAGCTGGCCTGTCTTATCCTGAGGGAAAACCCTTCTTTCACTTAGTTCCACCAAATATTATGGGAGAAGAACAGAACATCTCCGTCCTCATTAGCCAATCTGTGGAGTTACTGTGTCAGAGTGACGCTGTCCCCCCACCTACTTTGACTTGGTTGAAGGATGGCCACCCCTTGCTGAAGAAACCAGGCCTCAGTATCTCTGAAAATGGAAGTGTGTTAAAGGTAAGGCTAGAGATTCATTTACTTCTTCTTATGTTATTCCTAAGCCCATAGCTTTGACTCTAAACTTGCCTGTCTACAAATGTTCTACTAATTTCATTTTGTAAAATTCTAGGTACCCTTTTATTAATGAGGTTTGTAATATTTTAAAATGTTACAATTAGTAAGACTTAGGTATTTGTCTATCCATATTTGTAGCCAGAAGCCATCCAAAAATGCTTCTGGGAAAATATTATAGAACTATTCTAACGAGTGCTTCATTTTTAGTCATTGAACCTCTCAGCAAATAAACATCCATTCTAGGTGCTCTGAATACAATGTGAAAAATACCCTACCCTATGTTTCTTCCAATTTTGCATAAATATATGAAAATGAGTTCCGTCAAAAATGCAGTAAGTACTATAAGTGTGAGTTCAATACTGTTTGGATGGTACAGGTAATACATTCTGGGAGGATAGTGAAAGGTGAGGCTATGGTTGCCTAGAAATCTTGGAAGCCTACTTGACTTCTTATATGTATATGGGGGAAAAGGCCTGATAACAGAAAGCAAGTAAGCTAGTGTGGCTGAAACTGAGAATTTAACAAAGTGAATATTTGAAAATAATATTGACAAGGTTGATTTGAGTGAAATAAGACCTAACATTGAAAACCAGTTTAAGGAATTGGGATTCAGGGGACACCAGGGTGGCTCAGTAGGTTAAGCGTCTGCCTTCGGCTCAGGCCATGATCTCAGGGTCCTGGGCTCAAGGTTGGGTTCCCTGCTCAGTGGTGAGTCTGCTTCTCCCCGCCGCCTTGCGCTTGTGCTCTCGCATGCTCTCTCTCTCTCTTCCCTCCCTCTCAAATAAATAAATAGATAATCTTTAAAAAATAAAAAATACAAAGGAATTAGCATTCAGGAAGTCTATAAGCCATTGGAATGTTTATAAAGTCCTCATAATGACCCTATTAAGAAGTTGAAGGAATGGCTAAGTAATCTTCCCAGAGTTACTAAGTGTCAGAAATGAGATTTGAATACAGGGAGTATAGCTTTAAAACTCATGCTACTAACCACTATACCACATAGCCTCTTGGTAAAGGAAGGTTATTACTGGCAAACAAAGGGAGTCTCGAGAAATGGATGATGGTATCAGCACATAGGAAGCTGAGTACCTTATATAAGGAGAGCAGAAGCGTGGGAGAGAATGGGAGGGAGTATGAAGTGTGTTAGAGGCAACCAAGTAGAGACTTTAGGAATTATGATCTTTAATAGTGGAGCTGGGTAAAGAAGGAAGGGCTGGAATAATTGATGGAGGAAAGTAGGATAAATCAATTGAGCTATCTAGGGGGAGAAAAGCAAAAACATACTGGCCATGCTCAGAGGCAGACCCAGAGCTCTAGAAATCAACTGGTATTATTCTCAAATCCCAACCCTGACCAAATGACAGAGGGAGACAATTGTATGAGCACAAGTCCCAGCCCCAGGAGGAGATAGGTATGTGTGACTAGAAATGTCTTAGCAAATTTCAGAGTATAGAAGCTGATTTTTTTAGAGCACAGATCTCAATAGGTTTGGGAAGTCAGAAGAAAGGTGAGGGTGAAGAAATCCTGGGATCTATTGAATCTTTACCACAGAGGCTGGCCAGGCACCCTGAAGTGTGCAGATCCCACTGAGGGGTGTATACGGAGGACCTCATGGAAATAAAACTTACATAGAACTCAGACAGAATTGGTCAGTTAAAACTATCTTAGCCATGCATTTCCCAAAACAATTCATGCACATAGTCAACCAAGTAAAGTAATAGATTCTTACTGTTTCATTTTGCCTGGAACACACTAGGCAATCAATATATCTTTTTTATTAAGTTTATTTTAATTCCAGCGTAGTTAACATTAGTGTTATATTAGTTTCAGTGATTCATTACTTACCTATAACACCCAGTGCTCATCACGAGTGCCCTCCTTAATCCCCTTCATCTATTTCACCCATCCCTCCACTCACCTCACCTCTGGTAACCATCAGTTTGCTTTCTATAGTTAATAGCCTGTTTCTTGGTTTGTTTCTCTTTCTCTTTTTTCTCCTTTATTCATTTGTTTTGTTTCTTAAATTTCACATGTAAATGAACTCATTTGGTATTTGTCTTTCTCTGATGGACTTATTTAATGTTACACTCTCTAGCTACATCCATGTTGTTGCAAATAGCCAGATTTCATCCTTGTTTATGGTTGAATAACACTGCATTCCCATATATATATATGCACATATATATATATATATGATATATGGTCACATGTGTGATATATATCATAGATTATAATTGTATAATCACAATATATTAATATTATACAATATACATATAACACAATATAATACAATACAATATACAATATAATTTAATAAATAATACAATATAATATATAATTATACAATTATATAATTGTAATATATACAAATATGTTATACAATTGTGTAATTGTATGTCATATATATACATACATGTATATATGTGTGTGTGTATATATATATATGTCTATATATAATCTTCTTTATCCATTCATCTATCAGTGGACACTTGGGCTGCTTCCATAATTTGGCTATTATAAATAATGCTGCAGTAAACATAATGGTGCATGTGTCCCTTTGAATTAGTGTTGTATTTCTGGGGTAGGTATCCAGGAGTGTGATGACCGGGTCATAAGGTAGTTCTATTTTTAACTTTCTGAGGAAACTCCATACTGTTTTCCAGAGTGGCTGTACCAGCTTGCATTCCCACCAACAATGCAAGAGTTTTGCTTTTCCCCACATCCTTGCCAACACTTGTTCTTTGTGTTCTTGATTTTAGCCATTCTGACAGCGGTGAGGTGATAACTCATTTGTAGTTTTGATTTGTATTTCCCTGATGATGAATAATGTTGAACATCTTTGGTCACCTGTATGTCTTCTTCAGAGAAATGTCTGTTCATGTCTTCTGCCCATTTTTTAATTGGATTATTTGTTTTTTTGGGTGTTGAGTTGTATCAGTTTTTTATATATTTTGGATACTAAACCTTCATGTGTATGTCAATATGCAAATATCTTTTCCCATTCTGTAGATTGCCTTTTATTTTGTTTATTGTTTCCTTTGCTGTGCAGAGCTTTTTATCTTGATGAAGGCCCAATCATTTGTTTTTGTTTTTATTTCCCTGCCTCAGAAGACATATCTAGAAAAACACTGCTATGGCCAAAACCTATCAAAAAGAAAAGAGAAAGGCCCCAAGTAAATAAAATCACAAACGAAAGAGGAGAGACCATAACCAACACCACAGAAATACAAATAATCATAAGAGAATATTATGAAAAAATATATGCCAACAAACTGGGAAATCTGGAAGAAATAGACAAATTCCTAGAATTTGAATTCCTAGAAACATACAAACTACCAAAACTGAAACAGGACAAAATAGAAAATTTGAACAGACCCATAACCAACAAAGAAAATTGAATCAGTATTCAAAAATCTCCCAACAAACAAAAGCCCAGGGCCAGATGGCTTCCTGGGGAATTCTACCAGACATTTTAAGAACAGTTAATACCTATCCTTCCCAAACTATTTCAAAAAATAGAAATGGAAGGAAAACTTCCAAACTCCTTCAATGAGGCCAGCATTACTCTTGATTCCAAAACCAGACAAAAATCTTACTACAAAGGAGAATTCCATGCTAGACATGTCTCCAAAGGCAAGGGAAACAAAGGGAAAAATGAACTACTAGGACTTCATCAAGATAAAAAGCTTTTTCACAGCAAAGGAACCAGTCAACAAAACCAAAAGACAACTGACAGAATAGGAGAAGATATTTGCAAATGACTTATCTAATAAAGGCTAGTATCCAAAATCTATAAAGAATTTATCAAACTCAACACCTAAAGAACAAATAATCCAATCAAGAAATTGCCAGAAGTGGGGTGCCTGGGTGGCTCAGTGGGTTAAGCCTCTGCCTTCGGCTCAGGTCACGATCTCAGGGTCCTGGGATCAATCCCCACATCGGGCTCTCTGCTCATCAGGGAGCCTGCCTCCCCCTCTCCCTCTGCCTGCCTCTCTGCCTACTTGTGATCTCTCTCTCTCTCTCTCTCTGTCAAATAAATAAATAAAATCTTAAAAAAAAAATTAGCAGAAGACATGAACAGACATTTCTCCAAAGAAGACATACAAATGGCCAACAGACATATGAAAAAGTGTTCCATATCACTCAACATCAGAGAAATACAAATCAAAACCACAGTGAGATACCACCTCACATCGGTAAGAATGCCTAAAATTAACAAGTCAGGAAAAGACAGATGGTGAGGTTGTGGAGAAAGGGGAATCCTCCTACACTGTTGGTGGGAATGCAAGCTGGTGAAGCCACTCTGAAAAACAGTATGGAGGTTCCTCAAAAAGTTGGAAATAGAGCTACCCTATGACCCAGCAATTCCACTACTAGGCATTTACTCCAAAGATAGAAATGTAGTGATCAGAAGGGGCACCTGCACCCCAATGTTTATAACAGCAATGTCCACAATAACCAAACTATGGAAAGAGCCCAGGTGTCCATCAACAGATAAATGGATAAAGAAATGTGGTACACACACACACACACACACACACACACACACTGTAATATTACACATCCATCAAAAAAATATTGCCATTTGCAATGATGTGGATGGAACTAAAGGGTATTATGCTAAGCAAAATAAGTTAGTCAAAGACAATTATCATATAATCTCACTGATATGTGGAATTTAAAAAAAAAAGGCAGAGGATCATAGGGGAAGAGAGGAAAAAATGAAACAAAACAAAACCAGAGAGGGAGACAAACCATGAGAGACTCTTAATCATAGGAAACAAACTGAGGGTTGTTGGAGGGAAGGGGGGTAAATCACAGACCTGTATCTCTGAAACAAATAATACATTATATGTTAAGTAATTGAATTTCTATTTTTTTAGAAAGGAGAATTATAGGCTAATATCCCTGGTGAACATAGATGCAAAAATTCTTGATAAAATACTAGCAAATCAAATTCAGCAGTACATTAAAAGTATTATTCACCATGACCAGTTAAGATTTATTTCTGGGCTTCAGGGGTGGTTCAATATTCACAAATCAATCAATGTGATAACATATCAATAAAAGAAAGGATAAGATCCTGTCAATAGATGCAGAGAAAGCATTTGACAAAATACAGCATCCTTTCTTGATTAAAAAAACGCTCAACAAAGTAGGGATAAATGAAACATACCTCAAAATCATAGAGACCATATAGAAAAGACCCACAGCTAATATCATCCTCAATGGGGAAAAACTGAGAACATTTCCCCTCTGGTCAGGAACAAGACAAGGATGTCTATCCACTCTTGTCATTACTACTTAACATAGTACCATAAGTCTAGTCTCAGCAATCAAACAACAAAAAGAAATAAAAGGCATCCAAATAGGCAAGAAATAAGTCAAAATTTCACATTTATAGATGACATGACACTCTGTGTAGAAAACCCAAAAGACCACCAAAAATTGCTAGAACTAATGCATGAATTCAACAAAGTTGCAAGATATAAAATCAGTGTGCAGAAATCTGTTGCATTTCTATACATCAGTAGTGAAACAGCACAGAAAGAAATCAAGGATCAGTCACATTTGTAATTACACCCAAAATCATAAGATACTTAAGAATAAACCTAACCAAAGAGGTAAAAGATCTGTACTCTGAAAAGTATAAAACACTTATGAAGGAAATTGAGGAGGACACAAAGAAAATGGAAAACATTCCATGCTCATGGATTAGAAGAACAAACATTGTTAAAATGTCTCCGCTACGCGGAAGTATCTACACATCTAAAGCAATCCCTATCAAAACACCACCAGCATTTTTCACAGAGGTTGAATAAGCAATCCTAAAACTTGTATGGAACCACAAAGGCCCTGAATAGCCAAAGCAGTCCTGAAAAAGCAAAGCAAACCTGGAGGCATCACAATTCTGGATTTAAGCTGTATTACAAATCTGTAGCCATCACGACTGTATGGGACTGGCACAAAAACAGACACATCGATCAATGGAACAGAGTAGAAAACCCAAAAGTGGATCCAGAACTATACAGTCAACTAATCTTCAACAGGACAGGACAGAAGATCCAATGGAAAGAAGACAGTGTTTTCGATGAATGGTGCTGGGAGACGGGACAGCAGCCTGCAGAAGAGTGGAAGTGGACCCACACACAAAAAAGTGAATTCAAAATGGCTGAAAGACCTAAATGTGAGGCAGGAAACCATGAAAATCCATGAGGAGAACACAGGGAGCAACCTGTTTGACCTTGGCCACAGCAACTTTTTTTTTTTTTTAAGATTAATATTTATTTGAGGTGGGGGGAGCAGCAGAGGAAGACAGAGAGGGAGAGGATCCCAAGTAGACCCCCCACTGAGCACAAAACCCGATGTGGGGCTCAATCCCATGACCCTGAGATCATGACATGAGCCGAAACCAAGAGTCAGATGCTCAGGTACCCCCGTCGCAACTTCTTACTAGACAAGTCACTGGACGCAGGGGAAACAAAAGCAAAAATGAACTATTGGGACTTCATCAAGATAAAAAACTTACACACGGTGAAGGAAACCATCAACAAAATTAAAAGGTAGCTTATGGAATGGGAGAAGATTTTGCAAATGACATATCTCATAAAGGGTTAGTATCCAAAATATAAAAAGAACTGATAGAACTCAACACCCAGGGACGCCTGGGTGGCTCAGTCAGTTAAGCGTCTGCCTTCAGCTCAGGTCATGATCCCAGGGTCCTGGGACTGAGCCCCACATCGGGCTCTCTGCTTAGTGGGGAGCCTGCTTCTCCCTCTGCCTGCCACTCCCCCAGCTTGTGCTCTCTCTCTCTCTGACAAATAAATAAAAAAAGATCTTAAAAAAAATAACTCAACATCCAAGAAGCAAATAATCCAGTTAAGATATGGGCAGAAGACATGAATAGAAACAAAATGTATTGACAAGGATATGGAGAAAGTGGAAGCCTCTTACACTGTTGGTGGGAATGCAAACTGATGCAGCCATTCTGGAAAACAGTATGCAGAGTCCTCAGAAAATTAAAAATAGAACTACCCTATAACCCAGCAATTGCACTACTAGGTATTTACCTAAAGGATACAAAAGGATTCAAAAGGGTACATACACCCCCCCCCATTTATAGCAGCGCTATCAACAATAGCTAACAAAACAAACTGAGGGTTACTGGGGGGTGGGAGGGCAGGGATAGGGTGGATGGGTTATGGACATTGGGGAGGGTTTGTGCTATGGTGAGTGCCGTGAAAGGTGTAAGCCTGATGATTCACAGACCTGTATCCCTGGAGCGGGGGGGAGGGGGAAACAATAGCTAGACTATAGAAAGAGCCTAATGTCCATCGACTGATGAATGGATAAGGAAGATGTGGTAATATACACAATAGAATATTACTAGGGGATCAAAAAGAATGAAATCTTGCCATTGGCAGCAATGTGACTGGAGACAATATATTATGCTAAGTGAAATAAGTCAGTCAGAGAAAGACAAATGTATTATTTCACTCATATGTATAATTTAAGAAACAAAATAGATGAACATATGAGAGGGGGGAAATGAGAGAGAGAGAAATAAACTACATGAGACTCTGAAAGATAATAAACTGAGGGTTGTTGGAGGGAAGTGGGTGGGAAATGGGCTAGATGGGTAATGGGTGTAAGGAGGGCACTTGTTATGATGAGCGCTGGGTGTTGTATGTAGGTCATGAATCACTGAATTCTACTCCTAAAACCAATATTGCACTGTAGGTTAACTAACTAGAATTTAAATAAAAAAATTTTTAAAAAGAAGCTTATAAACCATATTGGGAGAAGGCATGTGATAAACCAATAATAAAGGTGATATTTTATTGAACAATATCCTAGATATATAAAGGTTATCTATTTTAAAGCCCTAAATAACTTACTGAGAAATTGTGATTTTTGTTGTCATTTTATCTAATTATATTTCAAAGGCCTCCCTAGACCTTCAGCCACTAATAATAATTTGATTAAAACAAAGTATGATATAGATGAAAATTGCTGAATCTTGATTTAAATGTTGAATGTGGATGATGGGCATATAGCCATACATTTTACTATTCTCTCTCCTTTCTGTATGTTTGAAAATCTTTAGAATACTCATGAAAACTAAGAAGTCACAAATAACATTAATAGAAAAACTCCAATTATGAAATTGAAACTGAAGTTTCAAAGCATGGTTTTGTTTTTAGATTGAAGAGGCTCAAGTTCAAGACACTGGTCGTTACACTTGTGAGGCAACAAATGTTGCTGGAAAAACTGAGAAAAACTATAATGTCAACATTTGGGGTAAGTGTGATTATATATATAATTAATTTAAGATCAATTATAGATAGACTTCCAGAACCTAAGTGTTTTAGTGATTGTAATTTTGATGTATAACAGTTCTACTCTCCTGCCTGAGCTTACGCCCTTTAGGTCTTACAACCGGAATCTTCTAATGATTAAGCTTTCTCCATGAACTGTTGGTGGTTTGATAAATTGGAATAAGTTGAAAGGCCAGATCATGCCTGTGCATTCTCTGTGTGAGAGAGAACACCTGCACTTGGTGGGAGGTGGGATTACTCTGCTGACCAGTGAGAAAAGTTATCCTCACTTGAAATTCTACCCTTTGTTACCAATTAAGATAATTCTTAGGAATTATCACAACTTTTAGTCGGTTAAGACTATTGACTAATTGTTAAAAAGTACTCCCATTTCCAGCATATCCACCTTTTTTTTTACTTATTTAAATTCATTTATAACATATCATGCCCTCTTAAGTTTTGATTGTATTTGTTTAAACTTTTTAACTATTGTGATAATGAGTTAAAATTTCTCTTTAATTTCTAAGTTTACTCAAAACCACATTTTTTTAAAGATTTTATTTATTTATTTATTTATTTGAAGGAGAGAGAGAGAGAGAGAGAGAGAGATCACAAGTAGGCAGAGAGGCAGGCAGAGACAGAGGAGGAAGCAGGCTCTCTGCCGAATAGAGAGCCCGATGTAGGCCTCCATCCCAGACGCTGAGATCATGACCTGAGCCGAAGGCAGAGGCTTTAACCCACTGAGCCACCCAGGTGCCCAAAACCACATTTTTAAAATAAAAATAGGTAGAGAAAATAATTTGATTCCAATGGAGAACAAACATGTTTTAAATCTTTAAAAGCATGTATTTATATAGAAATGATTTGTTAATTATAAATCATTATCATTTTAAAAATTCTTATGGAAGATTATGAGAAGTGCTATTATTCACCTTATAAAATGATATATTTACCTTTAAATAATAAAATTTACTAGGTGATAATTTATTTACTGTATATTACTTACGTATAATTAACATCTGTTTCTGCCTCCTCCCATCCTGATTCTCCATTGCTCCTTCCCTTTCTTTCTCATTTATTTCAAATGGGAAAAATATTTGTATAACTTCTAGTATGGACAAGACACTGAACTAGGTGTTGTCTAGTAAAGGTTGATAAAAAGAAAAATTAGGAGGGATAATCAGTTAGAAAATGAGGTGAGAAATTAATTTTTGCAGTGCTGTATTGAAAATACCTGTAGAGTGTCCATGTGATGCTGTCTTCCATGCAGTCAGAAATAGAAGCCTATAATTTAGGAAAGAGACAGAGAAAAGAGTTAAAATATAAAGTTGGAGACATGAGTATATATGTGGCAGTTAAGATCCATTAGAGAATATGAAGAATGTGTACAGAAGACTACTGTAGAATGATTCTCACGTGTACCAGGTAAGAGACAGAAAAAGAGACACAAATGAGAAACTGAGAAGAAATAGTGAAAGAGGTAGGGGAACATTTGTGTCATTAAAACTAAAGACAATGGTGTACCCAAAAGAAGAACATGGGCTACAAATAAGTTGGACATAGATGGATGGGTAGGTGAATGAATGAATAATGTCACATGTTGCAGAGAAGTGAAATTAGACATAAACTATAAAGTACAATTTATAAATGAGACTAATGCCTCTTAAAGAAAAGCAATTTAATGGTGGAAAGCAGAATACAGTAGATACAAGAATAAATGGAAAAAAAAAGAATAAATGAAAGGGGGAGAAAGTTGATACATCAAAGAATCACTCAGAAAGTATTTATGGGTGCGCCTCTGTGTTTTAGTCACAATGCCTCATGTAGGCATAGAGAGGTTAATGAGAAAGACAAAGACACCGGTCACACAGAACGTACAGTCTGCTGCTGCAGAAATATCTTTACTTTAAATAGCAATTAAAATTAAGTCTCCAAAGAGATATCATAGGAGTATTTGTGGGAAAACACATCAGGGTTCATGACATCTAATTGAGATTTTAAGAATGAGTTGGCATTAGCTCTCTAAAGAGGATGGAAGCATTACAAAGACCTGGAGAATATTTTCTTTCTGCATTCGTTGAACCAGACATCATTCACTGTGGAACCTGGTGTGGTGCAGTGGAGAATGAGAAGATATTAGGTAGGAAACATTAAAGGGGGAAGATTTAAAAGGACCTCTAAAACAAACTTTTGAAGTATAGATCTGATTCTTGAGGCGATAGGGTACTGTTAAAAAGATTTCAAGAAGGACTGGGGTGTTTAGATCTATATTTTGGGAACAAAACAGATAAATTCTGGTAGTATTTAAGAAATTGAATTAACAGGATTAATTGATTACATGGAGAGGTGTGACAAGAAGAAGAGTAAAGGATGGATGTCGGTGTGGGTTGGCCAGATGGGCCATGTAAACGGGAGTGTCATTCCCTCAGTGAAGGAACAGAGGTGACTGAATTCAGTTGTGGGTAAATTGAGTCTGAAAGTGCCTCTGATGTATCCAGATTGAGATGTTTATTAGTCAGAAACAAAAATCTAGACCTCGGCTGGGGTCTGCATTACAGATACATATTTGCAAGTATTTGTGTCAATGGAAGCCATGGGAGTAGAGGAGGGTGGAATTGAGGTTGGAGATGGTGTACTTATAGTAATGGCAATCTATGTAATTGTCTTATCTTCTGCGGAACTTCCATCTGTGGTATAGGAGATGACAGAGTAAACTGTAGGATTCCTCCAGAGGAAAGATGTTGCAAAATAGGAAGCACAGACGTGCAAGGCAGTTGAGATTATTGGCAAAGGAGTTGAAATTATTATTATTTTTAAAGATTTTATTTATTTATTTGACACAGAGACAGAGATTACAAGTAGGCAGAGAGGCAGGCAGAGAGAGAGGGAGAGGAAGAAGCAGGCTCCCTGCTGAGCAGAGAGCCCGATGCGGGCCTCGATCCTAGGACCCTGAGATCATGACCTGAGCCGAAAGCAGAGGCTTTAACCCACTGAGCCACCCAGGCGCCCGAGTTGAAATTATTGATAATGAAATCTAAGCTGGATAGAGACATCAGTAAACAAGAGTAGGCAGCTGGTTTGGGAGGTTTCTGAGAGGTGAAAAGACTTGAGATTCAATTAAGGTTGATGAAGTGAGAATTGGGAATAACTGAGTGAAAGACCTATAAGGACAGAGCAGTAGGAGAAATGTTCTCAATGATGAACATGGTGGATACAGGGATGAGCAGATAGATCAAGGCAGTGAGTAGCCATGGTGGTTAGATTGGGCATACATGCAGATGTTGAGTTCATACCGAAGAATGCCAGGTCTCCGTGTGAAGGAGAAAGATAAAAACACGTACCAAATTGTTCAGTGACTAGAAAAATAATGGTGGGTTCACAGATGATGGTAAGGGAGAAAAGAGAAGTAAATTGGTGGCATGAGCCTCAAAAGAGGAGGTTTTCACCTGGGGGCAGTTGAAGTTGAACAATGACTGGAAGCTACATAGAGCGGGGAGGAGGATTCTCCCACTCCTCAACTCCCAGGAGCTTGGGAGAGCAAGCATCTGCCCCCTGATAATATGGCAAAGAAGCAACTTGAGAGGAGACTTCAGCCAGCAAAGGCAGACTCCGCCTCCTTGAGAGAAGCATGGGTAGTCAGTTCACTTAAACGTTCCAAAGAGAAACTAGAGGACAGTGGGGAAGCAGGCTGTGCATTCTAGAATGGGTAACATATCCATTTCTTAGATCAAACCCCTGTGTCTCTCCTTTACCATAATGTTGTAAGCCTGTTGTTTTCCGGTTCTATTCAGCAGCTTAGACATCAAAACTGGCTGAGCAGAAATGACAGTTAAGTGTAAATTTGGTAGGTGATTTAGCTCTTTGATGCAAAAAAGTCTAATAATCTACAATACATTAGCTTTGGAATATTTTGTTAATTAAGTTTCTATCTGTGAAAACAGGAAGTCTGCTAATAGGTATTTATTCTATGTCTTACAGTTGACTTTTAATGTGGTATTGATGTGTCAATCTCAAGGGCTAATTATTTCCTTATGTCATCTGAGTGGGAACCTTTTTTTAAAATGTAAAATGTTAAGGAAATTTTATGTAAAATTAATGTAAATACAGTATTTTTTCATATTTTCATCTTTCAGTACCACCAAGTATTTATGGTTCTGATGAACTTGCTCAACTTACAGTCATTGAAGGGAATCTCATTAGTTTATTGTGTGAATCAAGTGGTATTCCACCCCCAAATCTCATTTGGAAGAAGAAAGGTCAGTTTCATCCTCACTCAACATTTATAAAATTAAATATAAATATTCAATGTATCTACATGTTGTTTGACAGACATGTCAGTTTATTAACAAACTTTCCTGGAGTTTGCATACTAAAATTCTAGATAGCATGATTGCTTTATGTTAAATGTGTAGTACGCGGTAACTTCTCCACTATCTAGCTGAAAATCTTCAGTTTTGAAACTGTTCTCCAGAAAAAAATTAACTTTCTGTATTAGTTGATTGCTTTATAGCCTAATGCATTTTAGGGTGGCTGTAATGGTCAAGAATCCACCATTCAAAGAATTCTTTTATCATCTTGAGAATAAGCTTTAAAATATTTTCTACAACATTTTAGCTATATTTGTGACAGTTTTGCAATGTATATTAAGATTGAATTTTGTAGTTGACCAAATTTTTAATTTATTCATCAATAAATATTTATTCGTATCCATTAAGTATCAGACAGATCATCTATATTTTTAGTTGATTTTCTTAAGATTTTATTTATTTGAGAGAGAGTGAGAGAGATCACAGAGGGGGAAGGAGAAGCAGAGTCACGATGATGAGCAGGGAGCACGATGTGGGGCTCAGTCCCAGGACCCTGGGATCATGGCCTGAGCTGAAGGCAGACACTTTACTGACTGAGTCATCCAGGCGCCCAATATTTTTAAAATAATTTTGTTTTACCGTTTTAAGATTTTACTTTACTTTTTTAAGTATGCTTTCGAGTGCAATATTGATCGAAAGAAAAATTTGCCGAAGATAATCTTGATAAATATCTCCTCTTCCTCCTGCCTCTCTTCTCCTTCCTTCCGCTCCTCCTTTTTGCATAGGATTATTTTGCAGTGTCATCTGTCTTTTAGGTGCTTGAACTAAGATGTAAATAAATGTACTTATCAGAGTGTGTACGTAAAATGCTATATATTTTTGCTTCATATTCTGGCATTTTGTTTTCTTTGCAGGCTTGCCAGTGCTGGCTGATTCTGCAGGGCGAGTCAGAACTTTATCTGGAGGCAGACAGTTACAGATCTCAGTTGCGGAAAAATCTGATGCAGGGCTCTATACATGTGTGGCATCGAATATTGCCGGAACTGCAAAGAAGGACTATAATTTGCAAGTCTACAGTAAGTTATTGATTAGCCAGACTGTCTTTTAATCTTTCTGCCTTTCCTTTTTGCTTTTTCTTTATATCTTTAAGATACATTCAAGGCAGTATGGCTATAATATACCTATCATAAGACTCACAAATTTAAATTGTGCTGACATAAACAAAGAGCGATTGCTTATTTCTGTCTGCTATTCATTTAGCAACACAGCTGTGCACTGCATCAGCATGCTGATAGAAGACCCATCAACGTGGTTGTAATGTATTGGGGGCAGGAGAGTGGATGTGTGGAATGGGGAGAGATGGTATTGTATCATAGGGTATATTTGCAAAATGTAAAAATATCTCATTTTAAAGAATATTTAATTTGTATAAGATTTTAAAGTGTTTTAAATGTTCACATTATCTCATTTAACCTTTACATGAACTATGATATGAAATAAAATTATTGTCTCCATTTTGCATATGAAGTCATCAAAGCCCAGCGAGGTTTCCATGACTGACCAAGGTCACATGGCTTGATCGTAGTAGGACTGGCACTAGACCCCAAGATGACTAATGCTGGCCCATGTTTCTTCCCCCCCACACCTATGTATTAGAATTGGTCTAATTTTTTTTTTCTTAGGATAAGTATCAGTTAGGTAAATTCAGCTCCAAAACTACAGAATAACTGGCGATCAGTGGCTTAACCAATTAGAGACCTATTTTCTCATGTAATGAGAAGCCTGAGGTTGGCAGTCACTGGAGTTGGTCAGAACCTTACTCATATCAAGACAGGAGAGGTAGAGTTCTCCTGCTCCTAGCTCTGTGGTCTCAAGATCATTGCTGCAACTGTGGTATCAAGTCCACATTGAAGGCAAAAATAAGGCTAAGGAGTGGTATGTTTTCCTTTCATCAAGACAGCAAAAAAATTCCCAACTCATTCCCATCGTCTCCCACACCTACCAGGCAGATCTTTATTTCGATTTTATAGGCCCGAATTGATTCATGTGGCCACCTCAATTTTTAGAGAAGACTGAGAAACAGTCTCAGCTTTTCCAGCTCCTGTAGTGGAGGGTAGAGGGTAGAAGGTAGAAAGGAATTGATTGTGAGTGAGGCTACCATATCCATTTTGATGTTAGTGCTAGGACGGCTTCTGTAAATTAGAGCTGTGAGAGATAGGTTCAAGCATTTCTATAACTTGTTAAAAATCAGGAAAAGCAACAAACACAGAACTCTTTTCTTACTGTGTTGATAGCTTTATTCCAAACATGAACACACTTAGGACCACTGGAGAGGAATTCTGCCTCTCAATATAGCAATGCCATGTCTGTTAGCCCTGGGTCTTTTCTTACTACTTCATACTTCGACATCAAAAATGAGCATAACTTTGGCTGATACAAATTCCTATGCAAGACTTGAAGCAGATATTTTCTACTCTACTCTTTTTTTTTTTTCAGTTCGACCAACTATATCCAATAGTGGCAGCCACCCTACTGAAATCATTGTTACTCGAGGGAAGAGTATTTCCTTGGAGTGTGAGGTGCAGGGTATTCCTCAACCAAAAGTGACCTGGATGAAAGATGGCCGCCCTTTGACCAAGGGAAGGGGAATGGAAATATTGGATGAAGGTCGCATCCTTCAGCTGAAGAATGTTCATGTATCTGACACAGGCCGTTATGTGTGTGTCGCTGTGAATGTCGCAGGAATGACTGACAGAAAATATGACTTAAATGTACATAGTAAGTATAAAGAAGCTCAATAAATCTGTTCACAGGCCATTATAATCTGTAGCATCCTGGGTGGGAAACAAAAGCTGTCAGTGTTGAGTCTTTTATTATAGTCTATGATTTTCTGCATATGCACCCTTTCTCTGCACCAGTCTCATCACTTATCCTTCTGTGCTTGACCTCCCATTTCTTCCCTTGCTGAAACAGGCATATATTGGATATTCTCTTAGGAAAGCACATAGTAAAGTAGATTTAATTGTCTAATTGTCTTCTTCAAGTATTTTTGAACCAGTGCTATCCCAAGTAATAATCCTTGATTCTATGTTTTCCAAATTTGCTGTCTTGGTTAGTATAAGCCTAGGTTCCTTAGTGTTTACTGACTCCAACCTCAGTTGCTCATGAGTTGTACTGATGTCAGCTTTAATATTCTAATTAATGAGTCATAAATGTCAATAGGAATAGACCAAGCATACCTGTACTCAGGGACAGTTATTTGTATGCATATAATTTGAACTGCAATTTTAATGTTTTTCTTTTTTTAAAATTCAGTTTATTTAAACTAAAAACAAAAACAAAACTAGTTTGCCCCCCCCAACTGTTCTCTGTACCTATGAACCTGGTTGTATTTATTTGTTTGTTTGTTTTTATTTATTTTTATTTTTTTGAAGCTATTATCAGTATCTTTTTTTATTATGTTCAATTACCCAACGTATAGTACATTATTAGTTTTTGATGTAGTGTTCAACGATTCATTAGTTGCATATAACACTTAGTGCTTATCACAACACATGCCCTCCTTAATATCTATTTTTAGATTCCACTTCTAAGAGATTGTACAGTATTTATCTTTTTGTCTGACTTATTTCATTTAGCATAATGACCTTAAGGTACTTCCAAGTTGTTAAAATGGCAAGATTTTGTTCGTTTTTTTATGGCTGAATAATAACCCACTGTATATACATTCTTTAATTTCTTTATCTATTCATCCATCAATGGACATGGGTTGTTTTCATTGCTTGGCTGTTGTAAATAATGCTTCAATAAACATGGGTAGTGCATGTATCTCTTCAAGGTAGTGTTTTTGTTTTCTTCATATAAATACTTAGAAGTAAAATTGCTGAATCATATGGTGGTTCTAATTCTAATTTTTTTGAGGAACCTCAAAAAACCTGTTTACCACAGTGACTGCATGAATTTATGGTTCCACCAACAGGGCCCAATGATTCTCTTTTCTCTTCATCATCCCTTTGTTATTTTTTATCTTTTTCATAATAGCCATTCTAACAGGTATGAGGTGATATCGCACTGTGCTTTCGATTTGCATTCCTTGTTTTTTTTAACAAAGATTTTTATTTATTTATTTGACGGAGAGAGAAAGATCACAAGTAGGCAGAGAGGCAGGCAGAGAGAGAGGGGGAAGCAAGCTCTCCACTGAGTGGAGAGCCCGATGTGGGGCTCGATCCCAGGACCCTGAGATCATGACCTGAGCTGAAGGCAGAGGCTTAACCCACTGAGCCACCCTGGCTCCCCCCCTTGTTGATTAATAATGTTGAGTACCTTTTCATGCACCTTTAACCACTGTATGTCTTCTTTGGAAAAATAATTATTCACATCCTTTCCCCATGTTTAATTGGTCATTTTGGGCTATTGAATTATATGGATTCTTTATATATTTTCAATATTAGCCCTGTATCAGATATATGATTTGCAAGTACTTTCTCCCATTCAGTGGGTTGCCTTTTCATTTTGTTGATTGTTTCCTTTGTTGTGCAGAAGCTTTTTACTTTGATGTAGTCTCAATAGTTTATTTTTGTTTTTGTTGCTTTTTGTTTTTGGTGTCACATTCGAAAAATCATCTCTAAGACCTGTGTCAAGGGGCTTATGTTTTCTTCTAGTTTTATGGTTTCAGGACTTATGTTCAAGGCTTTAATCCATTTGAGTTCATTTTTATGTATGGTGTAAGATAGTTGTCCAATTTCATTCTTTTGCATTTGGTTATCCAATTTTCCCAGCACCATTCATTGAAGAGAGTGTCTTTCCCCCATTGGATATTCATGGCTCCTTTGTTGTAAATTAATTTACCATATATGAGTGGTTTATTTCCAGGCTCTCCATTCTGTACCATTGATTTATGTGTCTTTTTTTTATGCCAGTACCATACTGTTTTAATTACTATAGTTTTGGAGAATAGTTTGAAATTAGGAATGTGATGCCTCCAGCTTTGTTACTTCTCAAGATTGCTTTGGCTATTTGATCCTTTATGGTTCCATATAAACTTTAGGATTGTTTATTCTATTTCTGTGGAAAATGGCATTGGAATTTTGATAGGGATTGCATTACAAAGTATATTACTTTGAGTAGTATGGACATTTTGACAGTATTATTCCCCAATCCTTTTATCTGTGCCTTCTTCAGTTTCTTTCATTATTGTCTTGTAGTCTTCAAAATACAGGTCTTTCACTTCTGTGGTTAATTTATTGTATGTATTTTATTCTGTTTGCTGCAAACAGAATAAAGTGGGATTGTTTTCTTTCACTTTCTGATATTTCATTATTAATGTATATAAATGCAATATATTTTGTGTATTGATTTTGTATTCTGCAAGTTTAATGAATTCATTTATTAGTTCTAACAGTTTTTGGATAACATCTCTAGGAATTGCATTATTTTTAACTCATGGGGGCTTGAACTCACAACCCTGAGGTCAAGACTTGAGCTGAAATCAAGGGTCAGATGCATAAAAAAAAAAGAGAGAGAGAAAAGAAGAGTCAGATGCATAACTGACTGAACCACCCAGATGCCCCTACAGTTTTTAAATCTACAAAAACAATGATTAATTTCATAGACACAGTCTTATAACTTAAATCCACTTAGTACAAACACAAAGTCCAATATTAATATCCTGTAGCTTTCAGCAAATATGTGAGCCAAAGCTAACATAATCAGAATGTAAAAGAGAAGACGTTTCAATATTAAGTGTCTTTTTTTTGTTTGATTACTTTTAATTTTTAGGATTGGAATTACCTGTTAGAAAATTCTGCATATAAGAAGGTCTTGAATCCATATTAGAGATTTACTAGATGAGATGAGTGACTCATAGAAAATCATTCACCACCAATAGAATAACAGTATTAAAGTCATTTCCTGATATGAATGGGGAAGAAGTAACATTTTTACTTTCAGGAATGTCACAATAAAAATATCGCTACTTCTAATAAGCTCATTGTTGTGATGGCTTATTTTGCTTACTGTTGACCAGAAAATGGAAGTCATTTTATTAACCACAGGCTGTTGGAGGATTTGGTGTTTGATATATATTAACTAACTTCTTTTCCTTTTCTTATTTGTTCTATCATACAGCCCCTCCAAGCATCATAGGAAACCATGGGATACCTGAAAATATCAGCGTCGTGGAAAAGAACTCAGTGTCTCTGATTTGTGAAGCTTCGGGAATTCCCCTGCCTTCCATTACCTGGCTTAAAGATGGGTGGCCTGTCAGCCTTAGCAGTTCTGTGAGAATTCTCTCAGGTATTAGGAATTTTCAGGGGCCCCTGGGTGGCTCAGTGGGTTAAAGCCTCTGCCTTCAGCTCAGGTCATGATCTCAGGGTCCTAGGATTGAGCCCCACATCGGGCTCCCTGTTCAGAGGGGAGCTTGCTTCTTCCTCTCTCTCTGCCTGCCTCTCTGCCTACTTGTGATCTCTCTCTCTGTCAAATAAATAAATAAAATCTTAAAAAAAAAAAAAAGAAAGAAAGAAATTTTCATACCCTGACACTCTGGTTAGCTTCTTATGGCCACGGTTTCCCCTTAATTTCTCTGTATTTTATTTTTTCTTTTTGATCTAGTTGCTTACTCTAATGCCGATCATATTAAGAAAAAAGTATTTAGAAGGATATCAGATGCTATGTGAAAAGGAGGGAGGAATCTCCAGATATCTCTAGATCCTCTTAAAAAAGAAATCTTAGCACTTGATTATTACTTAAATCATGGGGATGTCAGAGCATTCATGCTACAATGAGTACCAACCCATATGAAAAGTTAGGACAAAAAGAAGTGCTGAAATTGAAGTCAGAGTCTAGAACAAGTCGTATTATATGACAAATCTCCATTATCCAAGTATTTCCTCTGGGTGAGTTTTGTATTTCCAGGATAGATTAGTGAGTTAGGATTTCATCATTCTTGTAAAAAGGATATTCAGCTTATTCCTCATCTGACTATGTAAGAAAGTCTATTAGCTTATCCTTTATGGACCAATGCAAGCATGAAGAGAGGGGTCTTGAGGCCGTGCCACAGGAGTCTGCACTTAGCCCCTTTAGTAATGGTTTGGATACAGACCAAGAAAACAATCTTGCCAAGCCGTGGTTAAGAAAGGGCTTGAACACTTAGAAGAATACCCAATGTGTTGAGTGAAGGCATCTGAATTCAAACACACCTCGCCCTGGAACATTTGAGTTTAACTTAACAAAACGAAAGTTAAATAAACTCCTGCACTTACATTAAAAAAAAAAATGATGAGGGGCACCTGGGTGGCTCAGTGGGTTAAGCCTCCCACCCTTGATTTCCTCTCAGGTCATGATCTCATGGTTGTGAGATCAAGCCCAGCGTCGGGCTAGAGGTGACTGGGGAGTTTGCTTCTCTCCCACTCTGTCTCCCTCTGCCCCTCACCCTGTTCACACTCTCTCTCTTTCTCTCTCTAAAATAAAAAATAAATCTTTAAAAAATGATGAAAATTTGGGCGACATATAGCCTCAGAATTATTCATGTAAGAAGATCTCTGAATTGTGTTTGTTATTCAGTATGCATTAACAGTGTAATGTGGTTATCAAGAAAATAAATGCAATATTTCACCACATTAATAAAATATATTTTCATGAATAAAAAAAGGAAGAGATCAATTGTATTTCAGCTTACTCAGTAGGAAGACTAGAGGAAGGATTTATTGACAACATTTTCAAAGAAGGGTAACCATAATGGTAAATTACTGAAAATAATTTACATTTCTGATTGTATTTAATCTGGAAAAATAAACTGTATGAAACCTTATGGTTACATAGTGAAAATTAAACTTAAATACTTGAAGAACCATGGCATAGAAAAGCATTATGTTGGTTCTGTCTAGTTCCAGAGGTTAAAAGCAATGCCAGTATGGAAGATTCTAGGGACAGATTTCGATCTGAGTATAAGCAACTTAAAAAATGTTTATATTGTTTTAAAGTCAAGGTTAACTATTTGTAAGAGTAAGTGACCCCCACTTCTAAATTTGTTCAAAGTTTAAATTTCCATTTTTGAAGACTTTTTCAGAAAAGATCCTTTCCTATGTTTGAATTTGGTCTAAATAACATAAGGTCCTTCTGTTTTTTCAAGATGTTTGTCTGTAAATGATAGAAGCTTGATGAAGAATATATATTGCTACAATTATTCCATTTATTGCCTATAATTCTCATGAGATTTATGATCTCAAGCAAGTTACTTAACTTTGCTAACTTCCATCTCTTTACTTATAAAGTGAAGGTATTAATAGTATTTGCCTTTTAGGGTTTTTGTAAAGATGAAATGGGTCCATATATGTATATAAAGCAGTTAACACAGCACCTGATTATATGGTAAGCATCCAATATATGTTTGCCATTGCCATAGACAACCAGGTAAAATGTTTAGGTGTCCCTGTCCTGGGAAATTTTCCTATTTCCTTACTACATTGTTTTCCTTTGCATAGATGTCCCAGTCTCTGTTGATCTTAGGAAATGCATACTCATGGCAAAGGCTTTATTACAATTTGGTTACCAAAAACCTGAACCCATTATCTTCCTGTCTTGAAATTATCCTCATATTTTTGGCTTTTTTTTTTAATTCTTGAAATTGCTGAAAAAGTAGGTCTCTTTTTAAATATAATAGCTACATCAGGGCTCCTGGAAATGAAAAAGGCAAGATCGTTGTGATGTACCGCTATCACAAAGAGTGATGAACCCTGGCTTATTATAGATTTACGGGAGTGGTGTTTTGGTTTTATTTAGTTTTGTTTTGCTTGACTAGCAGCTGGAGATCCCTGAGTGAACACATTAAAACTATTTGACCTTGTGATGCTGCCAAAGGAGTCATTCAGTTTTATAGTCTGAACATGTGTATTGTGCAATAGATGAATGAGAATCAGATGAATGGCATATGACTTGCTTGGTCATTGGTCTGCTGCACACTTCTATTCCATTAAGATTAGTTCTCCTGTGACTTTAAGTACAGATTTTCTGAAAGCAGTATTTTTGTGAAGGCCCAGTCATTGTTATGAAGTTTTCTGCCAAGAACAGATAGCTGCTATAAGAATTTAATAGGCACAAGAAACATCTCCATTTAAGTATAACTTACTGTCAGATATTTTTGTTGATGTTTTTCACTGGATTAAGTGAGAGGACCAGGAAACAAGAGAAAGATCATGAGGCAGGAGGCTGAGGTTCAGAGCAATAACTCATAACAGCTGTACAGATCAGATCTCTCTCAACTGGAGTCATATTATGGTCTCACCAACCTGAAGTAGCAGTCAGTGCTTGACTCCTCGTCTAATTAACGCGTGGTTTTTTTTTGACATGTTTAGATAATTTCTGTATTTAACATTCCTTATTTAAATTCAGTTGGGGGGAAAAAAGATTGAATTGTGGTAATCAGCTTTGTTTATGTAAATAAGTTATTACTAAGTTTACCTTTCAACCAGTTGAAGATGGGGAGATTGCTTCTAGGAAAAGCTCAGTGACAGCTTGTTGTGTTTATCAAAACAGAAAACAGATGAACACTCCTGACAAATCTAGAGCCAGGTGAATATTTACATGAAAATTTCTTGTTCTACCATTTCAGTTTGTTTTAGTTCCAGTTCAGGGTTCCAAGCAAAAATATACCAGGTACAAAGGTATTATGAAATCTAAGACATGATTTACTATTTTTTTTCCTGAAAATTTACTTCTTCAGTGATTTTGAAGACTCTCTCAGTGCCCATTCGTTCTCTGCAGGCTTTGTTTCGGTCCCATTTACTGGCTCCTCTTCCTCTGTCCTTCAGTGGAGTTTCTTTCCAAATTCCACCCTTTCACATATGAGAGTTGCCCTCTCAGTCTACAAGCATTTCTTGGATGAAGAAGGGTAACCTTTATTGCATAGATGTTCAAAATATGAAAAGTAATAAAGCAGAGTTGCACGAGTGAATCAAGGGACCCCTTGTAGACTTTGATTGAAATAATTCTAGGATTCCATGATAGTCCATTGAAAACCAAGTGTTGAGAGTTTCTCCCATTCCTTCAATACTGATGTCATCCCAATCCGGGTTGCTGGTGCAGATCTCTTTCTCACATTCCCATTTCACAAGCTCAGTGGCAAACTGGGGATCTTTTCCTAACCATCATGTCATAGTTGTCTTTCTAAAGGACAAATTTATTTTATTTTATTTTTTTGTTTACACACTTCCATAGCTCCAATAAAGTCCAGGTCCAGGTTCCTTAGCATAGCATTCAAGGGCCCACAGAATCTAGGCATCCGCCAGCCATTACTCCACTAGACTCATCTCTCTCTATTTGTTCCACCTGCTCTCCTCTAAGTACCAAACTCACATCTACTTTCTACTCTATATCCGCCTTCGTACTCTACCTATAATGGTATCTCTCACCTCTTCTCTGTATTAAAATAAACTTGCCTTTGGGACACCTGGGTGGCATAGTCAGTTAAGCATTGGACTCTTAGTTTGGCCCAGGTTGTGATCTCAGGGTCATGAGATCGAGCCTCATGTCAGGCTCCGCACTGAGGGCAGAGTCTGCTTGAGATTCTCTCTCCCTCTCCCTGTCCCTTCTGCTTATACTTTCTCTCTCTCTCTCTCTTTCAAATAAACAAATAAATCTTTATATATACTTGCCTCTTAAGATTATGTTCAAACATCACGTCTCTGAAACTCCATTTCTTGCTTATTGTCACCTAGCGTTATATTTATTTTTTTAGCCATTGAACCAGAAAATTCTTCTGAATTTTCTTTTCTGCTGCCTATAGGCTTAAAGCACATGATTATTTAAAAGCTTGATATTAATGAATATTAAAGGCCTTTGAAGCATATTGATTGAATTTTACCTAAATTGAGCATTACTTGGCCAACTGGTAAAGTTACAGATTTCTTTTTGAGTCATCTGGTGGTTTGCTTCCCCAGGAGGCAGGACTCTGCGGTTGATGCAGACCAGAATTGAAGATGCTGGCCAGTATACTTGTGTTGTAAGGAACGCAGCTGGTGAAGAAAGAAAAATCTTTGGGCTTTCAGTATTAGGTATTTTTATAATTTTTAATATCTAGAAAAAGAACCTAATTGGCTTAATACATTCTGTATGTAGTTAAAATTTATCTACAGCTTGATCTCACATTCATGTATTCTTTGGCCCTTGGACTGACACTCTTGGCAGTAATTCAATGTTAGAATAATTTGGATGTAATCAGTTAGATTATAATGGCTGAAATGCTGTGTCTTTTCAGTTCACAATTGTTCAGACTCTGATAACTTGTTTAACCTGAATACTTGTCAACAGTGGGAGAAATAAATGTCTAACAAATGTTCTTATTTCTTTTGATAGCTGCATAGTATTCCATTGTATATATATACCACGTCTTCTTTATCCATTCATCTGTTGATGGACTGGAGGGTATTATGCTGAGCGAAATAAGTCAATCAGAGAAAGACAATTATCATATGATCTCTCTGATATGAGGAACTTGAGGGGCAGGGTGGGGGGTCGTGGGGGGTAGGGAGGGAAAAATAATGAAACAAGATGGGATGGGGAAGGAGACAAACCATAAGAGACTTCTAATCTCATAAAACAAACTGAGGGTTACTGGGGGGTGGGAGGGTAGGGATAGGGTGGATGGGTTATGGACATTGGGGAGGGTTTGTGCTTTGGTGAATGCTGTGAAAGATGTAAGCCTGATGATTCACAGACCTGTACCCTTTGGGCAAATAATAAAAATAAAATTAAAAAAAAATAAATAAAGGTTATAGCTTAATAAATATGTAAACATAGATGCCTTTAGAATAACAACCCTGCTGTTAGAATTGCTGCTTACTTTTTCTGTTTTTTTCTTCATTTAATTTTTTTTTCTTTAGTGCCACCTCGCATTGTGGGTGAAAATACATTGGAAGATGTGAAGGTAAAAGAGAAACAGAGTGTTACACTGTCTTGTGAAGTGACAGGTAAGGGACTTAGCTCTTGAACTTCTGCTGTTCTCTAATCACTGATTAATCATTATCTCCCCTATATATCTTAATTAGTTGAGAAAAAGTCAAACTACAATAATAAGCATTTGAAATTGAATTCTAGTTGAGTAGAGCCAGTGGAAGCATAGGAGGAAATCTCTCAGATTCTGTGGAAATAAGAATACTCCTACACTGACAAAATTTACCATCTTTACCAGGGGTGCAGTGTGTTATTGTAATGAAAGTAAATAAATCTCTAAGAGGACATTTTCGAATCTGTTTGGTTGGTTTTTTTTTTTTTTTTTAGCTTTTTGTTTGTTTTTAGTAAAGATGGTCTTGGAGTTTTAAAATGGGAGTAGCACATAACATCTTACAGAAAGCCAGTGTTTTAGGGAAAATTTGATTAGCTTATTTCATAGTTTTTATGTCTTGCACGAACAATAAATTTAAGTAAGCAAGGAAATGTTTCCATTGTAAGCAAGGCAGATAGAAAGAATGTGTTAGATTCTATTACTTAGCCTGTTATTTTTTTCCCCCTAGAAATGTTATGGTAAGTAACAACTATTGCATAGGGACCAACTGCCTAAATTTTATAGCAATATCCTCCCCTTGAGGCTTCTAGTTTGGGTTGTTTTGTTTGTTTGTTTGTTTGTTTGTTTACTGTATTGTTAGCTGTAGTAACCGTGCTGTGCATTACAGGCCCAGAACTTAACTTATCTTGTGACTGGAAGTTTGTCCCTTCTGAGCACCTTCAACCATTTCCCCCATCTTCCTCTGTCTCTGGCAAGTGCCAGTCTTTTCTTGGTTCCTGTGAGTTTTGATTTTATCAAGTCGCACATATAAGGGAGATCATACAGTATTTGTTTACTCTGCCTGACTTTTTCACTTAGCTTAATGCCCTCAAGGTCCATCCATGCTGCTGCAAATGGCAGAATTTCCTTCATCTTTATGGCTGAATGACATTCCACTGTGTATGTACAAATGTGTGTGTGTATACACACACACACACACACACACACACACACACACACACACACACATACACACCACATTTTCCTTATCCATCCACCTGTCAGTGAACACTTAGGTTGCTTTCGTATTTAAATCATTGTGAATAATGCTACAGTGAACATGGTAATGCAGATTCTTTTCAAGATACTGATTTCAGTATTTTCAAATATATGCCCAGAAGGAGAACCACTAGATCATTCGGTAATTCTATTTTTAATTTTTTGAGATCTCTATACTGTTTTCCATAGGAGCTATGTCAGTTTGCATTTCCATTTACCGTGCACAAGGGTTTCCCCTTCTGTCCACATTTTCACCAACACTTGTTATCTCTTGTCTTTTTGAGACTAGCCATTCTAACAGGTGTGAGGTGATCTCATTGTGGTTTTTATTTGCATTTCCCAATGATTAGTGATGTTGAGCATCTTTTCCTGTACCTGTTTGCCATCTGTATGTCTTCTTTGGAAAAATGTCTCTTCTGGTCCTTTGCCAATTTTTAAAATTATATTATTTGATTTTTTGCTATAAAGTTCCTGGTATATTTTAGATATTAATCCTTTATCAGATATGTGGTATGCAAATATTTTCTCTGCTTCCATAGGTTGCCTTTATATTTTGTTGATGATTTCTTTTGCTAGGCAGAAACTTTTTAGTTTCATGTACTCCCACTTGTTTATTTTTATTATTTTTGCTTGTGCTTTTAGTGTCATATCCAAGAAATCATTTCTCAGGCTGATGTCAAAGAGTTTTGTCCCTATGATTTCTTCTAGGAGTTTTATGATTCCAATCTTATACTTAAGTCTTTAATCCATTTCAAGTTTTGTGAGAGGTATAAGATAGGGGTTTAGTTTTATTCTTTTGCATGTGAATATCTGATTTTTCCAGCATCATTTATTAAAGAGACTACCTTTTCCATTGACTATTCTTGGATCCCTTATCCAAATATTAGTTGACCATATGTGCCTGGGTTTATTTCCTTGCTCATAATTCTGTCCCATTGATCTATGTTTCTTTTTTTAATGCCAATGCCATACTGTTTGGATTACCTTAGCTTTGTAATATAGTTTTGAATCAGGAAGTTTGAGGCCTCCAGCTTTGTTCTTTCTCAGAATTGTTTGGCTGTTTGGGTCTTTTGGGCCAAATGAGTTTTAGGACTGTTTTTTCTACTTCTATAAAAAAAAATTAGAATCTTCATAGTGAGTACATTGAATCTCTATGAATGGCTTTGTTTTTGTTTTGTGTTTTATGTTGAAAATAAATGGGTTTGAGTGGTACGGACATTTTAACAATACCAGTTTTTCCAATATGAATATAGGATATATTTGCATTTATTCATTTCTTTTTTAACTCCTTTCATCAGTGTCTTGTAGTTTTCAGTGTAGATAACTTTCACCTCCTTGGTTAGATCTATTTTTAATAGATTCTTGTCTGAATGATCTTTCCATTGTTGAGCGTGGGCATTAAGGTTCCCAACTGCTATTGTATTACTGTTTATTTCTCCATTTAGTTCTATTAGTATTTGTTTTATATATTTAGTTGCTCCAATGTTGGGTGCATAAATATTTACATTTGTTATACCTTCTTGAGAATTGACTCTTTTATCATTGCATAATGACCTTCTTTGTCTCTTTTGGCCATTTTTAGCTTAAAGTTTATTTTGGCTTAAATAAATGCAACTATTCCTGCTTTCTTTTGGGTGCCATTTGCTTGAAATATCTTTTTATGTCCTTTCACTCTCAGTCTATGTGTATTTTTGAAGCTAAAACGAGTCTCTTATAGGCCCCATATTAGTGAATCTTGTTTTTTATAATACATGAAGTCATTCTCTGTCTTTTGGAGAATTTAATCCATTTATGTTAAAGTAATTATTGATAGGTAAGGACTTACTATTGCCATTCATTCATTGTTTTCTAGTTGTTTTGTTGATCCTTTATTCCTTGACTCTTTTCTTGCTATCTTTTGTGATTTGATGACTTTTTTGTAGCAGTATGCTCGACTCCTTTAGCATAATCTTTTGTGCAACTAGTATAGGTTTTTCTTTACCATGGAGCTCACATAAAATATCTTGTATCTTATTTTAGGCTGATAACAACTTTACTTTGACAGTATACATAAACTTTACACTTCTACATCTCTCCCCCTCACATTTTAGGTTATTGATGTGGCAGTTTTTATGTTTTTTACGTGTATCCAATAACAAATTATTGCAGTTGTGGTTATTTTAAACACATTCACTTTCTAACTTTCAAACTAGAGTTGTAAGTTACTTACACACCACCATTACAATCATAGAGAATATGACTTTAACTACATATTTTCCACTACCTGTGAGTTTTATACACACATTCATATGTTTTACAACATTAATTAGCATCCTTCTATTTCCACTTGAGAATGTCCTTAGCATTTCTTATAAGGCAGGTCTAGTGATGATGAACTCCCTTAGCTTCTGTTTGTTCAGGAAAATATTTATCTTTCCCTCCTACTTTGCCAGCTATAGTATTCTTATTCTTAATTGACAGTTCCTTTTTCTTTAATATTTTGAATATATTATCCTATTCTTTCCTGGCATACAAAGTAGGCCTTATTTTTGAAAAATCAGCCTAAAGTGTTGTGGGGGTTCCCTTGTATGTAATCTATTTTTCTCTTGCTGCTTTCAAATTCTGTCTTTGTCTTTGACTTTTGAAAATATGATTATAATATGTCTCAGTGTAGCCCTTTTCAAGTTCAACCAATTTGGGGTCCTTTGGGCCTCATGAATTTGGATGTCCACTTCTCTCCCTATGTTTGGGAAGTTTTCATACATTATTACTATAAAGGTACTTTCTGTCCTTTTCTCTATCTCTTGTCCTTATATGGACATATATAATATATATGTATATTGTTTCTGTTGATAGTATTCCGTAAGTCCTGTAGACTTTCTTCACTGTTTCTTTTCTTTTTCTTTTTTCTCTTCCCTTCTCTTCCTTTCTTTTCTCTTTCTTTTTTTTAATCTTCTTTCTCTTTCTTTCTTTCTTTCTTTCTCTCTCTCTCTCTCTCTCTCTCTCTCTCTCTCTCTCTCTCCCTTCCTTCCTTCCTTCCTTCCCTCCTTCCTTCCTTCCTTCTCTTCTGACTGGATAATTTTAATGACCTATCCTCTAGTTCACTAATTCTTTTTTTCTTCTTGGTTGAGTCTACTGTTGAAGTTCTCTACTGAATTCTTTAAGTCAGTCACTGTATTCTTCAACTCTAGGAATTCTGTTTGGTTTTTTTGATGGTTTCTATTTCTTTGTTCATGCACCATTTTCTTAATTTTGTTTAGTTGTCTGTGTTCTTGTAGTTCACTAAACTTCTTTGAGAGGATTATTCTGAATTCTTTGTCAGACAGTTCACAGATTTCCATTTCTTTAGGGTCATTATTGGAATTTAGTTTCCTTTGATGGTGTCTTTTTTACCTGATTCCCTGCATTGGTATCTGCACATTGGAGGTTCTCCTCTTCTAGACTTATAGGTTCAGTTCGGCAAAAACAGTCATTCAGTAGCCAGCACAGCTTGGTGTTCTTCATGGGTCATCTGGTAGCATCCTTGCAGATGGGGCTTGCTCCTATGGTCTCTATTTGGTTAAGGCCCCTGCCTGAGCTCTGAGGTTAGCAGGTAGGGACTAATGTTGGCTGGAAATAGTTTGAGAGTACTGCTCACTTCGTTTCTTGACTGAGTTCAGCTGTAGGATAGGCTCTGTGGTTGCCCAGATTCTCTGGTTAGGCTTCCTCATCAGGTGGGACTAGGTGCTATATTTCAGCCATTGGACAGGTCTACAAATTTGCTTCCCTGCCTGGGTAGAGCTATAGAACAGGCGCCATGGTTGGTATGACCAAGCCTTCCAATTTCAATATATTATCCTAGCACTTTTTCCTAATAGAACTTGCTTTTATGGTTTTAAATTTTTTTATTTATTTGAGGGACTTAAAAATTAATATTTAACAAAATTTTCATGTTAAAACAAAAATATCTTTCTCCATAGGTGAATTATTCCATTAAAGGAATAATTAATATATTTATACTTCTATCTACCTATTATATATGTATGCTAAAATCCTGCTATAAACTGAAAATATCTGTTGAATTGTTAATTTCAAGGTTTTTCCTTTTTTATAGCTTGCTTTCAAAAATGTAAAACCTTTAAAATTTAATATGAATGCAAAAATATTTGTGAGTACTAATTTTAATAAAAATGCATATTCCATTCTTTTTAAAGTGTCTTTTACTATTTAATGAAACACAAAAACTAACTTGGAATTATTTCACTTATAGATCAAACTAATCTTCATTTGAAAATGGCTTATAATCTAAATTTTAAAAATTATGGCATGATTGTTATCATAAATTGTGTTTATGAATTTATTAAAATGTATGATTATTGTGTTGTTTTACAAGTGTGATATTTAAAAGGAAAGTGAGTGAAAATGCCTTCTTTTCATGATCAGTTGTAGCATGTAATTATTAGCCATCTCTCAGAAATGTCTTTTTGTTACAGGGAATCCAGTGCCAGAAATTACATGGCACAAAGATGGTCAGCTCCTCCTAGAAGATGACACCCATCACTTTATGTCTGGTGGCCGTTTTCTTAAAATAACCAATGCCCAAGTGTCACATACTGGAAGATATGCATGTTTGGCTTCTAATACAGCTGGTGACAAGAGCAAAAGTTTCAGTCTTAATGTGTTGGGTAGGTAAAAATATTCCCTCAAATCTTGAAGAATCAGACATGACTGTCTGCTGATTTCCCTTCTTTTCTTTTTCTTTTTCTTTTTAATGTTTCTGCCATAGAATTTCATTATTTAAGGAGGACTAGTGCTTGTGTACATTTGCTGTTTTTTTTAATTAATTCACTTATTTATAAATTTATCCATTGCATTTGGAATGCCACCTACATTCCAGGAACTGTGTTTAACATTAGAGACACGACTGTGAATAAGACAGATGTTAAAAACGCAGTAGTGAAAGGTAAATAAATGTATGCTGGTCAAAGAGAAACAGGTCAACAGTAATAGGGGCTCAGTCTGGTGTATTTTATCCTTTCTTTATGGGACAATCATTGGTAATTGTCCTAGTCTTTGTGGACTAGGAATTATGAAATAACTGTACATTCAGTTCTTGCAGCATCACAGTTATGCTTATGTCTCAGGCATGATATCGAAATAGATTTTTAATTTCTGCTCATGTCTTGAAATTTAAAATGCACCACCTGAATGTATTATATTTGATCACTAATATCAAAGTACATTTCGTTCTACTAGAATCAACTAACCTACATGTGAGTATGCAGTGCTTTGTAATCTTTGCTTATTTGTTTTTGTAGCTATTGCCCAGACTCTTATGGGAATATATAGTCCTGTACATAGGGACCTGCCACGTAAGATACTGCCTCAGGTCGCTGACAGTCTAATTAAGTACAAGAGATATGTGTGCAAGAACAATTAAATCAAAACAATGGATAATATATAAGCGTCAAATGAATAGTATATATAGATGATATATAAAAAAAATAAACTCCAAAAGACAGAACCCCTTTTACTTTGTAAAGAATTTAGTCCCTGCCCCTGACAGAGCATTGAATAACAGATACTGGATAAGTATGAATGGGAGTTCATGAGCCAGTTGCCTACTAAGACACCTGTGTTCCCTCACACCCATCAGTGTATGAAAGGCAAATGCTCAGCCCTGGATTTCCTCTCCTCTTCTGCAGCTCATTCACTGCTTCTCTTAGAGCTTTAAGTTCCTCATGTCTCCTTCCTTTCACCACTGATTCACTTCCCAATACTAACTCATGTCCAAATCCTATACTCTGTCCTCTCTGGAAACCTGTTTTAGTTTTCTCTCCAGCTCCCTGCTGTAATTGAAATCTGACTCTTCCTAAGAGACACTAGCTTCCTGGAGCTCTCTCTAGTGGAGACCATTTTGCTTTATCCCAACTATCCCAAGTCATGCTATCTGACTACACCCTTCAATCCCCACTTCCTAGTTACTTCCCTGTTTCTTGTCATTCTCCCTCATTCACTGAAGACTGAAGGATCTGAATCAAAGACTTCTATATGCAATTGCTTGTTGGACATTTCTAGCTGGAATTCTCATGAGCACTTTAAATTCAAGATATTCAGAACTGAATGATCAATCTTCCCTCCAAAATGAGCAAATCTTTGCACGTTTTCTATTTATATTGCTTCACTGCAGTTTACCTACACTCCCAAGCAAGAAAACTAGAAGTCATCTTTGGCTTTGGTTTTCCTTAGCCCCCAAATTCTATCATCAAGTGCCACCAATTGACTTTCTAAATTTTTCTGTAGTCACTCCTTCTTCTTTATGCCTTCCTTTAATTCAGTCCCTCATTATCTTATGTGGAACAAGAGGACCTGTATCCATTACCCTCACTTCCAACACTGACCCCCTTGAATCTGTCCTCAATATAGTCCCTGCTTGCTCCTCATTTGTTTGTACTATTCTGCACCCAAGATGCTCCTTCTTCCTACTAGTCTTCCCTTCTTCCACATGCTAACCACCGCTAATTCTTTAAGGCTCACTTTGTCTTAAGGCCTTTAGGAGGCCCTCCCTGGTGAGATTCCTCACACTACACACCTCAGATTGGATTGAATGCTATGCTTCCATGTATCCTGCACCAGAATTCTCATTTTGCCCTACTACACTGCATTAGAATTCCTTTTTGTGTGTCATCTCCTCCATTACTCCATTTTGAAGTTCTCATTCCTTTCATGTAGAATAAGAATCAATAATTTCGGGCGCCTGGGTGGCTTAGTGGGTTAAAGCCTCTGCTTTCGGCTCAGGTCATGATCTCAGCGTCCTGGGATCGAGGCCCACGTTGGGCTCTCTGCTCAGCAGGGAGCCTGCTTCCTCCTCTCCCTGTCTCTCTGCCTGCCTCTCTGCCTACTTGTAATCTCTCTCTCTGTGTCAAATAAATAAAATCTTTAAAAAAAAAGAATCAATAATTTCTGGAATTGTCAGGAAATATAATTATACATATAAGTATAGTGAAATTTAGAAATTCACAAATAAGGAAGCTTCTAAACATATTTCTTTAATCACATTTTAAATCTATTTCAGTGTCCCCTACAATTGCTGGTGTTGATAGTGATGGTGGCCCTGAAGATGTCACCGTTATCCTTAACAGCCCCACATCTTTGGTCTGTGAAGCTTACTCATATCCTCCAGCCACCATCACCTGGTTTAAGGATGGAGCACCTTTAGAATCCAACCGAAATATTCGTATTCTTCCAGGTAACTAGCTTACTTTAGATGCACAAGATACATTTGTGCCATCTACTATTGTAGAAAAAGGATCGCTGTTACTTTTAATAAAAGTACTTATGTCTTAGTGCTCTTCTACTGCCATTTTAATTTTTTAATTATTTATATAGATCTTATAATCTAAAGTAAAATTACTTTTTGAAAGACCAATATCTAAATAAAAGGCAACTAAATGAATGCCACAATGCTGTTAATTGATTAAAATACAGTATGGAGGGCGCCTGGGTGGCTCAGTGGGTTAAAGCCTCTGCCTTCAGCTCAGGTCATGATCTCAGGGTCCTGGGATTGAGGCTCGCATCGGGCTCTCTGCTCAGCGGGGAGCCTGCTTCCTCCTCTCTCTCTGCCTGCCTCTCTGTCTACTTGTAATCTCTCTCTCTGTGTGTCAAATAAATAAATAAAACCTTAAAAAAATAAATAAAATACAATATGGAATACCAAAAAGAGTAGAAATTCATTTCTTGTTGAATTGAACCATAAGAAGAATTGGTATTTAGATGGAGAGAGCTTATTTATTTCTCTTTAATACTTGGCAAAATGTTTGAAAATAGGAAGAATTAAAAAGTATTATCACTGGCTTTAAGAAATTTACAGTTTTATATGGAAGGGAGATAATACGTGTGAAAGTTAACTAACAACATGAATTATGAATAGGCATGGCATTTGATAAATGAGGTAGTGACAAATTTTATAAAAATTCAAATGGTGGAATGACCACTGTGGGCTGAAGTGGTCAGGAAATGCTTTGTTGCAGTTGGAATTTGAACCAGCCCTTAAAGAAAGGTATAGAATTTTGTTGGTTGAAAATGAGTGATTTCAGGTCCATCAGGATGACTAGTGTGGGAAAGGTACAAAGTGAGAAAGGCACATAGATGTACAAAGGCCTAATCTAGTTGCAAGTAATAATATGTAGACTCCCGCCTCCCTCTTGAATGGGGACTGTGTGTGTGTGTGTGTGTGTGTGTGTGTGTGTGTGTGTGTGGCAGGAAGGGAGGTGGGTAGGAGAAAAGGTCAGAAAGGAACATTGGAATCATGTTTTGAATGCCTGGACTAAAGAGTTTTGACTTTATATTTTAGTCAGTTGAGAGCCAATGAAGATTTTTAAGGAGAAATGTACCACAACACAAACTGAGTTTTAGCAAGATCAACCTCTACGGATAGCCCAAGTAGATGAGAAGATGACTAAAGCAGAAGATCTATTTATGAAGAGAGTGAAATAAAGACCGTAGCCAGAGTGTGTGCAGAGGCCTGGGAGGCTGAGGATGAGCATGAGAGTCGTTATCATGGAGGGTCATCGAGGACGACTTACTGACTCCCTGCCCACCATGCAGTACCCATATATACTGTAGTTTGTCTTGTGTCAAATGTCTGTTATAGAATTAGCACATAGAAAAAGAAATATGTTAACAGTGAGAACTAAAAACCCTGGTGTTTTGTGCATACTCTGTTGCCACTGTGACTTCAGAGATTCTTTGGTGTTCCATGATTTTCCAGGAGGGAGGACTCTGCAGATCCTAAATGCACAGGAGGGCAATGCTGGAAGATACTCTTGTATAGCCACTAATGAGGCGGGAGAAATGATAAAGCACTATGAAGTAAAGGTCTACAGTAAGTCCCGAAAGAACACTACATTTCATATTTTCTTCAAGTTTTCTAACTTTTTCAATCTTGTTTTTAGTATGGCTTCATAATTATTTATACTCATCATTGAAGTTTGTTGCTTAATTAATGCTTGCTTTATTAAGATGGAAGTCATATTAAGCATTGTACCCATGTCCTCGATTGCTAAAAGATGTGAAGAGCCCATTCAATCTGTTCACTAACCTCTTATTGGAGAACTTCTCCAATAAGAAAAATGTCAGCATTTTTCTTACATATCTGTTTTTCCTTCTGGAAACCCCCTGGGCTGAGTTATAATACTTCTATGCACAAAATTGTTATTTAAGTATATATGTTCTAATCAACAGCCTATGATGAATTCATCAGTGACTTTTAGCTGATCCACTGTACACTGACCTATGCCTAGAAAGCAAAGTGAATACTACCATTGATAGGACCTACATTTCAGGATTTTGGTTTTGGTTTTGGTTTTTAAAAAGGAAGAGCATCTTTCTGATTGCCTTTTGTTCTTTGTCTTTAATGACTGAGAAAATGCATTTTATAGGTCATGCTTGGAGTTTCTGGAAACCTGGAAAAATGAAAGTAGCTTTCTGTGAAGGACAATAGCCTCGCTGGCAGTATTAAAATGATGAAGGGAGAAAGCTGTTTTCCTTCACATGCGTTGTCTGAGCAATACCATTTCACATGATGCTAACTTGGGTCCATCGTGAAAGGGGAGCATAGCAAACGCCTCATTTATTTCCTTGTTTTCTTAAGTAATCCTTAGTGTTATTTCTGTGATATTCCATGTATTTAAAAGAACCAATATTTAACTCAACAAATATTTGTTTTTTATGCAGTTCCACCCGTCATCAATAAAGGGGACCTACTGGGGCCAGGTCTTTCCCCTAAAGAAGTGAAGATCAAAGTCAACAATACTCTGACTTTAGAATGTGAAGCTTATGCGATTCCTTCTGCCTCTCTCAGCTGGTACAAGGATGGACAGGCTAGTCACACATTTTCTCCTTTGCTAATAGTTACTAAAAAACAAAAATGGTCAATTAAATTTAAAAAAAGAGAGAGAGAAACACAAACACAAGTAACTCAGAGAATCGGGGTCGCCTTATAACTTGCACAAAACCATGTTCCTAGCATAGAAAACTGCAAAGAAACTTGAACCATCTTCAACAATCTTAGCATTATTCCATCACTGGAAAGTTTGAAGGATTATTTTTGTGGACATTAGCAATCATGTATGAAAATCCAACCATCTTCCCACTGGGGAACAGTTTTTCCATTTCATTCTGTGGCTTTATAGAGTAAGCAAGCTTTGTAGAGAAAAAACACGGAACAGTGGGAAGCCAGCTTAAAAATGATAGGTATGACATGGGTGCTGAGTTTATTCAGAATCTTCTCTAAACATCTTTAATTCTTTTATAAAAGGTAACATGTTTTATATTCCGAGATGAAGAAAAATAGCTAAATGTGGTGATTAAGTGCCCAATTCAATTAACTGGGGGCAATAAGAAACGAATAAAAGGCCCATCCTCCAATTATGTGACCTAAATTTCAGACCATACATCCTTATTTCTCATCTCAACTTACTTTCTTCCATTCATGTTTTAAAGATACATGTGCTAGTATTTTTACACCAAAATAGGCTCTTTTTTTTTTTTTGGCTGCTGTTAACACTGTGCTTAATACCGATATGGCATAACTAAGCTGCTATTTGTTCTGTTATACACCAAATGGCTAGTTAAATTCCAGCTGTAGAAGTTCAGGTCAGAGTTATGATTTAAGATGCAGAAAGATATAGCTTTATTTTTTCAGATCACAGAGATTTTGCAACACTGGCAGCTAGGAAAAAAAAAATGGTCTCTTATAAAGTAAGCAAGTTTCATCTGGAAGCCATTGCAGAAGGAAAAATATAGAACTCCCACCATGTTCTGTTTACAGTTTCTTTTCTGACCATAAGTACACTTCACTATACAGTATCAATTCTATATGGGTTTGCTTGGAAACAACTAATTCCATTCTCTTCAGAAATCTTTTTATTTTATTTTTAATTTTCCCTAGAATATATTTTATTCCTTAGTTACTACACACACACATACATACACACCAGCACATACATACATAAAAATTGGTCAAAGATACAATTGTGCTAGGAATGAGACAGTATTGTTTTTTTAAATATCATAATGAATGGTTAAATTAATTTCATATCCAGACTCTGAAATCAATCCAATTATGATGCTTTAGTGAAACTGCTAAATTTTTCAGGGTTTAGGATTGGTTCACTAAAATGAGTACCAAAAAAAAAAAAAAACAAGTAGTTTTTTTTATTTTCCTTATCTTTCCTTCTGTTATTTCATTCTGCAAATAAGCAGCACTACTCTAGTGAAACAATGTTCTTTGAGAAAAATCCACCAAACATATTGGCCATGTTAGCCACCATAAGTTTTAATAAACTCTTTGAGTTTTATTTATTCATGCCCTGAAGTTTTTCTTTTAGCACAGAAAATTTAAATTATATTATTTTTATATAAGCGATATAATATTAATAATGATTTATTAATTACCAGGTTATTTATTAAGCACATAGTATTTTCTGGACACTATTTTAGGTGCAGGGGATACAGCTGTAAAGGAAACAGACAAATATCTCTCCTCACGTAAAGTTTGGGGAGACAAAAACTAAACAAACCAGTGCAACATATAATGTGCCAGATGGGGTAAATGTTATGGAGAAAACTCAGTTAGGAAGAAGAGTACCAAGCATGGGAGTATGATCTTTTATTTAGGTAGGGAAGGCCTCACCAATAAGGGGATATTTGAGCAGAAACTCAAAGAAACTGAAGAAAGCAGACACAGAATATCTGAGGGGAATGTATTCCAAAGTAGAGAGAATAGCAAGGACAAAGGCCCTGAGGCACTTTGGCTGGAGTGCAGTGATCCATGGGAACACAGAAGTTGTGGGCAAAAGATTAATGGGGAGGCAGATCACATGGCGTTGTAGACCAGTTGGCCTTTATCCAGATTGGAAGCTACCAGAAATTTTTGAACACAAGAGAGAGAGGGTCTGACTTAAGGTTTTAAAAGGATTCCATTGGCTTCTGTATTGACAGAAGATAGAGAGGGTCCAGATATGAATTTATTTCAGTGGTTCAGAAGAGAGATGGTAGTTGCTTGGACAAAGGTGGTAACAGGATGTAAGGGAAAACTGTGAGACAAAGATGAGTGCAAGATTTTGGATGAGAGCAATAGGAGAGTGAGTTTAGATAGATAGGAGTTCTGAGGATTAAGTCCTTGGGGGACTCCTACATTTAGAGGTTGTGGGGCAGAAAGTGAAGTGTCCCAAAAGATAGGGGGGAAAAGTTTTTCAAAATGAAGACAAGTTCAATAGTATTTAATGTCACTGATCAAGTAAAATAAAAACTGAGAATTGACCAGTGCATATAGCAACATGGATGTTGTTGGTGTCTTTGACAACGGCATTTTGTCAAGTAGAGATGGTAAAATTTTTATTGGAATAGATTCAAGAAAAGATGGAAAGAAATAGCCAGTGTAGCCAACATTTTAAAGCCATGGGCTATAAAGAAGAGTAGAAAAATGTGGAGGTAGGCTGCATTGTAAACAAGTTTTTTAATGGGAAAAATTATAGTATGTTGTATGCAGATTGAAATCATCCAGTAGAAAGAAATAACTGCCGATAATGCAGGTGTAAGAGGACATAGTTGCAGGAAGGATGTCCTTGAATAGACCAGAAAATGTTCAGAATGGACAGACTGGTATTAACCAGGGATAGAGTTTTGCCAGAATAAAATGAAGGGAAAGAAGGCAAGAGGAATTGAGTGTTTATGCAAGGAGCACTTGTCTCTGAGTCAGGAGGAGAGTGAGGGGCAGTGAACAGATTGCAAGGTCTGTGGATTATGGGTCCTCCCCTGGGACCAAACAATTACTGGGTTTGCGATGCTAGAGGAAGTGAGTTAGAGAGTGAGGAAGTGGTGGTCAGAGAATGAGAACCTGAAAGCGAGATCATAAAGAGATGTGGTTCTTGGTAATTATAAAGCCAAGATGACTCTGGTTGAGTGGCTGGGGACAAAAAATTAGAGGAGAGGAGGTCAAGGACTTGAGAACACACAGCGTTGGATGACGATGTGGGTGTTGAAATAACCGAGAATTATGAGAAAAGTATCATTAGAAGGAATGACAGTGAGCCAGGAGCTAAAATCTTCAAGGAATAGGAGGGAACTTAGTGTAAATGGGAATGTTTAGAAGATGAGAAATGTCCTATTAAGTGTAGGTGATGTTATTAATAAAATATCATAATACAAATATCTGTAAGTTAAAGTGCCATTAAGTATAGTAATTCTTTAAATCAAATATTGTAATATGAATATCTCTAGGTTAAAATTTTCTACTTACAAAATAATGTTTCTGAATGAACAATAGTGATATTTAGGTCAAATCAGATGGTTAATGCCTCAATCTTTCATTTAAAAACTCTAGTATTTTCTACAGAATTATAGTACACTATAGGATCAGCTGAAAATAATTTTTCCTGCATGGTATCTAAGAATGTTTTTTATCATAAAATATGCATTTATATATTTGGTATATAAACGTACCACCTAGAAATACCTGGCACAGATATAAAGTATATGAGCAATATTTTTAATAAATAAAATTGTGATTACTCAAAAAAGTTTACTCAAAGTAAATTAATTCAGTTACTGTTGTCTTGAGTATTTCAAATATAATTTTATTTTTATTTATTAAAAAATCCTAAAAAGTATAAACTGTATGATGTTTTAGAGGATTTATTAGTGTACTTCAAGGTAACATTATTTAATTGAATCACAGCCCCTTAAATCAGATGATCATGTCAATATTGCTGCAAGTGGACACACACTTCAAATAAAGGAGGCTCAGATATCAGATACTGGACGGTACACTTGTGTAGCATCTAATATCGCAGGTGAAGATGAGCTGGATTTTGATGTGAATATACAAGGTAATAATAATGCTTCTTGTGTACAATTCAGCTTATATGATCTACCAAAACAATGAAAAAGAGATTTTACTTGTTTTTTTTTTTAAGTATCTTTTTTTTCCTGTTGCCAATAATAAAAATTCATTATCGAAAACTTGGGTTTAAGAAATCAACAAAGAAGAAAATAATCCGTTACTTCAGGGTTACTTCTGCTAATTTCATTTCCTTCTGATATATTTTTGTAAAGTATACTTCATTTACAAGTTGGGATCACATGATACAGACGTTTCTATTACATTAGCTTTCCCCCAACATTTTATCATGAAGGTTTTTTTGATAGTGTTTACCTAGAAGGCAAGGAAGTATAGTGAAGTACAGAATTTAAAGTGGTCAGACTTGAAATTAAATGATGATTTAGCTCTTACAAACTTTTTGATTGGGAAACTTACCTAAATATTCTAAGCCTTGGTTCCCTTGCTTTTAAAATTAATGCCTCATAAAATGGTGAGTACTGAATAACATCAAATATGTAAAACTCTTAGAAAAATATTTAAGAAGTGGTACCTGGTATTAATGTTGTTAATCCCGTTACTTTCGTGCTTTTATACATGCTTTTTAAAACATGCTTTTTAGTAACTGTACTTGTTTTATCAGTTAAGTATTAAAATATATATTTAATGACACTCCTATTGTTGAATGTCCAGGTTGTTTCCAAGTTTTCACTACTTGTGTAATGCTTCACTGAATATCTTTATACATAAAACTTTTGCACATCTGTGGTTTTTCATAAGTTGCTAAAGTGGAAATTTTAGGTCAAGCGTTACGTATTTTTTTAATGCTTTTGATGTGCAGGAAAATTGCCTTCTAGAAAGTTTATGCTTGTCCCTCAGAAAAGTTTGAGAATGTCCTATTATTTTTGCAAATGGAGTTATTAATCCTGATTGCATAACTTCTTTAGCCTTCTTAGAAGCTCAAGACAAATGATTGGCTGATGCTCTCTGTTGAGCCCGAAGTTTTGAATGGTTCCTCAAAATTTAGATTTTGGGTTATGATCATATTCCTTAGCCATGCATATTAGAGTATGTTCATCCCTGAGAATAGACCTCTGCATCTTCTAAGTGCTAGAGACACAAAGCATGAACATGGCATTTTGAGCCCCATATTTCTTGTTCTTCCACATGAAAACCAATGCTGACTTCTGTCTACTACATTTTTTGGCTCAGGGCTAGAGTTGGTAGGTGTATAAGCACTTGAAAATACTTTCACATTGTCTAATTTATTACATTTACTAATCATTCTTGTGAAAATACAGTCAAGATCTTTGTTTAATTAACCCTAGCATTCCCATGTGTCTAAAATGTCATATCTTTCCTCCATAGTTCCTCCAAGTTTTCAGAAACTCTGGGAAATAGGAAACATGCTGGATACTGGCAGGAGTGGTGAAGCCAAGGATGTGATCATCAACAATCCCATTTCTCTTTACTGTGAAACAAATGCTGCTCCTCCTCCTACACTGACATGGTACAAAGATGGCCGTCCTCTGACCTCGAGTGATAGAGTGTTGATTCTACCAGGTAAAGATTGCTATGAACCAGGTGAAAATCTGAGTCTCTGCCAAATGTGTTTCTCCTCATTTATTAGACCAGTTGAATTGATCAGCTTTCTGGCCATGTAATTTAACTGACACAAGCTGCCACATCCCACTGTTTTCTGTGTAGCTTCGAGCCAGAAGAGTCTAGGCTGAGAATTTGACAATAGCTGGAATACCTTAGGTAATTTTCAGTTCTACTACAGGATCATGCTATCAACTTAAGTCCTTTGTCAGGGCACCTGGGGGGCTCATTTGGTTGAGTAACTGCCTTCAGCGCAGGTCATGATCTCGGAGTCCGAGGATCGAGTCCAGCACTGAGCTCCCTGCTCAGTGGGGAGTCTGCTTCTCCCTGTGACTGTCTCCCTTCTCATGTGCTCTCATTCTCTCTCTCTCTCACTAAAATAAATAAATAAAATCTTTTAAAAAAAGAAAGATTCTAGGGCGCCTGGGTGGCTCAGTGGGTTAAAGCCTCTGCTTTCGGCTCAGGTCATGATCTCAGCGTCCTGGGATCGAGGCCCACATCGGGCTCTCTGCTCTGCGGGGAGCCTGCTTCCTCCTCTCCCTGTCTCTCTGCCTACTTGTAATCTCTCTCTCTGTGTCAAGTAAATAAATAAAATCTTTAAAAAAAAAAAAAAAAAAAAAAAAGAAAGATTCTAAAATACATTTGCAAATAGTTACTATTCACTTTGTTAAATACAGTTATCATAAATCAATAGTTAGGATGATTAGTTTCAAATATTTTAGTGGTCACATGGTTTATTGGTAGAAAAGAAGATGTTTAAATTGTTGTGGAATCATAATCTTTTCAAGGCTTCTATTTAATTTTAACAAATATCAAATGGGCTTGTCAAAATTTACCAAGTTGTACACCTAAGATCAGTGTATTTCATGGTGTGTAAATTTGATATCAACTAAAATACAAGTTATCTTGAAAAAAATTTTTAAAAGATGACTAAATACAAACGACAGCTACATGCTGTGATGTGTGATCTGAAATTGGATCTAGGCTTAGAGGAAAATATTTATAAAAGATTGTAACAATAATGAAATTTGAATATGGATTATGAATTCATTAGTAGTTTTGCGTTGATTTTAAATTTCCTGATTTTGATCACTATAGTATAGTTATGTAAGGGACTATTGTTATCCTTATGAAAAACAGATTTATGAATATATAGGAGTAAAGGGGCACTGTGTTTCCAACTTGCTCTTACATAGTTCAGTAAAAGTTTTTATATATAAATATGTAAATATATATTGGATAAAACAAGTGGATATATATGAGATAAGTGGAGTGAAATATAAATAATTGGTAAACAGGTGAAGATTTTTTTTTTTTTTTTTTTTTTTTAAAGATTTTATTTATTTATTTGACAGAGAGAGAGATTACAAGTAGGCAAGGAGGCAGGCAGAGAGACAGGGAGAGGAGGAAGCAGGCTCCCTGCTGAGCAGAGAGCCCGATGCGGGCCTCGATCCCAGGACCCTGAGATCATGACCTGAGCCGAAAGCAGAGGCTTTAACCCACTGAGCCACCCAGGCGCCCAGGTGAAGATTTTTTATGCAGTTATTGAAACTTTTCTTTGAATTTGAAATTATATCAATGTGAAAAGTTTTAAAAATATTCAGAGTTATTCTTTTAAAATTTTATGTATAATAATATATCTTTATACCTTTTGCATCTCTGACTACTGCTTTCTCAAACCTATAAATGCATCAAGCATTGTAAGCTTCTTTTACATGTATTCAAAACTGTAAAATCAAGACGTCACTGCATAATAACATTTCCCCGTGGGATATGATGAGGGGCATGGAGCAACCTTGCCCTCTTGTGAAAAATCTACATGAGCTATTTGTCTCTCAAGAGATCTGATTCATATATTGGATCACTTTTCCATAATGCGGTGTTTGTTATACAAGTGGTATGTGGGATTAAAACTGAACCATTAGATGAAATAAGAACGCTGAAAGAAAATGTAAGGAAGTCATTAGACCTGAAAAATTCATCTCTGTTTATGACCAGTAGGATTTAGAGAAGTAAACATATGGGGATATGTTTTCAGGAGGGCGAGTGTTGCAGATTCCCCGGGCCAAAGTAGAAGATGCGGGCAGATATACGTGCGTGGCTGTGAACGAAGCTGGAGAAGATTCCCTTCAGTATGACGTTCGTGTGCTCTGTGAGTTTTTCGTTACTTTGTCATGCATTCTTAAACTCAAAGAATTTTTTTGAGGAACTCGTGTCTGCAAGATGTTGCATTAAGCACTTTAAAGGAAAGGCTATAAAGATAATCACATACTGCATGGAGCACTGGGTGGGGGGCATAAGCAATGAATCATGGATCACTGAAAAAATAAAATAAAACCCTAAAAAAATAAAAAGACAATCAGAAAGTGACAGTTTTACTGGGGAATTAATCATCTTATGCCAATTGAGAACACATGAGATAGGACTCTTGAAATATCAGATAACAAACTGGCTTAAACTAAAAAAAGAGAATCCATTGACTCATGAACCCGAAGAGTTCAGGGTACAGCTGGCTACAGTGGCTATACCTGACTTCTGTGGCTCAAGGAGGCCAAGCAGGCTTAACCTTCCTCTTCCTCTTGGATTCTTCTCTAGTATTAGCACCATTCTCAGGTAGGGAATCCCCTTGAATGACAAGTTGGCCCCCAGTGGCTGTCGTCTTACATCCTTCTAATTTCATATCCAAATGAAAGCTTTTCTTAGTATTTTCAACTGAAGTCCTAGAATTGGATTTTCATGGCTTTAATTGGCCAAGCACGAACCACAGTTCTACCCCTGAACCAGTTATTGAAGCTAAGTGGCCTGTTTATGGCCTAGTTTCTATGCCTATGTTTAGACCACGTTGTCCTCCGCCTGAATGCATGGACTGGGAGTGGAAGAAGTATTGTACCTTTAAGGGGAAAGAGAGGTGATGTTGCCGGAAGCTGAAACAAATAGTTGCCTCCATTAGAAGAGACTGATCTAGAGAAGTAGCAGTGGGAATATACAGGAAGCAGTCAGCATGAAAGAGTTTCCAGAGGAAGTTAGGAAGTAATATGTAAATATTAGGCACTTGTCTCAGAGCATGAGATGACACTGAGATTTTTATTCTGAGTAGTTAAGAAAATGGTGGCAAGAATAATAAAAATAAAAGACCTAGGAAAACATTATTTGGGAAAAAGGAAGTCGATTTTATTCTGGACATGTTGAATTCAGCATGTTACAAGATACTTAGGTATAATATTGAAGGGGCCATTGAAAATCTGGAACTTAAACACCGGAGAGAAGCTGAACTAAGAATGTAGATTGAGAGTTATCAACAAATAGGTGATATTCAAGGGTATGGTATTTCCAACAGCAAGGATTATAGATAAAGTAGAAGACCAGCAAGTTCATGGTGGGATCGTTAACAAGTAGGAGAAAGGAAAAGGAAAATAGAGCTAGAGGAGAAACAGTCTGAGCAGTTCATGAAAAGCAGTAAACTACGTACTATTCCATGTCAAAGAATCCAAAGCACGGAAAAAGCTATCAAGAGGCGGATCTAGTATCGGATACTAAAGCAAATTTAAGAAAATAAAAGCTGAAAAATTCCATTTGGCTTTAAAACTTGAGAAATCATTGATAAAATCCAAAAGATCAATTTAGATACTATGGTGTGGTACAAAGCCACAGGACAAAAAGATAAATCTGGAGCAACTGATCAGAAAGAAAAGGAAACAAATGTAAAGTAGTCTTAAGACATTTTGCAGAGGACAAAAAGACGGAATAGAGTTGGAATAGAGAAGAAATGGAATAGAGTTTTAGGATAGACAGCTTGTTTGAGGAAACATATTTAAGAAAGATTGGAGCTTGCTTACAGACCAAAGAAAATGATCCAACAGAAAGGGACAAATTAAATTTTCAAGTGGGGGGGGGTGAAATGGGGGAGGTGCAGGAATTCATGGATCAAGGTCCTAGAACTGGTGAAAAATGCAATTGAGGAACCAAGAGGGGTTAATTAGCCTTCTGTGGTAATGAGTTGCCATTCATCAAAATGGTTAGGAGGGAAATGTGGAAATGCATATCAGATATATCTAGTCATTTTCATTAAGTATGAGAGCAAGACAGACAGTGGTAGGGGTGGTTGGGCCTGTGGAAAACAGAAAAGTTTAACGATTACCATCACGGAGGATGTGACAGTCAGCTGTTGAAGTTGGAGCCATTTGGCTCGGTTACTCCTTTCTGAAGCCACGCTTCCTTCTATAGTGTTCCTAATAACCGGAAGGCAGAGGTAGAAAAATTGTGTGCTCCATCTGGGTGGGGCAGGGTTGTGCCACAAGGTAACCAGGTATATATTGTGGAAGTGCTGGAGGGTGAAAGACCATAGAGAATCACTGAAATGACCCCTGTGAGGTCTGAGGTCTGGGCAGGGTGAGAGGAAAAGTGACGGAAGGAGGCTGATGGGCTGAATATAAGTGGGGAAGGAGTAGAAGGGCTAGAGTTTTCAGTGCAAACAAAGAGCAGCTTATGAAGGAAACCTGACAAGAGGTAGAAGAAAGAAAACACTAGAGTTCAAAAATCATACACTTGACAAATATCTATTAATTACTAAACTATGTACCAGGAACCTGTGCTAGGCACTGAGAATACAGCAATGAATACAGGAGACATCAGTCCTTCTTCAGGGAGCGTATAACTTGCAGAAGAAAGTGGTGTTAATGTTGAGTGGTCCAAGGTATGGCCGTCTAGGGCTGACTGACATGGAGTAGAGATGAAACTAATTAGAGTGAGATGGGTCATCAACATAGATTTTAAAATCCATAAGATAGTGACAAGGAAAAGAAAAAGAGAAGAGAAGATGATTAGTTAAAATCAGTGCTAACATCATCAGGAACAGTGGAGTATCCTAGAGCACCTGATTTAATTTGACATAAGTCTGGAAAGAGTTTAGTTTAGGACAGAGTAGAAGGATCTGATAAAGAAGCAAGATAATATGGTTTGGAAAGGACTGGGAATCAATTAAATTGCAATGGAACTTGGGGATTGGGTAGTTTAAAGATAAATGTTCATCCCTTCAGGCCATTTTAATTAAAAAGAAGTTGGAAAGCATGTTGGAGATGAGTTTAGAGAGGTGGAACAAAGCAAGAAAAATGAGCTGGGCCCAAAAATATGTCTACATTAGATATGTTTCGCAATGTTTGATGCTCACCTACTTCATGCTACTCCACCATTTTCTACTGAGAATAATTCTGAGTAGTGTAAGCCAGCTGATGGGGCATGGCAGCTGGAGGGCTGGTCAGACCAGAGTTTTGGTGGAGGTCTGTACAGGTCAGACCTTGGACCCATAGACCACTTCCTGTTCCCTCCTAATGGTTCAGTTCTAGGCAGAAGTTGAGGAAAATATCAAATCTTTATGTCCCAACATTTCATTTGATTAGTTTTCATGGTATTGAGGTTAGTGATAGGCTCATTTTTTTTTTTAATTTTATTTTTATTCTTTGCCCAAGGGGTACAGGTCTGTGAATCATCAGGCTTACATCTTTCACAGCATAGTGATAGGCTCATTTAATCTGAAGTTCAAGTTTATTATTTACTAATCTGCAGTTCATGTTATATTTTATGTTACCTAGAATATAGTAAAAATCATGTGACTCTGAAAATTTTTATCCAAAATAACGTTGAAATTCTATTATGTACCTTGTAGCCTTGATTATTTTCTTTACAAACTTCCAGTTTAGTTTTGAAAGACCCAAATACCACAGGACTGCATCTACATTAAATATATAGTCTTTGCTGATTGCTAAAGATATGGTACATTTTAAGAGAGTGAGACAGAATAGCTAAGCTTTCCAAATAAAATAAAATGATTATTCAGTTTGAAAATGAATTTCTACATTTATAACAGCAGCCAACACATATGTTTCTAGTTTGTATAACATTTCCATTTTTTAAAATTTTATGGGTAATATGTGATTCTTCATAACTGACTAGTCTAACATAGGATAGATATGTACCTGGATTCTGTGGTGTCATTTTAAATGAAAATGTGTATATGTAGAAAAATCTAGAATGTGACTTCTCAGACTTTAATGTACATAAGGATCACCTGTTCAAACACAAATTTCTTGGGCCCTCTAGAGATGCCCATTGAGGAGATCTGAGTGGGCCCCCAAATTTGCATCTCCAACCAAGCTCCCGGGTGATGCTGATCCCACTGATACTGGGGTGGGCAAACATATTTAAGTAGCCCAGACAATTCCCTTGCAAGTGAGACCAAGTCTGTACCTTCCAAATATACTCTAAAGATGTGATTTATTTGGCTTGTCTAGTTGGCCAAATAGACTTAAATATTCATTCATGCAGATGCTACTTACACATATGCCTGAAAACCCAGAAGGCACAGTTCAAGGAGCTGAAAGAGAAGTAAAGTCAGATAAATTGGGGAAGGTTTGGGATTGAGCTAAATGGGAATGAAAACTGTAGAAGGGGTTAGTCCAGGGTAGGTAAACCCAAAGTCATACAATTTTTACCACCACTCCAATTTACTAGTGTAAAATGTTACTCAATAATCTTGGCTTCTTCTTCAACTTTGCTCTTCTATTATCATCCCATGCTTTTTAAACCTGTCAGAAAACTAGAATAATTGAGAAAAGACCTTATTTCCTGTCATTGTCTCTTTGTTTTGCAATCATCTATTAGTGCCTCCAGTTATTAAGGGAGCCAATAGTGATCTCCCTGAAGAAGTCACCGTGCTGGTGAGTAAGAGCGCACTGATGGAATGTTTATCTAGTGGCAACCCGGCACCAAGGAATTCCTGGCAAAAGGATGGGCAACCTTTACAAGAAGATGGGCACCATAAGTTTCTATCTAATGGAAGAATCCTGCAGGTAAAAGTAAAAAAATCTTATTTTAAAATAGCTATTTGATGTTGTACTTCCTAAGTCTTTTTTACTTTTAAAAGTAATTTTTATTGGTTTATAAATATTATATTTGTAAAAATAACTAACCATAAGAAGAATATAAAACTCTTTATTCCCCCTACCAGAGGTGACCACTGTTTTGGTTTTTTTTTAAGTTTTTATTTAAATTCCAGTTAGTTTACAGTGTTATATTAGTTTGGGGTGTGCAATATAGTGATTCAACACTTCCATACATCAGCCAGTGCTCATCACAAGTGCCCTCCTTAATCCCCATCATCCGTTTCACCCATCCCTCCCCCCACCCTTCCTTCTGGTAACCATCCATTTGTTCTCTATAGTTACAGAGTCTGGTTCTTGGTTTGCCTCTGTCTATTTTTCCCCCTACGATCATTTGTTTTGTTTCGTAAATTCCACATATGAGTGAAATCATATCGTATTGGTCTTTCAGAGATGACCACTGCTAACATTTCTGTGTGACTTCTTACAAAAATTGTACATTCAACACATGCACACTCCTAAATTTGTTACAAGACGGACTTTGTGGTAAAAGCCACAAGATAATTAGTACAGTCCTTTCCACTGCATATTTCTGACGGTAAAATCCTCGGTGGTATTAGGTTCCTTGTAGATTAAAACTTCCCCTGTATTAGTAAAGAATTGATAACAAATAATGGGAACCACATAAATTGTAGTTCACTAATGAACCATGTCTATATTTTTTCTTAAATGTCTTAAAAGAAAGTTATGTATTTATATAAATAGCACCAACTCTTTTGTTAAGATACAACTTAATAAATTATTTTTGACCACATAAGTGATATTCTGTGAACCCAAGGATCTAAGCATAACACATGTATCCAACACAGGACATATCTTACGGAGTTCTTGTCTTTAAAACACACACACACACACACACACACACACACAGTAGAACCAGATTCAGTGCCTTTAAATAACCTTGAATTCTCAAAGTATCTTCTAAACTTTGTGACTGTATTTATTTGATTTCATACAACCTGTATCAATAAATGTTAATGTGTCTCAAGCCAAAAGATACATAGATGGATAGACATTTCTGCCTATTAAAATAAATATATATGCCATTATTAACTAATTATTGCTCCATGAAACAAAGTACTCCAAGACAATAACTTAAAACAATAAGCATTTATTTAGTTCATAAGTCTTCTAGCTGGCTGGATAATTCTTCTGGCGTCAAGTGTCTAGATTCTGTGAGTTGAGTCAGTGGTCCGTTGGTCTTGGCTGGGCTCCTACCCTCCAGCAAGCTAGTCCTGGCTTTCTTATGTGGTGGTAGGTGAGTTCCAAAAGAGTGAGGAAAGTCACTAGACTTCTTCAGGCCTAGGTTTGAAATGGCACACATCATCACTTTTCATCACATTGTGTTGGTCAGAGCCATTCACAAGGCCAACGTAAATTCTACATCTTACTCCACCTCTTAAATGGGAAGAGCTTCAAAGTCATGTTGCCAGGGGTGTGATAGGGAAGAGGAAGAATAATTGGGGAAATTTTTGTAGTCAGCATTTAACAAGTATGTTTAAAATTACCTTTTCTGATTGGAAATCTTTATAAATAAATGTTTGACGAAAAAAAAAAAAAAAAAAAAAAAAGCTAGCGTCAGCACTATTATGTACAAAAATTTCTTTGTCTTGTGTTCATCTGGTATTAACTAGAAAGGATATGTGTTGTTTATTTTGAAATGTAATGATCATTATGAAAAGTTGCTTTATTAAAAATTTCAGTTGGAATTTCTTCATTTTTTCCCTAGATTCTAAACACTCAAATAACAGATATCGGCAGGTATGTGTGTTTTGCTGAGAACACAGCTGGAAGTGCCAAAAAATATTTTAACCTCAACGTTCGTGGTAAGAGCTCACTTCCAAAAACATTTCTTACAGTATGCTTGAAAAAGCAGGAAAGCTGTGTTTTAGATCATGTAGACTTATTTTGTACTTTTAACTTGAACAATGTGTGCAGCCTGCATTTTTTCAATCTCCTGTCTTTCTTCCCATCACACAGTAGGATTGTAAAGTACAGATCTTCTCGAAAGCCTGTTTTTATATTATTTCAATTCCTCAGGAGAGAGTAGTTACTGCTACATATTTGAAAGTGAAAAAAAGAATCAAAATTTTAAAGCCCCCAAAATATATGTTTATGTAAAGTTCGAAACAACTATAGCTCTTTTACTCATACAACCTTACCCAGTAATCCTGACTGGAACCCAGTTTCTGTCCTCAAAGGTAGAATCATGTCGAGCTACATCCTCCAGTACCGTCAGGTATGCTCCCTTGAGAAGAAAAAGTCATTTTTGGGGTTTAATGACTCCTAAATACCATCACTACACCTAATTCATTCATCAAGCTAAGTTCTTGATACACGCTAGTCACTGCATGAATACTAATTTTTTGCCAAAATGCTGTTGAAGTAGGTGAATGTGGGGAGAACAAAAAGCCGTTGGATGTCTTCCACAAATGGTTAGTTTTAGTTTTGTGACACACATCTGTTTTGAGAATATTAAATTGGAAAGGGGGAGCAATCATTATAAAAGATTTCTTTTACATGTGGGACACACATACAAAATTCGGGCTCATTTTGGAAATAGCTGAAATACGACATTTCATGAAAAATTTCTCCCTCCAAAAGACTTATTTAACATCATGAATATCCTTTTTTTTGGTCTGATATGTAGGGAGTATTGGTGTCCACCAATGTTTGGTGTTCGTGGAACAGACACTTGAAACATTTTTATCTTTGTACTCCCTGTGCTTAGCATGATGAGTAATGTGATAGTAAAAACAATTTTGCCTTTTTGATGTTTTGCTTTTGTTTTTTATGTTGTTTTAAGACCTCAGTCTTAATATAATAGAGTGTTGTATTAGTTGCATTCCTTAGTTCGTGTCTCACTATCATCATTGGCCTGAACAAGACCCCTCTTTACTTTGATTTATTAAAATAGTCATTCATGTAGTCTTTCATTTTTATGCGCATTTCTTGCTCCTGTTTCCCCTCTCCTTTCATAGGAAACCATTCAAATGGTATAATATCTTCAAGTCTTTTTAAGTGAGTAAGTCTGACCAAAACAGAAGCAGTGTTTTATGAATTCTCAGGAAGAAATAAACAAGTGTGATGATTGTGAGAGCACACATTCTAATCTGTAAAGTGCAGTAGAATAAATGTTGAAAATAAAAGTGTTGCTTATTTTTTCTGATTCCTAAGGCAGACTTAATTTTTCCTCCTTTATGTGATCAAAAGCCCCAATTTTAGCAAGTCCGTAAGTTGCCTTGTATTAGTTACCTTTCTATGTCTCTATCTTCACCCCCATCCTATAACTTTATTATAGATGTTATAGGGAAATGGCCGTTTCATACAGATCTTGGTCTCCCTGGACCCATCTATAGTCACGGTAGTTGCTAAATAAATATTTGGGGTTTTTTTTTCATATCAGTTCCTCTTCCTAATGAACAGCAAAACACCTTTCAAGGTAGAGGGAGTAGTCACTAGACTTTACTGTTAAGGACTGGAGTTCAGGAGGGAGTTTCCTCTTTCACGGGTTAATGATACCTTGAACTCCCAATTGAGGTCAGGGACCCATACTTACATATTTGAAAATTCATTCTGGGGAGAAATAATTTAAATTGTTTTCACTTAAAATCATCCTGTTTGTTTATCTCCCACTACAACAGTGCTTGCTTCTTTTGGACTCTGACCTTCAGTCTGCTGGCCCGGGGGTTTTCAGCTCCCTTGTCTTCATTCTCCTTCACACCCAGCTTAATTTATCGTGGAACAACATCTCAATCACCTCTCTTTGTCCCCTTATTGCTCTTGCTCAGTAAAAGTGCAGCTCTGTCTAAGGACACAACATTTTGTCCACTCAGTCCCTATTAGATGTTAAGGTTTTTTTTACATATGCATTTTAACTTAATTATCTCACTAACCCCAGGTGTTGGTACCACTTGATACCTCTTTTATAGATGATCAGGCTGAGGCTTAGTGAGATTAAGTTGGGTACCCAAAGTTACAGATCTCGCAAATACAGTACCAGCATTGTAATTTACGTAGTCTGATTCCAGAGGTTTTAAACTTAGCTGTTTTGATGTATTGCTTCTCACTAAATTCCGTGTATGACCATACCTGTACCTAGGTGGCTAACCATGGCTGGGGGAACTTGTGGAGTCAGGAACATCAGAGTCATTATAAGTTCATAGGTACGATCTTGAAGATCTTGAACTGGGCCCTCCATACTGCCTGGGGCTCCTCCTCTTGTCTCTCTTCCTTAGTGACTCTCTCACACCTTCTCCCCTCTCAGATGTCAGATGACCCTTGGCTTAGTGGGCTCACACTGCCGTAACAAAATACCAGAGAGTGCATGACTTTAACAACGGAAATGTATTTTTGCACTGTCTGGAGGCTGGAAAGTCCAAACTCAAAGTTACCGCAGGGTTTGGTCTCTGGTGAAGGCTCTTGCTGGCTTGTACTCGGCCGTGTTGTCCTCATAAGGCCTTTTTACTGAGCATGCATGGCCAGAAAAGCAAGGAAACTCTCTGGTTTCTCTTCTTATAAGGACAATGATCCTGTAAGATCAGGGACCCACCCTTACAACCTCATTTAACCTTAATTACTTCCTTAAGGGTGCCATCTCCAAATATAGCCACAGTGAGGGGTCAGGGCCTCAGTATAGGAATTGTCTGTAAGAGCCCCTCTCACTTTCAGTAAATTCCCTCACCTCCTGTTTTACAGGGAAAAGGGAAGGCATATCCCAGAAACCACCTCAAATTCCTGCCATCAAATCAAGCATACTAGCAGCATCTGTTACTGCCGTTTCTTCCTTCCCATTGTTACAACAGAAGATGGAAGCATTCCTCTACCTTCCAAAGGCCTATAATTTGACTCTAGATCCCTGTTCATTGCCTCCTCAGAAATCTCCTATAATCTCCTCTCTTCCTTTTGAATTTGAAATTCTCACTGTTTATTGGATCCTTCCCAATAGCTCTTAAATTTGTCTCTTCCCTTTTAAACAACAACCAAAAAAGGCCTTCCTAAGACCTAAACTTTCCCTTCAGCTACCCCCCTTACTTTATCCCCAATGTCAAAGCAAACTTCTGTAATAACTATATATTTCATGTCTGATTTCCTCACTCCTACTCACTCCTTCCATCACGGTGTTCCAAATTTCGTCTCCACAGCACCAATGAAACTGCTCACTGAATGCGCCAAATGGCATCCTTATGAAGTCCAAGAGGCACTTTCCAGGCTTTATATTTCTTACTTCTGGGCATTTGACATCTTTGCCATGATCATTTTCAGAAATTCTCTTCCTTTGGCTTTTGTGACACCTACACCCTTTATTTTTATCTTTCCTTCCCAGTTTCTCATTCTTGGTTGACTTTGCTGGTTCCTCCTTCTCTACTTGATTATTACACTTCAGTTTTTCAAGTTCTAGACTATTTCTGTTCCCACTCACATCTTAGGTGATCTTATGCATTTTCAAATTTCAGATACTATCTACATACAAATAGTTTCAAAGTTTTTGTTTTTAGCCAGGGGCCACTCAAGAAATCCTGATTCTTCTATCCAAATATCTACTTCTTACTGGCGCAAATGTCTAGCAGTCACCCTAAGACAATGTGTATGTAACTGAGTTCATTATCTTTTCCCAAAAATGTCTTCCTCCTCCAATCATCTCTGTCTCACTAAAAGGAATCACCATCTACCTATTGTTCAGGTCAGAAAAATGGTTGTCATCCCTGACTCCTTCTTCTCCTCCTTAAGTTTTACCCCCAAAACATCAAGTCCTAAAGATTCTATCTACAAAATATCCTGGGATCCATTCACTTTTCTTGATCCTTTTTAATACCATCATAGGCATAGCTACCATAATCTGTTATACAGATTACAGCAGTAGTCTCACTGGACTTCCTGAATCCCTTCTAGCCTTTTAATTAGTTCTCTCCACTGTAGCCAGATTGGTATCTCTTAAATTAATTTTTGATTAAACCATTCTTCAGCTTCCCATTCCCAAGACCATATTTCAGCATTCTTTAATGGATGGGCCCCAGAGACCTTACAAGATCTTACCTTTGCTTAGTCCTTTAATTCTCTGTCCATCTCTCCTAACCTTGTTCTTCAAACTCTGGTCATACCAGCTATCTAGCTGCTGTGTTCTTTTCTCCATTTGGGCCTTTGTGTATGTTATGCTTTCTTTCTGGAAATTCTCCCATTTTCTGTCTTCCACTTAACTTATTCCTGCTCATTTTTCAGTATCTTCTTCAACATCACTTCCTCCTCCTGATTCCCAGATTAGGTTGGTTCCCTGTTGTCACCCTATTCTTCTGATTAACACTCATCATACTTGCCATTACTAGGCAGTGTAGAAGAGCAGCTAAGAGTAAGGGCTGGACAACAGTCTAGAGCCAGACAGCAGTCTTTGGGTCTCTTCTTTCAGTAGCTACTTGTTGAACCGTAGGCAAGATGCCAACTTCTTTATGTGTCAGCTTCCTCATCTATAATATGATAAGAACTGTATTTAACACATGAGGTTGTATGAGGATTCAACAGTATATGTGAAGTGTATGTGTGATAGTATATGCAAAATATTCAGAATAGTGCCTGGCACAGCATACCCATTCAAAAAAAATGTTAGCTGCTTTTTTTAGTTCAATGTTTGTCATTGTGTCAAACTATTAACTCTATGTCTATTACATTTTCACACTGTATCAGCACTTGGCACAGTGTCTAGAATACAGTAAATACTTAATAAATGTTTGATAAATGAATGAATAAATGAATATTAAAATTAATTAGTAGGTGAAAAACAAACAACCATGTGATAGCAAAAGAAATTTTGCCTTTTTGAAGCTTTGCTTTTTGTTTTTGATGTTAAGACCTCAGTCTTAATATAAGAAAGTGTTATATTAATTGCATTCCCTAGTTCATGTCTCACTGTCATCATTGGCTTGACAAGACCCATCTTTACTTTTATTTATTAAAATATTCATTCATGTAGTCATTCATTTTATGCACATTCCTTGTTCTTGTTTCTCCTCTTCTTTCATAGGAAACCATTCAAACGTTTGTGTTCTTTTAAAAATCTATTCTTACGTCTATGTGTTCTTATAAAAATCTGTTGTTCCATATGCATATGTTTTAATATGCATAAATGGTATTGCATCATTAATCTCTTTTTTTACTCCACTTTTTTGCTGCACTCCTTTTGCTTTTGGAATTCTTTTTTCTTTTCAACAATAAACAATAGCATTGTTTATTTCTTAAATTTTCTGCTCATCTTGAATATCAGATGTATAATTTGTTGATAGACAGATACCCTAAAATTAAATTTCTACTTTACTGTTGCTATAAGCAGTAAGATAAAACTGTAAATAAAGATGTAATATTAAATACAAGAATATTCAAATATACTAAATAAAACGTGCCATTAAGTCTTTCTTTATACATTGACAAAACCATTTTAAGAACTGACAGCTACATTTTACAAATAAAATGCACAATAATTCTGTCTTTGAAAATTCTAGTATTCTCTTCCAAGTGGGGAAAAAAAAACTGTTGGAAATGAGTTTGGTAAAGGCATTAGTGAATTCTAAGACAGCTAAATAATTAACTATCACTAACTCAGTGCTTTAGCAGGCTACAGTGGTTGGGTTTATATTAACAAATTGAAATATGTATTACTGATAATATCAGATTTCACTTTTACCATATTTACTGTTACAGTTCCTCCAAGTGTCATTGGTCCTAACCCTGAAAATCTCACTGTTGTGGTGAACAATTTCATCTCTTTGACCTGTGAGGTCTCTGGTTTTCCACCTCCGGATCTCAGCTGGCTCAAGAATGAACAGCCTATCAAGCTAAATACAAATGCTCTCATTGTGCCTGGTAAGGAACTTACTACTCTTAAATGGTAGACAAAACTTTCTCACTTTTCTCAGTACAAATGGCATCAACTTAACTCTCTTTCCAAACTTTTGTCTTACTCCTCTTACTTGTTCCTATTAAATGCTTCTCTTTATCCCTTTGGGGCCATTAGGATAAGATTGTATAGCTTTATTTCAGTAGGAATGTACAGTAACAAGGTCCACTTTCAAGAAATTATGACATTTAGGAACAAACTGCTTAGTAGTTCCTTGGGGATGATAGACTAGCAAACAGTGCTTTCCTTGGATAAAACCCCTGGTTGTTTTTAATTAATCTGAAAGCTCTTTGAGGACAGATAAATACACCAACAGACAATCACTTCTACACTATGGGAGATTTAAACCCAGAAAATACTTGTTAACATATTTTGACTATAGTACGATTACTGCTTACTCACTAAAACCTGTATCAAATAAGTTCTAATATCTATGTTTGGTTACTGGAGAGAAAAAAAAATTTTTTTTTAATTTGACACAGAGAGAGAGATCACAAGGAGGCAGAGAGACAGGCAGAGAGACGGGGGGGGGGGAAGCAGGCTCCCTGCTGAGCAGAGAGCCCGATGCAGGCCTCGATCCCAGGACCCTGAGATCATGACCCGAGCCGAAGGCAGAGGCTCTAACCCACTGAGCCACTCAGTGCCCTGGAGAGAAAAATTTTATGAATTTCTTCCTTTATAAGTAAGTAGATAAATACTGACATCAATGAAAAAGGAAGGATCAAAGACACTCACTTTAATTCGATTCTTTCATTTTGAATAGGAAATTTTACTGTAAGAGAAAGGGTACATTTTGCTGTTCATGTTATTGATTTTAAAAAGTTATTAAAACAACCTCTATGCCACTTTTCAATTTGCATTGTATTTGCCCACAGGTGGACGAACTCTACAAATTATTCGAGCAAAGGTATCTGATGGTGGTGAATACACTTGTATAGCTATCAACCAAGCTGGTGAAAGCAAGAAAAAAGTTTTCCTGACTGTTTATGGTTTGTCTTTACTCTCCTCATAAAAGCCTTTCCTTTTTAAACTGGTTTTAGATACTTCCTGTCTAAGCGCCTTACTGAAAAAAACGTCCTTCTGCTCTTGTTTCCCTCCCTCAGTGCCCCCAAGCATTAAAGACCATGGCAGTGAATCTCTTTCTGTAGTTAATGTGAGAGAGGGGGCCTCAGTGTCACTGGAGTGTGAGTCAAATGCTGTCCCCCCTCCAGTCATCACCTGGTATAAGAATGGGCAGATGATAACAGAGTCTACTCACTTGGAGATTTTAGCAGATGGACAAATGCTGCACATCAAGAAAGCTGAGGTGCATCTTTTATTCTTTTTTGTGTGTCATGACTCACTGGGATTATGGAAGAAAGAATTGGTAGTTGCATATTCCCTTTACTACAGTGAAAAATGAGTTTTATTTAAAAGAGCATCATCAGTGCTATGGACCTTATTTTTATTTTTTATATTAAAAAAAGGATTGTAGAAGACGATTAGAATGGGGCATTAGAGCATAAAGATGACTGATGATTTAATCTACACTGGAACAGTGTGATTGGTCATCTGTAACTTAATGGAGCACATACAATAGTATCTTTTTCTTTTAGGTATCTGACACAGGCCAGTATGTATGTAGAGCTATAAATGTAGCAGGACGGGATGATAAAAATTTCCACCTCAATGTTTATGGTGAGCATCTGCCTCTAATACAACTCTTTTTCCCCCAGATATGCAAATGAGAAGGTGTCCCGAATTAGCCTAATGAGGACACGTGATTTTCTTCTGTCTTTTCACAGTGCCACCCAGTATCGAAGGGCCTGACAATGAAGGGGTTGTCGAGACAATCAGCAATCCTGTGACCTTAACGTGTGACGCCACTGGAATCCCACCGCCCACAATAGCATGGTTAAAAAACCACAAGCCCATAGGTAATATAGCTGTACATCTTTCCCTTTTGTTTTCTTTTGCTTTTAATTCACTAGATTAATAAACTAGCACATTTTCAGTACTATGCTTATAGCTGTGTTTAGTCCAAAATAAATAAATAAAATCTTTAAAAAAAAAAAAAGGCCTCATGGACTGAAATATAAACTTACAGAACAGACACATAAGACGGTTATTCGTTACATAGAGATTTTTCTTATTTCCTTTTTCAAAGTAGGCTCTCATTTAACATGAAAGTACAAAGGCGGAAGTTTTAAGAAACATATTTATTACCTAAAATAAGATACATTGGGGCACCTGAGTGGCTCCGTTGTTTGACTAGCTGACTGTTGATTAAGCTAAGGTCACGATCTCAGGGTCCTGAAATTGAGCCCCATGTGGGGCTCCATGCTCAGCTCTCCCTCTTCCTGTGTCCCTCCCCCCACTCGTGGGCACACATGCACTCTGTCTCTCTCAGATAAATAAATCTTTAAAAAAATAATATATAATAATATAATGAATTGCAGAGATGTTAAAAAGAAAAGCTTTTTATGTTTTGTCTTGCTTTGTTGGCACCTCTAGAAAATTCTGACTCACTTGAAGTACATATTTTGTCTGGTGGTAGCAGACTCCAAATTGCTCGGTCTCAGCATTCAGATAGTGGAAACTATACATGCATTGCATCAAATATGGAGGGAAAAGCACAGAAAAATTACATTCTTTCAATTCAAGGTAAGTGGGGTATGGGGTGGGCCTGACTGGCTAAGCCACTAAAGCATGTGACTTGATACCAGGGTCCTGAGTTCAGCCCCACACTGGGCATAAAGCTTACTTAAAAAAAAATTTTTTAAACGTTATTCTTTTTATTATGTTCAGTTAGCCAATATATAGTATATCGTTAGTTTTTGATGCAGTGTTCAAGTATTCATCAGTTTTTTTTTTTAACCCAACAGGGTATGTTGGGTATGCTCTGATCTACTTTCATTTTCTTTATTATATTCTACCTATAGTACATAATTAGCTACATCTAGAGATCATTTATAGGGGTGCGTGGGTGGCTCAGTCAGTTAGGTGTCTGCCTTCAGCTCGGGTCATGATCCCAGGGTCCAGAGATCCAGCCCCCCATCCCTGAGCAGGGAGCCTGCTTATCTCTCTGCCCTTCCCTTCTGCTCTGCTCTCTCTCACTATTTCTTTCTCTCTAAAATGAATAAATAAAATCTTAAGGAAAGAAAAAGATCATTTATTATTGATTCAAAATACCTCTGTTTTGTATTTTTTGGATATTTTATTTTTTCCAGTTTTGTTGAGATATAAGCACTGTCTAAGCTTAGGGTATACAGCCTAATGATGTGACTTACAAAATACTTTTAGATACACAAAAAATATTATCAGTTTTCTGTCCCACATTTATCAATAGATTTATATTTTCATGAAAATGGTCATACTGTGGAAAAAGGAATAGAAATTTCATAATCTCCATTTTTCATGTTTACTGAAATGATTACTTTCTAATAGTATATATTCTATTGAATTACTCATTTATTTTAATCTGGCATAACTTATTTTGAGCTAACCCTATAGATCTGTTCATGTTTATGTAAGTAAGATTTAACTCATGAAGAACTGTAATGTGTTCTAAGTACAGGTCAAATTTCAAATAAGCATGAATCTTATACTATTTGGGGGTGAGAATAAGGAGCACTAGTCTATCCAACACTTAATTAACTTAATTAACATCTACTACTTTCCAGCATAATATTGAGCACTGGTGGAAGAACTTGCATACTTTTGCTTTTCAGTAAACCTCTGATTGTTACTTTTTGCCTGATGTTTAAATTGAAATGGAAGTCTAACTTGAAACTAAGTTGAGTGCTAGTTTTTTCAAATTTTATCACGGTACTATGAAAAGAATTTCTCATAAATTATAGAAATAACTGAATATTTATTATCTACCTGTTTTGAGCTCTGCTAAAGCTAACTTCCAGAATATTACTCTTTGGTTTCATTGAGATGTAACTGACATATAGCATTGTATAAGTTTAAGGTACACAATGTAATGATTTGATAAATGTATATATTGCAAAATAAGATTAAAATCTATCACCTAAAAATTAAAATTAAAGAAAATTTGAAATAAGTTTATGGGTATTGGTGGTTTATCTGATTAGTGATGCTTTGAGATTTCAAAAGCAAAAAGGGAAAAATAACTATTCAGAGATTGATTAATTTTGCTTAATGCATTAATAAAGAATAAGTACTAAACATGGAGAATGTGGTATGACCAAACATTTTACCAGACTGTGTATGTTCTCATGTCTCAGGACTAGAAAGATGTGTGTGGGGCCTAGTCCAGTACTTGTCATATATTAGCTACTCATTACAGCATGTCTCATTAAAACTCTCCTTGATTAGACTAATTTAGTAACTCCAAATTCTGCAAATTCGGTACAATTATTATTGTCTTCTGGATGACTAAAATGAGATTTGGAGAGGCTGTAAATTGATGTGCTGGTAAATATTTAACAACTGACTGCAGACAAAAAGGTCCTGACTTGTAGCCAGTCATTTGCCATTTTCTATGGTGTAAACATCCCCAGTGTGTCCCACTTCAAGCTCCCAACATGACGTCAGTGAAGATGGGGAATAGGGAAGATGTGTAAAACTGGCTCTTGTGTGCTGGTGTGAGCTACCACCAGCATACTACCATAGTTATTTAGAAGAGGAATTCAAATGTGTTTCTCCTTGAAACCATTGTCAGTATTTTTATTATACATTATTTCTCAATCAAATAATTAAATGAAAAACAAAGATGGCCAGAAAGAGTATAGAAATGGTTGGATCTTGAAATGTACAACAAGCCTATCCATTGTTCAGAATAAACAATATTTAAATTGCCTTACGGAGAGAGAAACAACCAACTTAGATACTTTTCACAGACACTGATGGCAAGATCTGGTAAAACATTCTGCTGAACTATATTGAGGATTTGATCTAAAAGTGATTCATTTGGCCAGGAAGGGCACCCATGAGGTAGATTTGTCACTAGCCCATATGACTAAATAATTGTATCAACTTACAAATATAATGGGAATATTGAAATGATTCCTTGACCTTTTCCTTATTTAAAAGTAATTTATGGGGTAATAATAGTTAGATCTTGAACCACAATCTAGGAAAAATATGACAAAATGGCATATTGTTCTATGATTCTGTTGTATTTGTTAGAATTTGTAACCTTGTGCCTCATTAATGAAAATCTTAATCATTTCCCCCAAGTTCCTCCAAGTATTGCTGGTGCTGAAATTCCAAGTGAAGTCAGTGTTCTTCAGGGGGAAAACGCTGAGCTGGCCTGCAATGCAAATGGCATTCCCACCCCACTTATTCAGTGGCTTAAAGATGGAAAGCCCATAAATAGCAGTGAAACAGAAAGAATCAGGTATGTTTTAAAAGAGAATCTTTGCATCATTAATTGTAAGTATTGTATTCTACAATGCTTTATGCTTCAAATTTCCCATGAATAAAACCAAATTCATTGTATTCAGAAAGAAAAAAGATAAAATTTTAAAGAGTTGGACACAGAAATTCTTAGACAATTGCTCAAAAGTGTGTGCGTGTGTGTGTGTGTGTGTGTGTGTGTGTGTGTGTGTGTGTAGGTTTTCCATATCCATCAACATCAATGAGTGAATGAGTGCTTGGCTCATTTTGAAAAAAGAGACAACATCATTAGAACCTAGTTCATTCCTTGTAGTGATTTGTCCAAATCCCATTTTCTGCTGACACTTGTTACCCATAAAACAAACTACGTAGAGATGAAATAACAATATGGTAAGGGCTTCTTGCTACTTTCAACAGTAAATGCCTTTAGAAGAACTATCTAGAATTCTACTCTCTACTAGATTACTTCATCGCAAAGCCCCATTGTATACACATATCAGAGTAACTATAATTATTTAAACAACCATATGTGCATAAGTAGGCATTAATTAAATGTACTGTAAGCTTTATCGTTTTAAACTAATATTTTAAATTTAGGGTTGGGATTGTTTTCTAGTCAATGAATTTAATATACATAATTTAAAGAAAGATAAGTAAATTTTATTTTCTTTGAAGTCATTTTATATTAAGATTTAGATATTTGTCCCCATTAGAAGATTGGGTAAATTGCCAAATAATATTTTAGATATATGTTTTAAGTTTTATTTCTTTGGTATGGACATATCTCAATACTTAACAAATATTTAATTATTTTTATTAAATCAGCTGATATCAACTATATTGTGAGCCAAGTATTAGATAGGTGGTGGGACCTAAAGATTTTATATGAGAATATTAATACCTAGGAATTTATGGTCTGTCACTCTTCTCTTACAATAAGATCCCAAATGCACTTTTTCTTATATCTAACTTACTGATTATTTGTTCACAACTCCACAGTATGTATAGGTTTGCAAACGGAACAATTTGCCAATCAAATAAAGTATTTTTAAGTGTCAACTTACTACTTTCCTTTGGTTATGGCAACCTTCTTTTTTGTTCATTTAACCCATGGAATTTTTAAATTCATATTTTGAAAATGAAAAACTATAATAGACTCATAATAATATTGTAATTTTCTTCTTTGTGATTTTTAATAATCATATTTAATAACATGATATGGTAGAAATGGAGAGTTTACTTTTGACATTGGAAGAGTCTAATAAAATCACTATTGTAGGAATAAGAAAGCCACTTAATCTCTTTTTAAAACATAGAAAATTTTATTTGATAATTAATAGCTTGTGAAGGCAATCAATAATGCAATAATCTTAAATATCTTTGATCATCTAACTGCATAGTTATTTACTATTATGTAATCCAAGGGAAAAGCTCTAGCAATTTGTGGAAAAGTTTTTACAAAATATACCTGTACATAATACTGAGTTGTTTTCACAGTTTAAATAAGTTATCCTATTCTCATTAAAAATATTACTAAGTCATTTATAGTTTTTTAATATATAATTTCTTTTAGTTACTCATTATAATATTCTTCAAATTTCATACCAGAATTTTTAAATAATTTTCATTTAATCCTAACCTTATATTGGGAACTAAGGAAAAATTATTCTAACTTTGAGAAAAACACATCTTTGATTTGGAAGGGGAAGTTCCAACCTGATTTCATTCATTTCCCATTTTTCTCATAAGGAAATAGTGGTTATAAGACATGAATTTTATCTGATTCTGTTGAATTTGAGTTGACTGCCTGAAATCTCCATCAGTTTTACTAGCGCTGACTTTAACAGACTTCCATGTACTTCATGAAAAAGTTATAAACATTATATATTTAAGATGGGAAGATGCATTTTATGGTGGCATTTCTTTAAAGAACACATTGACCCAGAGGGAGTTTTCCAGCTTGTAGCTTCACATGAATCATCTCAGTGCCTTTATTATGATGTTTCCTATAGGGTGACTGCGGATGGTAGTACATTAAACATTTATGGAGCTCTCCCATCTAACGTGGGGAAATACACATGCGTTGCTATTAACCCTGCTGGAGAAGACGACCGAATTTTTAACTTGAATGTCTATGGTAAATATGAAATCTCACTCTTTTTTGATTCTGCTACCTTAGGAATCTATCAGTAGAAATGAAGGTCCAGCAGTAGGTGCCTGAAGCAATCTAGTTTGAAAATCTGATGTCACTGCTGTTGCTTTTGGGGTAAAAAGCAGCAGCATGGGCAACTGTAATTGAAGTTATTTCAACTAGTAATGCATACCCTACCCCTTCTCCCTCTCTCTCTCTCTCTCTCTATTTTCTGCATGGCATAGTTCCACCTGCAATTTGGGGTAATAAAGAAGAAGCAGAGAAGCTAATGGCTTTGGTGGATACTTCAATAAATATTGAGTGCAGAGCCACAGGGACACCTCCACCACAGATAAACTGGCTGAAGAATGGACTTCCTCTGCCTCTCTCCTCCCATATCCGGCTGTTATCAGGAGGGCAGGTTATCAGGTCAGCTGTCATTATGTGTGATTTGCTAGACGGATAAAGTCACTGTGATTGTAGGCTTTAACCTTACCTAAATGGTGTTTAAGAAATGTTTTTGCCTAAATTTTTACTATTGTTTGTTAATTTTTTCCTTTCAGTATCTTTTTAGAAGAGGGAGAATAACAACTATAAAATTAAATTTTTTTTCTTATTTAAATGCTCATGTTTTAGTAAATTTGTATAACATAGGTCTTTCATAGACAGATGTTATCTATCGCATATGTATTTCCAAGAGAAAACTTTCTGTGGCAAAATGATAGGAAGATACATATTACAATCATGTGATTTTTCATGTTAGCATCATTCTTTATTAATGGATATTAGAAAAATATTCACTCTTAAATTATGCTATATTTTTAAAGGCTTACTGTCAGTGCCTAATCAAATTTGTGGAACAAATTGCATTGGAGGCATCTGTATTTTGTGATGGATCATTATACACTTCATAACTAAAGTTTCCCAACATTAGTCATAATCTGTGTATAAATCAGAAATATTTTCTTTGTATATGTTGAATGGGATTAAATGATGAATTATTTGCTCAAACTTTTTCAGGATTGTGAGAGCTCAGATGTCTGATGTTGCCGTATACACCTGTGTGGCCTCCAACAGAGCTGGGGTGGATAATAAACATTATAGTCTTCGAGTTTTTGGTATGTCTCAGAGATGATCCTAGTACTTTATAGCATTGAGCAACAGGCTTATATTTAGATATTGACCGATCAGAAAGAACTGGTGAAATAGGATCTTGCTAACTAGGAAACAATGTGTTTTCTCCCACGGGATCCATATGTATTGGAACATGCTCTCTGTTTGTCAAAATACTCTTCTAACCTGGAGTTTTGCCTTAAGTCAAATCTAAATTTTTTTTAATATTTTATTTATTTATTTGACAGAGAGAGAGAGAGAGAGCAAGAGAGGGAACACAAGCAGGGGGAGAGGGTGAGGGAGAAGCAGGCTTTCCCGCAGAGCAGGGAGCCCAATGTGGGGCTCCATTCCAGGACCCTGGAATCATGACCTGAGCCAAAGGCAGACACTTAATGACTGAGCCACCCAGGAGCCCCAAACCTAAATTTTTACAAATAGCATTTCAATCTGGACACAAGGACCAGTCTTTTCATACAAAGAGAAAGTTCAGACTGTTTTCTAATAGTGGCTCATTTTGAGTATTTAAAATCCGAATGATTATGTGCATATATGTGTCTTTGTGTTGGGGGGGCGGCAGAGAGAGAACTAAAAACATTCAATTTCTGAAAATTAAGGTTTACTGGCCCAAATTTCTAAACCCCCAAGAACATCTCAGAACAGTTAAGTAACTATTTACTATAGCCTACAAGTTAATTTTTTGGGTTGTATAAAAATTACACTAGAAACTGGTATTATTTATTTCACATACAGCAATTGAAAATTTACTTCTGAAACTATAATATACATTGTAACAAACTAAAGAGACAAACATAAAAGGTTAAAAAATGGCCAAAATTTCACGCACATTTAAATTTTATATGTTCTACAAGAAAACAATCCTGAGGTTTCATTGCTAATATTTTGGAAGGTTAATAATTAGCCTATCTAATACCTGTTTTTATAATAGTCAGCAATTATTTATATGCTATCTTAAATTCTGTATTTTAATAGATTGTAGAAACACTATAAAATTAACTGAACCATTAAAATTTTTTTTTATCTAAGTTGGTCTCAAATTATAGTAGATGTGTAAATTTTACCTGTTTTGTTTTCTGTATAGTGCCACCAAATCTGGACGATGCAATGGGAACAGAGGAGATCACAATAGTCAAGGGTAGTTCTACCTCCATGAAATGCTTTACAGATGGAACCCCAACTCCCAGGATGACCTGGCTTAGAGATGGCCAGCCTGTAGGTCCTAATACCCGTTTGACAATAGGCACTCAAGGAATGGTTCTTCAGCTCGACAAAGCTGAGACTGAAGATTCAGGAAGGTACATCTGCATTGCCTCAAATGAAGTTGGAGAAGTCAGCAAACACTTTATCCTGAAGGTCCTGGGTATGTAAACATTCAATAATTGGGAAATAAGTGACAATAAATATTTAGTAAGTAAGTGTAATTCTTAGAATCACTTGCTATGGGGACAAACTTTGTAAAAACTTTGTTGTATTTCATATTTCTGTTTTGTAATTTACCTAGGTTTACTCTTACCTGAAGCATGTTAAATTTAAATTATTTTGTTTCTTATCTATCTAAAAGATGAAAATGCCTACTTATAAAATATCATTCATTAACAAAATCATACAACCAATTGATAAGTAGATTTTTAAGTTTTTTCAAGAATTAAAGCTCTTAATAAATACCAATTTAATGGAAAAGTATGATATTTGTACTATTTTATGTTATTTGAAACAATCTTTTCAAATGATCCATCTATAGATTATAGTTATAATAGTCATTTCAAATAGTCTAGTTCTATTTACTATTGTGTGCATTAAAGCAAATATTTGAAATGCATATTACAATGTTCTATATGCAAACAAATAATTTAAAGAGAAAACAAATCTTTTACTTGAAGTCAAAATTTTGACTTTGGGAGAGAACTGAAGACGAATGAGATGAACTATTCCATAATTAATTATTTTTCAGGAGTTTTGCTTGTTCTTTCACTACAGTACAGGTAAAAACCTCAGGCTCTTCCAGAACAAAATATACCTCACAAGGAATGACAAGAATAATTTTGGCATGGGGTTCGCATATGTTTTCAGAATGCCCTGTAACCTTTCTCATAGTATCTATACCAATTTAATTATGTGTGTAACTTTATAAGTCTGCTGCCTCCTTAACTAAGCTCTGGGATGGGCAGTACCCACCTTACCTATTCCTGTATTCCCAGGATTTAGCATTTGACATATATTTATCCATTTGATTAAATTGAATGGAATTAGATGTTTGCTAGCTGGATTAAAGGGAGTTTTAACTTCAGAGGGAGGCAGAATGCTATTTAAATAAATAAGAAGAAACTGTGGTATAGATGAATGTTCCTTAGAATGAAGGTTGGGAGTGGAGGAGGTATTCCAGGGTATTTAGAGACAAAAGACAGAAGAAAGTGTGTGTTGATAAGGAAGGCTAGAATAACAGTTCCTCTACACCAATTCACAGAGTCTCAGGAATAACAGGAGATGATATAAATGTGCTCTTGTACATTATTCACATATTAAGTATTAACTATTGGCTATGCATTATGGGCCAGGCATGTTTCAGTCATCATGTAGCAAGTAATTGCTGTACACCTACTATGTATGTGACATATGGCCTGGCCAACATGTGGCAGAGGGAAAGACAGAAAGCATGCTCCTCTAGGAATTCAAGAACCCAGCAGCAGAATCATGGCCCAGAGCACTTCTGGATGTAGAAAACTGAACAAGAAAACAATGATATTGTTAACATCATGTACAAAGAAACACCTTCCTAGTTACAGGGCTTATAAGGATATTATTTTTTTAAAACAGATTTGAAAACTGGTTCAGCAAAAAGATGAGAAGATTCAGCATTTCAGCATCTGTTGAAAGCTAATTCCATTAAAACCTTAAAAAGTCTTCACTTGGATCAGTGCTGCACCCCAAATGTGAAAGTAACCATCCTAACCTGGAGAACTGCTATTCTTAGCTTAATGTTATCCACATGGTGGAAGGTGTCATGAAGTATTAGTGATTCTGAAAAGTCCAGTGTAACTCGAATATTCAAAACAAGGAAAAAGCTCATACAAAATAAAGCTAAGGGGTTTCGACAGGGTCCAGGTTATGAAGAGCTTTGTTGACCACATTAAAAATTTGGTTTTTATCCTAGAACAATGGAAAACCATTAAAAGATCTAATAAGTGGAATGCCATGAGTAGAACTGCAGCTCAAAAAACCACTCTGACTGCAAAGTGGAGAGCTACTTAGAGAAGGACAAGAGTAGATTTTGAGAGACCCGTGTATTATTAGGAATTATGCTTGGCTGTGAATGGCAGAGTCTAAGTTTGGAAGCTTGAACAAATAACTTTTGTTTTTCTTGCTGAGTGAGATGTCTGGAGATAGGCAGTAGTTACATTGGTTAACCAGTTCAGATATTTACAGTTCTCTTGACCTTTACATCATGGTTGGTCAATGATCGTGCATTGTCTGGTCACCCCCAGCATCACTAGATGCAACAGCAGAGCAGGAAAAAGAAGAAAGGTGAAGAGTTGCCTCTCTAGGGACTTTCTTAGAAGACCTACAAAACCATTGCCATTTATATCTCATTGAACAGAATCTTTGCATACCACTCCATCTACCGTCTACTACAGGGACTAGGAAATGGGGTTTTTAGCCTGCTAACAGCCTCAAAGTGATTGGGGTCTGTTAATGTGAAAGAAACAAATAGTAGGGATCAGTACCTAAAAGCAGGAAATAGGTGATGTTAGTCCAAGTAAATAGTATTGTAGCTCAGATTAGTAATGGAGGTAAGAAGAAAAAATGCATTTAGAAATAATTGCAGGTAGAAGTATTAGGACTTCCTTGAGGATTTGGATATAGGACAGTAATGGAGAAGCTGTCAAGGATGACTCTGTGTTTCTGGCATATTTGATTGGATGATGGGTAGATCCATCTCATAAATGTAGGAAATGTGGAAAAAGATCAGGTATTGAGGAACAAGGTAACAGGTTCTGTCTGAATACATCGTAAAATTGAAGTAGTGTCCAAATATTCCACTGGAGATGTTTATCTGATAATTGTATTTGTGGATTTCAAGTTCAGAAGATGGATGTAAGCTAAAACATAAGTTCTGGAGTCATCAGAGTATGTACACCTCCTACTCTGTCCAAAGTATAAGACATGTGGACAAGACACAGAATAAAATAGTTTGTAGCCACTTAACATCTCTCTGTAAAATCTAATGACTAGGGGTCTGAATCAGATGGCAACATGCTATTTCTGTTATTGCTGATGTTGTTTTAAATCTAGCGACTATAAGCTTTGAGGGTAAAGGCCGTGCCTATTAATCTTTGTATCCATAGTTTCCCAAACATGGTAAATAGCTAATAAAAGATTAAAGAATTGACTGTAGTCAGATGGAGAATCAGATAAGTGCTCTTGAGTGATACAAACAACATGCTTTGAAAATTTGAAGGGTTATTATTGGTGTTGAGAGAATCGAGAAAGGATTTACAGTTTTTACAAATGAATTTAATGACATTAACGTGACTTTCGTAGTATTTGAACATGCTGAGTTAGGGGATGGGACTATCGGAGGATGTAACAGTAGAAGGAATAGCAATAGTAAAGTCACAGAGCAAGAAAAGACTGGGCTTGTTGAGGGAAAGAAGTAGCCTAGGTTACATGTAAGTATATTAAAAGTACACAATTTTATAAAGATAAAGACCTATTGTAGAAGCTTTGGAAGCCATGATAAAGGGTTTTTATTTAATTCAGTAAGCAACATGGGAACACTGAAATCCTTTAAGCAAGAAATCTTGGATCATTCTAAATGCACTTAAAAAAACGGATTTTGACAGCAATACATAAGATGAATGAAAGTAAAAAAGAAGTCATGTGGGTCAGTGGCTAAGAAACCCCGACTTCTTAATTATAATCTGAAAAGGAATATAGATTTAATATATTGTTTTTCTCCAGAAAGGAAAATGAGGACCACAAGTGGAATTTTTTTTTTTTTAGTAAGCAGGTTTTAAGAATAATAACAACAGCTATAGTAGACATTGTCATAGCAATAACTTCTTAAAAACCTTTAATTATAAAAATAAAACATTAATAAACACAAAAGAAATATGTAGTTTATAGATTATCTCATTGGATGCTCACAATGATCCTATTAGTTAAGTTAAGTAATGGTGCTCTTCTTATTTTAGAGATTTGCCCAAATCCACTAAGCTAATAATTATTGGAGCCAGGATTCAAACTCAGGCTCTTTGACTCCAGATGCTCTGCTGTGAACCTCCGTTCTAAACTATGTGCCTGATTTAAAAAAAAAAAAAAAAAATGTCTAATCCTTGGAGCTGTCCAACAGCTATTTTGGCTGCCTGGTGAAATAGTAAGCTGGAGATGTTCATAGAAAACTTGAATGATCATAGTATGAAAAGACTGTTTTAAAGGGATTCCTAAACTTGAGAATAGTTGGACTAAGGAAACTTAATGTTTCTTCCAAGTGTTTAGAATCTTTAACATCCTCTTGAGAAAGGTAATTTAGAAATATAAATAACAAAAAAGGAAATTATTTCTGCCCAGACATAACAAATGTGTTTTATGCAGAAATAGTCTCCAAATGTAACTATTTTTTCTTCTGCTTAGTCATTGTTTCCTCTTAAAGTTCTGCATGGAAAGGATGATAGCAGAATTCCACAGCATTTGCCTGTTGCTTCTGTAGAAACAATAGATACTTAGAAGGTACAAAAACACATTACTCGGCGGAAGTACCTCTTTTTAAAAAATGGTGTAAGATGAGTTTAGTTTTTATTGTTCTCCAATCTTTGCAGTTAGGTAAGACTACTCTATTTATCTGAATCCCAGTTGCTGAGCTCTAATTGCCTTGGACTGGCTTGCCGTTTATGTCATGATCTCAGATAGACATGAGCCATCCTGTTTAAAATAGTGCCAGTGGCAATTGGTAATAACATCTAGGAATTATCATTTTGGTATTTAACCAATTTGTATTATATGAGCAAAAATCTGAAATGAATTTTCTTTTAAAGTTTTCCTAATCAGCAGTAATATATCAAAGTTTACTTTGTTGTTTTTAATTCCCTTTAAATAGAACCACCTCATATCAATGGATCAGAAGAACCTGTAGAGATATCAGTGATTGTTAATAATCCACTGGAACTTACCTGCTTTGCTTCTGGAATCCCAACTCCTAAAATTACCTGGATGAAGGATGGACGGCCCCTCCCACAGACAGATCAGGTACAAACTCTTGGAGGTGGAGAGGTCCTTCGACTATCTAGTGCTCAGGTAAGTGTTGAAGTCAAAAAAATTATTTTATCCTGGGTTATACTCTTACTTGCTAATATAGGCAAAGTGGAGAAATTATGTTTCTGAGTCCCAGTGGATCATAGATTCCTCTCTGTAACCTTAACAAAGGTAGACTGGTTCTATGGTATGCTTGCTTGGATGGACACAGGGTTACATGGCTGAAAAGGAACAGTAGAAGTATATTAAACTTGGAAGAAAGCAAATTACTTGAATTTTTACAAGTTTTTTCACAGGGCTATAAGTGAGTATCTCCTGAAGCTCTTAATTTGTGCCACGTAGCCCTTTACAGAACTGGCGAAAAGCAGTTCAACATATATACATATGAGGCCTTGAAGAGCAATTGTGGTCTCCAAAATTAACTAGCAGGCATAAAAATTTGAAGAGACGCAATTTTTCAAACAACCAATTTTACAATCAGTAAAATTGTTCTTTTAGTTTGTGTTTAAGGAAATTCATCAGAAATGTAAATATATTAAAGAGACGTATGTCTGAGATGCCTTTATCATACCAATCTTCTGTTTTACTAACAAAACAAACCTTATATTACAGATATTCTCCCTCTGTGCCCTAATAACCTCGTCTGTAACTTTGGGATAAAAATTGTAATAATACCTACCTCCTACCGTTGAGGATTTAAAAGGTCTTCTAAAATGACATGCTTACACTAGTGCCACAGGCATGTGGTAATGTTAAACAGAGTTAGATAGAACGGTTTCTCCTGCTGCTATTGTTGTGATCATCATCATCCCTTTAAACACAGAATAACAAACTATTTAATTATATTCTGTGCGCCTTTTCACTGAGGAAAGAGGAGGAAAGGGACCTGAGAAAAGAGAGCTAAGGACTGTGAATTGTCTACTGTGTCAGTCCTGTGTTCGGCTCTGGGCTCCGTCACACCGGTAACTCTCATGACAACTCTGTGAGGCAGTCTTTATTCTACACAACCGGAAACAGGCACAGAGAGATCAAGTACTTGCCTGCCACGTACTCACCACGGCTCAGTGATAGAGCTGGGTCTCAATCCTACATCTGCTTTAAAGGCCTAACCAGTGGAACTCAGCATGGTCCTTGTTTCTCATATCAGGGAGAACGCGCTTTCCATTCCCCTCTTTTCTCTCCGTCAAAGGTTGCAAAAATTCAGAGAAAACTGGAGTTCAGCTGTCAAACGACGTACTGAATGAAAATCCTTGAATGTTATAATTTCAACAGATAAAAAAGGAGCCAAAAGAATTTTGTTACGTAAGGAGACAGGGAACTGGATGGAATAGAATTATAAATACAAAAGAATAATGATAAAGAAAGCTTAAAAGGAAGATTAAGGCCCCATCACATTCTGAGGTCTTAAATGGAAACATTCTGTAGTTGGGTTTAATTAACAAAAGGAAAAAAAAAAAACAAAAGGAGACAAAGATCGATTGAGTATTAGATGGTGACCCACATGAGCTAGCTATTGTGAAGAATACAAACATAATACCTAAAACATGTCTCACCCTTCAAGAGGTTTCCAGTTGTCTAGGGGATATAAAACTACACACATGATAAAATTAAGAAAAGAAACAATAAGAAAACTGTTCGAGATATTTTAGAAGTAGAAAATTAAATATTATCAAGTCCCAAGACTGATCTTGGTTCCTTTGCTCCTCTGTGTTTTCAGGGCATTTTGTACATTATATATTATACTTCGCTTATTACATTGTATTTCACTTATCTGTCTTCTCGTGTTTATATCTGTAACATACAGTTATGCCTGACACACATTGGAAGCTTTGCAAATTCCAAATTGTGTAGTAGAGACAGGGGTTTCCTAAAATATCTTCCATCAAACGCTAGTTCTGTGAGTTATTCCAGTGGGGGAAGTTCTGTGACCAAATAGAATTGAAAAACTTTATATACTATACCTTCCTCTCCTCTGTGAGCCATAGTGCATGTCAACAATCCTGCAAAATATTACTCTAGAGAAATTTGATTAACTGTAACTTTTCTTACTCCCTATAAACAGAACACAGTTTAAAACAGAAGCTATAGCTACCAATGATGACTATAGGCATCCAGAAGGACACAAATTGTCAGGAAATATTTATTGAAGGAGGCAAGATTTAAGAGTAGACAAGAAAGATGGTTCAAGTTTGGTTAAGTCAAAACAAGCAGAGAGGGCAATATTAATTGGGAATAAAATGAGTTGATAGAGAAAAGTTGAGCTTTAAAGGCTTTCTACATATGATCGAAAATGCAGAAATTATTCTCTAGGCCTCAGTACATTATTTTAAATTCTTAATTGAAGGACTATGCGAGTGTCATTCTTCTTAAAGTTGTATTTAAGTATTTTTGCAAACATACTAGTCTTAAATTTTTTCGAAGGAGTTTTTTCAGCCTACCAAAAAGTTTTTCCATAACCTATAAAGTCAGTTTCGAATGTAAGAATTTAAAAATTCACAATATTCTAAGAATGTCCAAGTGGTAAAATAAATGAAAACAGGATTTTTATGCTTTTCCAAAATACATTTTTCACAGAAGTAAGATCATCTGTTTTCCAGAGTATATTTTATGCATACGTAAGCATGGGCTGTGTCTAAACAATGTCAAACATATGAAGGAAGACTAACACTTCCAGTGGAAACTATGCACAGGGTTTTTAAAGAAATGTTTCTGGTTTTAGTCAGGTAATAGTAGATTATGCTGTCAGTCTGACACATTTACAGCCAGATTATATAATATAGCTGTTTTGTTTCACCACGCTTACCAAAGGTACATTCAAAATGTAGTATTAATGTACTTTATTTCAATAACCTGGTATTTTATTTTATTTGTTTACTTAATTAATTATATTTCATTTTCTTCAGGAAGATACCAATTGAACTTTTAAGTCTACCATTTAAGTCCATGAATACTTATTTGTTCAATAAACATTGTGTGTCTCATCTGTAATCTCAGGTGCTAGGTCCTATATATGCCTTTTCTGAGATCATTAAATATACCTAACATGCAAACATTTTGAGATCAAATATTGAAACCCTCTTCAAACATAGTTTTACAGAGAGCTAATCACAAATGTGAAAACAGTTTATTAAATTTTATTTGTTGTGCTATCTTAATGATATCTTGTTTTGTGTGAGACTTTATATTCATCCTAGTGAACACTTATTGTCATCACAAAAACTGACATGTTAACACTGTATAATTCACATATTTGGATTTTGCAGGTGGAGGATACAGGAAGATATACGTGTTTGGCATCCAGTACTGCAGGAGATGATGATAAAGAATATTTAGTGAGAGTGCATGGTAAGTTTGGCAAAATGTCCTGCAATCTATCATATACTAATACCTAACTAGAAGCCATAATTGATGGAACATGGGGCAACTCCATAGCACATCATGAGATATGTTTATGTATAAGGAAATATGTACTTTACAAATCTGATTCTTATATTTGGCTGATCAAGTGCTTTTTGGAAATACTTCAGTGGACTTTTTGACTCATTCATTTTGTTTCTACACAAATAATTCATAGTTCTTTATTTAAAATCATAGACTGTAAACTACAGTAAAGAAGAAAATACATCATCCAGTCTCATTACATAAAGGCTTTTTTGCATACAAATGTTTTGTCACAGAAATGTACTCCACAACATATAGTATCAAACTTGTTTTTCATCTCTCTTAATGGTTTGATAAACATGTTTTCATGTCAAAAAACATATTTTGTAACATTTTTTAGTGATGGCCTAGTATCCCATTTTATGAATATGCCATCATTTATTTAATCCAGTCCCTATTTTTTGGATATTTAAGCTGTTCGTGTTTTTACCAGTATAAGGAATACTGTTATAGACATCTTTGTGCATACATATATTGGCCTGTCCCCTTAATTCTTTTATTTTGATAAAATTCTGTAAGTACACTTGCTTGATTACACATACACATGTACACATTTAAAGCTCCGAAATTTATTGCCAAATTACCTTCTAGAAAAGTTAGACCAATTAGACACAGGTCAATATTATTTCGACATAGAGATAAGAATGACTCTTTATGGAAAGGAACATTTAAAAAACCAAACAGAAGATCCTTATTTCATTGTCATAGCCTAAATGACTAGGCAGTGCAAATTGTCTGTAATTTAGGTGCCCCCCTTCCTCTCACCAGCCCTACACACAAATTAGACCTGCCATTAATTGACATGTAAATTCTGTATATAAAAGTCACAATAAAAACATACATTTCTGAATATTACGAAAGTATCTACATTTCTCTATATTATGATGAAACAGACCCTGATGTAGTAGTTTGGAAATCTAATGTTCAGAGAAAATTCATACCAACTGTGGAACCTGGACAAGAAATCCTTTCTTTGTGTCTTAGTTTCTTTACCTGTTAAATGGTGATAATAATGTGATTATATTACTTAGCCTGTCATTCATGTGACTATTGGAAGAATTTCATTTTACTTTATATATGTCAAAGTACAGAGTAAAACTTAAAAAAGATAGTCCATTACTGGTAATCATTTGTACCACAAATTGAATGAGTAATGTTTTATATTTATGCCTCTAATTTTATTTTATTTTTTTCTCACCATAGCACATACCTTCCCCAATGTCCATCACCCAGCCACCCCATCCCTCCCACACTTCTCCCCTCCAGTAACCCTCAGTTTGTTTCCTGAGATTAAGTGTCTCTTATATGCCTCTGATTTTTTTAAGATTTTTTATTTATTTATTTGACAGAGAGAGAGAGATCACAAGTAGTCAGAGAGGCAGGCAGAGAGAGAGGAGGAAGCAGGCTCTCCACTGAGTAGGGAGCCCGATGCGGGCCTCGATCCCAGGACCCTGAGATCATGACCTGAGCCAAAGGCAGGGGCTTTAACCCACTGAGCCACCCAGACGCCCATGCCTCTGATTTTATATAATAGAAGCAACATGTGTTGAAAATCTAAGATAATTCAGATTATTTTTATATCTTATTTATTGAAAGCCTATGACATGTTTGTTCTCATACCCAGTACCCCCTAATATTGCTGGAACTGATGAATCCCAGGATTTCACTGTGTTACGAAACAGACAAGTGACATTGGAATGCAAATCAGATGCAGTACCTCCACCTGTAATCACCTGGCTTAAAGATGGAGAACGGTTACAGGTAAGTCTTGCTAAGTTCCACAAATCCATTTTGAAGGGAAAAAAAAATCAGCTGTAGAGTCTTTGGTAGGTAGACAAAACCAAACGACGTCAGGCTACTATTATTATTTGACATTGGAGGGATAGGCACGGGGTCTTTTAATCAGCCTTCTTTTTTCAACCTGTGCTTGGGTAGTTATTAACTAGCTGTGGATCAAAAGACAGGTATTCTGATGCAGACACTCTGTAAATTGGTGCAAGTATGTATCTTCTGAAGGCCGTGGATTAAAATTGGATTTGAAACACTCAGCTATTTCTTTACTTGAGAGAGAAGAAATCATTCAGCTCTCAAAAGAACTGACCTGTCCTGCCAAGTCTCATGGGCAAACTTCTTACTGAATTTTTCTGGAATAAACTGGGACCCTAGGAGGGACTCCCAAGATCTACATGAGACCTTGGATGCCAGGAATATAGAACTGGAATCCTTGAAAAACTCACTTATTGGCTCTCTAAAGCTTCCCAAGCTCATGTGGTATCTGCCTGCTCTCACAGAGTGTCACAGCCCAGGATCCTAAATAGCCTTTTAGGATTGCATCAGAGCCCTGACTTTGAATGTTCTGATTGTTCTGTTCTCATTCTGTTTATATAACCTACGGTGTTACACTGTGCCTAATTATAAAAGGAGATCAAGTCCCCTCACACCTAAGGCAGAAAGACTTCTGCCACCACCAAATCTACCAAACGACCAAAACCAGACTAGGTTCTGAGAGTGACTTACATGCTAAATTATCGTTGTTACCACTTAACCTCCCCGTGCCTCAGTGTCTCTATTTATTGCACCACTACTATAATGGTGGGCACTATTATTGCTACTGGGAGTAGATGTGACCCTCAAGGAGCTCGCAGACTACTTGAAAAGACATAGAACTAAATCAAAGAGAGAGCAGAGATACAACTCATATGTTAGAGTGATGTATAACATTTCATGAAAACAGAGAAGAAGCAAGTAACTCAGACTGCAGGGTAAGAAACAACTCAGGGGGGCACCTGGGTGGCTCAGTGGGTTAAAGCCTCTGCCTTTGGCTCAGGTCATGGTCTCAGGGTCCTGGGATAGAGGCCTGCATCGGACTCTCTGCTCAGCAGGGAGCCTGCTTCTTCTCTCTCTGCCTGCTTGTAATCTCTCTCTCTCTCTCTGTGTCAAATAAATAAATAAAATCTTTAAAGAAGAAACAATTCAGGGGAGCCCCTTGGAAAGCAGGAGTTCAGTTTTAAATGATGGGTAGATTCTGGGTAAGAAAGAAGAAGGGAATTCTAATCACAGGTAATTGCATCTACAAAGCCATTACAAGAAAAAGGAATGCTGCTCTAGCAGGAATTGCAAAATATCTTAGCGTGGCTGAAGTAGGCCTGATTAAAATCCTTTGATGATTCCCCACAGATTTCAGGATTCAGGTTAAACTACGCCACTTAACTCACAAGATCTTTCATGTTCTTATTTTTTCTCCACAGTTGTATCTCCAGTGTGTCCATTTCACTCAAACCTATTAGGCGTTCAGAAGCACCTGGGTGGCGGGGTTGTGTGCGCAGCAGTCAGTTAAGCATCTGGCTCTTGCTTTTGGCTCAGGTCATGATCTCAGGGCCACGGGACTGAGCCCCACGATGGGCTGTGCACTCATTGCAGAGTCTGCTTTAGATTCTTTCCTTCTCACCTCCTTCTCCCTAACCCCCACTCGCACACCTATGCACTCTCTCTCTCTTAAAAAAAAAATACAACTGTTAGTTGTTCAGATAGACTGAGTGAATGTTGGTGATGGAGAAGTTTAGGCTAATCCCCGCTATGATCAAGTGATGTTAGTACTGGGACAGGGTGAGTTCAACCCTTTTTTATGAAAAAGAGATGAGTTCAGTTTCAGATATTTTGAGTTTGAATTACCAATATATTATCCAAGTGGAGATTCTAAAAAGTACTAAGAAATATGCGTCCCTATTTCATCAGAAACATCTTTGATGTGATAGTCCTCCATGGTATGACCAGTTGTTAAAGCCAAAGGTTTGTGTGAAGTTGACCAGGAAGCTTATAGTATGACATAACCTGTAACTGAGAATAGATTGTAAGGCAATACTAATAATTATAAGGTGAGCAAAGGAAGAAGAAAAGAAGATCAGAACTGAGAGGGAAGACTCAGAGACATAGAATTAAGTATAGGAGACATTGGTGTACTAAAAGCCAAAGAAAAGAGAGGAAGTGGTTAACAGAGTCCGTTAAGATACAAATTAAGTTGTGTCCATGGTTGTAGCAATATACAGAAGTGATTAAAGATCAGAACAATTGTTCTTCAACAGAGTAATCAAAGGAAAAGGTAGGTTACAGTTGTTGGGGAAGTTAAGAAAGAAGAGGGAACGAAAATAACTATGGCATATTCTTGAAATATAAAAGAGATTTTATATGTTTACTTACTAAAAGAAAGAGACTGAAGATACAGGAGAGAGAGAAAGAAGTGTATAAATAATGTGTGTTGGACAGAGAAGGAATGGGACCCTGGCCACAGGTGAAGAGATTAGCCTTGGACAAAAGGGCTGACCTTTTTCCACACAGATGGAAAGATACGTGTAAGGTGGGAGGAGTAGAGCACTGTAGGCACAGGGCTCTGGTGTTTGGCATGGAGTAGGAAGCAACAGCATCAGCTGAGAATGAGATTCTGTCTGAAGAAAGAAGTCAGATTTGGAAGAATCACTGGTGGCCAATGGGAAGAGAATCAGAAAAAATTGTAGTGAGATTTGATGACTTAGCAGAACTTACCGACGTTCATGGAACAAAAAAAAAGTTGATGAGAATCAACTCTGAAAATTTTTAGTAGCCTAAAACCCTGCTCTACCCATATAAAAAAATTTACAAATATATGTTGTGTAGAACTTAACATATATGTTTAAGAAATCACATATTCTCATCAGAGGTAATAAAATTTTATCACTAATAGCCCATATAGCAATGAAAGGTCTAGCTAGAGAGGAGCACCTGGGTGGCTCAGTCGGTTAAGTGTCTACCCTCAGCTCAGGTCATGATCCCAGGGTCATGGGATCAAGTCCTGAATTGGGCTCCCTGCTCAGTCAGGAGCCTGCTTCTCCCTCTCCCCCTGCCCCTGCCCCTGTTTGTGTGCTCTCTCCCTCTCAGGTAAATATACAAAATCTTAAAAAAAGAATAGAAAGACCTAGAGAAATGGGGCTGAACTGAACATTTTAGTATGAACAACTTTTTTCATTAGAAATATATGGTTGACCCTAGAACAACATGGAGGTCAGAGGCACTGACCCCCCCACACACACAATCAGAAGTCTGCATATAACTTTGGACTCCCCCAACATTTTACTAATAATCTATTATTGACCCGAAGTTTTACTAATAACATAAACAGTCGATCAACACATATTTTTTATGTTATATACTCTATTTTTACAATAAAGAAAGGAAGATATTGTTAAAATCATAAGGAAGAGAAAATATGTTTATAGTACTACAATATATATATATATTTTTTACAAGATATTTTTTGAAAAAAAAATCCACATATAAGTAGACTCATGCAGTTTGAAGGCCAACTCTCTATGTGGGACAGAGCCCACATGGCAGAAAAATCTTACTTAGGCTCTCCCTGAAGTAGTTCCTTCTTTGATTCAACCAGAAAATAGCAGTCATTGATGCTACCTGGGATTTTTTAATTATTATGAACGTCATGCATCTTAATTTATACAGAACTACTTGTTTATATCTATTCTCCCAATTAGACTTAATAGCAAAGATTAAGTTTCATAGTCTCTATATTCTCATAATTCTTGGTCCTGTGGCTGGGTACAAAATAAATGCTTAGTAAGTGTTTGTAGACTAAAATCACTTATTTACTTATTTTTCAAATATTAAAGATTCATTATTTCCTATAAACAAAGTTAATTTATTAGTCATGGAGCTTTCAGCTGTGACAATTCAAACTCAAACCAACAATTTTTTTTAAAGGCATTTATTACCTACAGCAATTCGTGAACTTAGGTTTTAGGTATTACTAGATCCAGAGGTTCTCCTCGTGTAATCAAGCATCTGTGTTTTTTTCTCTGAATCTCAACTCTGCTTGCTTTGTTTTAGATTCAGAGCTGTCCACACATGGTGATAAAATTATCACCAGGCTATGACATCCTTACTACCAGATACCAATTTAAAAAAAAGACTTTTTTTTTTAAGTGTGTCTTATTCGCCAACACTTTCAACAAAGTCCTACAGAGGGCTCCCAGGGGCCCAGCATGAGTCACCTGCTCATCCTTGAGTATCCAGATTATTGTGGCTGGGAGAACTGGGAATCTTGATTGTGCCTTTGCCTTAAGCAGGCTCTTAGAAATAGCTCCCAAGGGGTTTTGATCCCGGGATAATGGCAGGGGGAGCAGACAAAGCCTACTGGAAGACAGGCAATCCACAGTTCACTATAGTTATTTTTTGATGTTATAAAGTAATATTTTATTCTCTTTTCCTGATATTTTAATGATAAATTTTACTTGCTGAGTCTAGGCAACACCTCGAGTACGAATCCTATCTGGAGGGAGATACTTGCAAATTAATAATGCAGATCTAAGTGATACAGCCAATTATACTTGTGTGGCCAGCAATATTGCAGGAAAGACTACAAGAGAATTTATTCTCACTGTAAATGGTAAGAAAAATTAACAATTGTTTCACAACTTAAAAATTTAGCCAAGGGCATTCCAAGAAATGATAACATTTTTGTTTCTGATGGGCACACTCAATGAATTCTTGTGGTTATCTTATATTTTGAAAAAGACAACATATAGTATTTGTATAATGGTTATATTCAAACCGTATTTCAAAAAAAATTAAAGATACATTATCTTAGAGGATAATCTATGTCCAGTTGTTATCAACATATCCTAACATTTTGTGTCATTCATATCAGAGCCATTGAGAAAGTCACAGTAAGGTTCTGGATGAGAGGTGGTTCATTATTTAGTTCACCTTTATTCATGTTGGTGTTTGAGTATATATGTACTAGACAGAGGCTGCCACAGGATTGTGATTCTCTCAAATCTAAAATCTAAACATCAAAATTTGCCAATGTTTGGGAAGATAATACAGACTTTTCCCCATCACAGTCTCTTTGGTTTTTTAATATATGAAACTTTATAGGATATTGGGTGACCCACACAACTAATATCTCTAACATTAAAATTAAAATTCAAGTTTTCTATTCCCATATGTACTCAATGATTAATAAAATACATGCTCTGAGACTTGCATGATTAATCACAGATGTGCTTTTCATTAGAACAGCCCACTTTCTGTTCTCTATTTAAAGTGAAGTTGTTCCAGTGTTAACATTCTCAGACCATTATTTGGCCAAAGAGAAATAAGAAATATCATCTTTAATTTGCATCAGACCAGAGCTGATTTTTGTTCAAGCGTCTCCCCTACAAAGCCAGATTTCACACACCATATCAGAGATTTAAAACCTCCTTCCCCCATCTGTGCTTTATTTTTAAAGACTGAGTATCTTGAATAAGACTAGGAATTAAACCCCAATTCTATTTATACTAACCTAAATTAGCTGTAGGCAAAGCTATACATTTGACTCAAAGCTAACCTTATATTACCTCTTCAGTCTTAGTTCAGGCTACATCATTGCTATGAATGAAGTTTTCCATGTGCATCTCTTGTGCAGTTCCTCCAAACATAAGGAGTGGCCCCCAGAGTCTTGTCATTCACTTAAATACGTCAACTGTATTGGAATGCCTTGCTGAGGGTGTGCCAACCCCAAGGATAACATGGAGAAAGGATGGAGCTGTTCTATCTGCAAGTCATGCAAGGTAACAATTCTGGAAAAGGATGAAAAATACCACAATAACTGAAGTATAAATCCCTAAATCTTCTCTTCCAATGTATTATTTTGGTCTTGATATGTTTAATATTAGTTCTTCCTCTTAATATGAAAATCAAAATATACCATTTTAAAAGCATAATCCTAAGGCTTATGACCAAACATCATGATTATAATTCATCCAAGATCACAAGTCCATCTGCTATGCACCTTTGTGGAATATCCCTATTTTTCCACCAAGGGTATTGCGAATTTCTAAAGCAGGAAAAAGACTAAAAATGGATTTAAGTCTTTTAAAATACTCAGTCAAAATTCAAATAATCAGAAAACAAAAGCTGACTCCAGGGACTTCACTTTTGATCTTTCTTGTAGATACTCCATTTTGGAAAATGGATTCCTTCATATCCAGTCAGCACATGTCACAGATACAGGGCGATATTTGTGTATGGCTACCAATGCTGCTGGAACAGACCGCAGGCGAATAGATTTACAAGTCCATGGTAAATACACTTGTATGATAAGCATCTCATCTTTGGGTTAAATGTTCTTTGATGGCCTAAACCTGTGAAATCATAAAGACCTTGATATCAAGGGCTGTGCAAAGGTACCATTTGTGAACAGTCAAGACCCATATTTTCTCCTCACTGTGGCTAGCACCATCACAACACTAAATTCACAGAGCCTTCTTGTGTTTGTAACTATGTAGCAAGTTACCAGTGATTAATTTCAGTCTGGCAGAAGTAAGTCAGATGGTATACTATTTGCTGAATGTGTTTCCCTCTTATTTGTTGGCTTTGTTTTAGTTTCTCCATCCATTGCTCTGGGTCCTACCAACATAACTGTAACAGTAAATGTTCAAACTACTCTGGCTTGTGAGGCTGCTGGGATACCAAAACCATCAATCAGGTGGAGGAAGAATGGGCATCTTCTTAATGTGGATCAAAATCAGAATTCATATAGGTAAGGAATAATTTAACTGAAAAACTCTACCTACTATTTAGAAACATAATTTTTAAAAAAATTAACATTTCATCTCTATCAGTGGGTACAGCATATACATATAAAGAATGAAGAATTAGCTAGTATGTTAAGAGTATATATTTGTCTTAATGTGGAACTAGTTTTTCAACCTAAGAGCTTGTTCTGAATTATAGGTTCAGCTTTTCTATCCATAAGCCCTGTGGATGATGATCAGAGAAACCTACAAAATTAGATTCCTATTCTGCTTTATTTTTCTTATTTTGGAATTTTATAAAATTTTATATAAACAAAGAATGAAAATATTTCATATAAGGGAAAAGCTATTCTGTAAAAATAATTCCACCTTTAGCTATAGAATAAAATAAAATTATAGAATTATAGAATAAAATAAAATTCTGAACCTTGAAATACAACTTAGGAAGGAAAAACATCATTTTCTCCAATTTTTTGCATTCCTTCAGGTTTACTTCCAATAGTTCATAATATGACAGCATTATGTCTTTTAAAAGCTAACCTTTCAATCACTAGAATTTCTGGTGTTGTAAATGAGCATCATTTCTTGTATCTCAATTAAGTTAATAGATATCTTGTCAAAGGAATTGCCATAATACTAAAAACAAATGTTCTTGTGCATCTACTTTGACCACAATCAATTCTTATACATGAGGAAATATGAAATAAGGAGTGTTTCACTTGAAATTCTGTTGTTTCTCTCTTTCTCACCCTTTTAATCTTTGGGTACTGGGAGTCTAGTGATTTGAAGATAACACACTATGTAGAAAATGTACAATACCATTAGAAAAAAAGCATGTCAAATGTATTCCCATTGAATCAAATAATTTTTATTCTATCAGTGCACACTTTGAAGTAAAGAAATAGGTATTTAATTTAGATTTATTTTGAATAACGTATGTATATTTACTAGACCTCTTAAACATTTGAAGTGATCCAGATCACTTTAGCTTTGAATTGGTTAGAAGTTAGGGAAAAGACATTGATATAAGTACTAGGCACCTCAAAAGTCTTGCATACATGAAAGGAGACATGTGAAGAAGGGCAACATGTAGGACAGACGGACCTGTAATTACCCATCTGTCAACAGAAAGAATCAAATACCAATCTACAAAGTTATTGTGAAATTTAGAGGTAGTTTATGTGAAGCAGTTGAGATAGTTCCAGAATGTATTTGTGTTCAATAAACAGTGGCTCTCACCAGTGTACTCATTTTATTGTATTTCACTTAGGAGAGCATGGTTGATCATGATATAAGCAATCAGAAAATGCAAGATTCCCTCTTCAGTCAATCCTTCTACACAACTTCTTCCTCTAAATCTCTGAGCTGAGGCTCTGTTAACCCGTTGCCCATATAAAAAAAAAAAAAAGTCTGATACGTGAAGTATCAGAGGGATTCCTCATTTTAATACAAGGAAAGAATCCCATTTACCTCAATTCACAACATGGTACCATGATGAACCAACATTTATGAAAACTGATCTATAGTACATCATGGCTTTGAATTTTTTCTTCTAGGCTCCTTTCTTCAGGTTCACTAGTAATTATTTCCCCTTCTGTGGATGACACTGCAACTTATGAGTGCACCGTGACAAATGACGCTGGGGAGGATAAAAGAACTGTGGATCTCACCGTCCAAGGTAGAACTGGCTTAGTACATGGATTAATAGTTATTATAATGATGCATTTCATCATCCCACTACTTCACAAGAGGGCTTCCTTTTCCACTTACTAACTTTCAGTGTAGAAAGAGAAAGACGAATGATAAAGCTTTGGAAAGTGTTAGAAATGTGTACAACTTATTGCTGTTATTGTTGTTTTAGTTCCGCCTTCCATAGCTGATGAGCCTACGGACTTCCTAGTAACCAAATATGCCCCAACCGTAATTACCTGCACTGCTTCAGGAATTCCATTTCCCTCGATTCACTGGACAAAAAATGGTATAAGACTACTTCCCAGGGGAGATGGTTACAGAATTCTGTCCTCAGGTAAGACCAAGTTCAGTAATTATACATCTATGATGAGACTAGTTATTAATGGATGACCTTACCCGACCTTTTGTTGTACCAAAATAAAAAATAAAATAGACTTCATTCCTAGATTTACACATCTGGATTAAAAGTACAGTTAAAGTGGGAAGAGGAACTAGACAAAGGGAGAGAAAAAAAGTGTGGAAACAAAATCACAATAACTGAATATAATAAGCATGATCACTGGAATTTTATGTGCATATTTACTAATCCTGAAGTTTCACAAATTCACTGGTTGCCTTTGGGTGAACCACACTCTTTCCATTGCCCGAAAAGGATCTCCATTCCTTTCACAAAGATTTAGTGCCTAAAATAAGTTATATACTCTACTGAGTTTCTGAGGCTATAAAACTAGGAGGGTTTTCAAGGTTTCTGTTTTCAAGGTTTTTATAACTGAGCAGGTAAGCCTGGGTGATAATTTTTGAGTGGTAGTAGCCATCATTTATAAAATTTATGTATTGAAAGAGAAAAATAATTTACATAAATGAAAATATAGGTAATGTACATTGGTGTTTTGTACTGGGAAGGTACACTAGAGATAAACTAAAGTAGCAACCAACATCCTGGGGATTTATGCATTTGTGCATGTAATTCTAAGTGAATTTGTTTATTTTTTCAATAGAAGGGAAATGATGGAAGATTGTTCTCAGGGTAGAACTTGGCTTTCAAAGCCAAGTATTTTGGCTGTCTCTGAAATGTATATAGATTGGTAGCAATTAAAATCAGAAAATAGAAATTAACTACCCTTCAGCACAAGGTATTGTGTTAAGAGAACAGTTTGGAACTTTCTCAAAATATTAAACAAGAGTTACCATGTGACCCAGCACTCCTTTCCTAAGCATCTACCCAGAAAAATGAAAACATATGTCCACACAAAGACTTGTATGCAAATGTTCATACAGCATTATTCACAATAGAGAAAGTAGAAACAATCCAAATGTCCATCAGCTGATGAAAGAATAAATAAAATGTGGATAATCCACACAATGAAATTCTATTTTTATCAATAAAATGGAACAAAAACACTGGCCCCTGCTATAGCAGATGAAACTCAGAAACTGTGCTCGCAGTGAAAGAAATCAGACACAAAGGACAGCTGTATGGTTGCATCCACATGAAACGTTCAGAAAAGGCAAATATACTAAGAATAAGAAGAAATCAGTAATTACATGGGGCTGGGGCTGGGAATGAGAAGTGACTATAAATGGAATGAGATTTCTTTTTAGGGTAATAGAAATGTTCTCAAAATTAGATTGTGAGAGTTGCACAACTCTGTAAAGATACTAAAAATCATAAAATTGTGTATTTAAATGGGTGAATTTTATGGCATGTAAATTTTGCCTAAATAAAGCTTTAATAATGATCAAAAGGCACCGTGCTAGGCCCTTCAGGGGGTACAGGTATAAGTATCAGCCAAGCACCACTGTGCTATGGGGATGAAAACACAAAATCAGAGACACATAGTTTATTGAACCAGAAAGATGGTTACAGAAAAATGGATGCCCTATGCATAAATACTTTTTCCTTTTTAGGAGCAATTGAAATATTTGCCACTCAGTTAAATCATGCCGGAAGATACACTTGCATCGCCAGGAATGCAGCTGGTTCTGCACATCGACACGTGACCCTTTATGTCCAGGGTATGGAAGGTCAATTATTTCATTAAAAGCTTGTTTTTTCTTCAGGATGTGTTTATTCTTGAAAGGATGTACTGTCTAGAGTTATGAACCTCAATAACGTCTTGGGGATATGAAAGACTGACAGATAGTTTTCAAAAAACTAAGAAAAACATATCGATGAAAAATCACACAGAACAACCCCTAAATTATTTTTTTCTTGAACTTCTATAATCTGTTCCTGCTTCTATTCTTCTAATGGAGTTTTTCTAATGGAAACTGCCTACAGAAGCAAGACAAAAAAAAAAATGTAATATGGCCATGTTCTCTTTTCCCCTGGACAATCAAATCACTAATAATGTGGAAATATGAGTCTGGGTATGTTTAACCTCATGGCTACTTGTAGAAAATTCTGCCACTGACTGGTGCCATTGCTTTTTCTCTTGGTTCTTATAGAGCCTCCAGTCATTCAGCCTCAGCCAAGTGAACTAGACGTCATTGTAAGCAATCCTATTTTATTACCATGTGAAGCGACGGGGACACCCAGCCCTTTCATTACTTGGCAAAAAGAAGGCATCAATGTCATCACTGCCGGTACCTACCACTGTTTCTATCAAGAAAGTTACAGCAAATCAGTGTTTCATAATTCAGAAGTCAGTGTGATTTTTTTAATGAAAAAGATTTTAATAAAATTTCTTCCCACTGTGCTTTCATCATTGATGTAGGCAAAGGCCATGCAGTTCTTCCCAGTGGCGGCTTGCAGATCTCCAGAGCTGTCAGAGAAGATGCTGGTACTTACATGTGTGTGGCTCAGAATCCAGCTGGTACAGCCTTAGGCAAAATCAAATTAAATGTTCAAGGTATCTAAATAGTAAATTTCTATGTCTTCGTTGCAAAGATGCTTATAACAAGATACGCCAAATTTCATCTATCTAAAATAACTATGCTACCATATTCTCAATATTCTTGTATTACATTATACAATGTATTTTTTCTATTACCCTTATGAAGAAGAAAATTTAATGCTTGGGGGTTTTTTTGACCATTGTTTATATAAGGAAACTGAGGCATCTCATGGTATTTTGGATTTCCTTGAACTTCCATATGGTACTCTATTTCATTGTAGCACATGCTTAAGGTAACTTTTAAAACCAATCTCTCCATAATACCACATTGGATACATTATGAAACACTAGATTCTAATATCCACATAAAAAACAAATCATACACTTTTTTTTTAAGATTTTATTTATTTATTTGACAGATAGAGAGAGATGACAAGTAGGCAGAGAGGCAGGCAGAGAGAGAGAGAGAGGAGGAAGCAGGCTCCCCGCTGAGCAGGGAGCCCGATGCAGGCCTCAATCCCAGGACCCTGAGATCATGACCTGAGCCGAAGGCAGAGGCTTTAACCCACTGAGCCACCCAGGCGCCCCAAATCATACACTTTTAAAAATCATGCATAAAAAATTATAAAACAAAAAAATTGTAATTGCAGCTAGCCTAGTTGATGGGAAAAAATTATTCTGTAGACAAAGCAGAGTCTTTTTCACATTTAAGTGTTATTTTCTTGATATAATATTCATACCTTACATGCACTGTTTTTGTGACCTGGAAGTAAATTCTGAGCTTCTGAATTTGCGTTAGCTGATTTTGAATTTCCTTAAAGTGTGATTTTCCTATGGTAAATTACTGACTATAGTAAAGCTTACTTAACTGTGCATTATAAATCTAATTTCTTTTTTTTTTTAAAGATTTTATTTATTTATTTGACACACAGAGAGAGAGATTACAAGTAGGCAGAGAGGCAGGCAGAGAGGAAGGAGAGAGGAAATCTAATTTCTTTATATTAACATTTTCTCAACAAATATTTATTGCAATAATAAATGGAAATACATTGAACATTACAGACATGGTCCTTCCCTTATGGTGTACAGGAGGGAAAAAACTCAACTACCAAAATAAATGAAATAATTATAAAGTCTGACATATGCTAAACAGAAAAAAAAGGCTAAGATGGGGAATAATGGGGAAATGTGGGGACCATTTGACATTAGTGGTTAAAGTAGGCTTTAAGAAGTAGGCTTCTCTAAAGGGGTACCATTTAAGCCAACACCTGGCTGATGAGCTAGGATGAGCCATGCAAAGGTGGCAGAGTGTCCAAGGGAAAGAGGATGATACATGCAGTGGCCCCACAGTAGGAAAGAGTAAGGAAAGAATTCTGGCAATGTGGTAGAGAGTGGTGGAAGGAGAAGCCTGGCAAAATGTGAAGGAAGTCAGAAAAGGTGGACTAATACAGGAAAGGTCGGAAGGACCACACAAAGTTTGTTTTCTTCTCTGTGCAGTGGGAGACTTTTTAAGGGTTTGACAAAGATGCTCATTTGGTTTTAGGAAGATCTTGTTTGGGGCTATGTAGGTAATGGTTTGGAGAAGGAGCAAGACTAGAGCAGGAGGAACTGTTCAAGTCCTCTAGGCAGGCTGTTACACCCTGGCTGGAAGTGAGAGGGGCTGTGTAAGTTGCACGGGTAAATGGAAAAAGTGATGGATTTAAGATACTTCTGGAGGTGTAACTGCCAGGATGGCTGATGAATCAGATTTGGGAGGTTAGGAAAAGAGAGGAATTAATGATGTTTCCTGGGCTTTGGGCTTGAGCAAGTGAGTAGGTGATAGTACCACGGGGGAATGATGGTGCAAGGGGGAGGAACTGGCTTTAGAGGAAGCTAAACGACATTTCTGATTGATCCTGTGAGATGCAGGAAAGTCTTAGAAATCCTAATAGGGATATCAAATTGAGTCGAATATTTATGGAGTTAGAGCGCAAGGGAGAAGTATAGTGTAAGATATAAATTTGGAAGTAATCAGTTATTTTAGTCCACAAGGCTGGATCAGAATTCGTACAGAAAAAAGAGCTAAGGACAAAGACCCAGAACTCTGCATTGTTTAAAGGCCTGAGAAAAGAGAGGATGCTGGAGAAGAGTACGAAGGAGGCAGAAATGTTAGAGGGAGGCCGGGTGGAGGCCAGGAGAGGAGAGTGTTTCGAGAAGGGAGTGGATGACTTGTTGAATGCAAGCGAGAGATCAGCTGGGTAAGGACCAATAAGTACTCATTGACTTTGGCAACGTGGAGGTCAAGGAAAGAACATTTCCATATAGGAAGGGTTTTTCCTTTACTAATTGATTAAAGTTACTGATATGAGCCATGGTGGGACAAAGAGACGAATTAAATGATTAATAGTATTTCAACGTTCCAAAAGCAACTAGAGATAACTGCATGCTTTAGAGGCATGAAGATTCTGAACCGAATCTCTCTCCCTGCACATACAGCGTGTAATGGAAACCACAAACCCAACCCAATGATGTTAGCTGATATAAGTCATTTTAACATGGTTATTTATAATTTTTTTCACAACTTGTTGATTTTATCTTACTCATCACTATTAGTATATTTAAGATTTGGTCTCATAGTGCCTGGGTGGCTCAGTTGGTTAAGCATCTGACTTCAGCTCAGGTCATGATCTCAGGGTCCTGGGATAGAGTCGCATGTCTGTTTCTCCCTCTCTCTCTGCCCCTCCACCTGCTCTTGCACACAGACACACACACAGACACACACACACACACACAGACACACACACACACATACACTTTCTCTCTCTCTCTTAAATAAATAAATAAAATATTTAAAAATAAATAAAATAAATTTGGTCTCCATGTGGTTGACCATTTCTCCATATCCTCTGGAGACACAGCAGATAGTTCTAGGTCCCCAGGACTTGCGATACGCAGGGCATTACTTGGATCAGTGGAGCTCTCAGAGATCTCATTTCTTATTCATTTCTCAGTCAGTGTGTGGTGATAATGAATATTATTTGCTTTTTTTCTCTTGTAGGCTTTCGGAATAGGTAGTAGTTTTGTCTTGTTTTGTTCGTTTGTTCTTGAGGGTTTTCCCACACACGCTTAAAGGGATATTTTTACTGTCATTGTCGTCCTCTGCACCTTGTCACTGTCTCTGGATTTGTATCAACATGGGTGGATCATCTTCTCCTTTCTTTCCTGTGTGCTTGTGGTCAGTTGTTCCTGGCTTGTGCTTGATCGTTCTCTTATAATTATTTAATATTTCTCTGAGGCTCAATAAACTATCCAGGCCAATACCTAAGTGGTAATCAACCTCCTGGAAACATTAGGAAGTGAACAACGCTTTATCGTAAGGCCTTCCACAGCTTTTGGGAGAAGTGGGAAGAGTTTTATATATATGATTCTTTTTCATCATCTACTCATTTATTTACTCAGTCATTCAAACAATACTGTGTTAAATATGGCCACGGCATTTGAGACACTAAGCACTGTAGGAATACTTGAGTAAAAGTATCTCTGAGCAGTTGAATAATTTCCAAACATTGAAGGGATCTAGCCTGAAAGTTTAAGTAGCTGAAGTGAATTGCATAATACAGTATATTAAATAAAATGCCTCTGTCTGACACAACCTAAACCTTTTAGACATGCAGTACTTCAGAAATATATGTTTATGTCCTCATTTAAAATTGATTATTATTTATATTTGTTGTCTATGCCAAGAATAATTTTCTGAAAATGGCTCAAAGAATTTTCCTTTTCCCAGTGTGGAGGTTCCTCAAAAAGTTAAAAATAGAACTTATGACCTTATGACCCAGCAATTGCACTACTGGGTATTTACCCCAAAGATACAGATTTAGTGAAAAGAAGGGCCATATGCACCCCAATGTTCATAGCAGCAATGTCCGCAACAGCCAAACTGTAGAAGGAGCTGAGATGCCCTTCAACAGACGAGTGGATCAAGAAGATGTGGTCCATATATACAATGGAATATTACTCAGCCCTCAGAAAGGATGAATACCCAACATTTGCATCAACATGGATGGAACTGGAGGAGATTAGACTAAGTGAGATAAGTCAAGCAGAGAAAGACAATTATATCATTTCACTTATTTGTGGAATATAAGGAATAGCATGGAGGACATTAGGAGAAGGAAGGGGAAAATAAAGGAGGGGAAATCAGAGGGGGAGCTGAACCATGAGAGACTATGGACTCTGGGAAACAAACTGAGGGTTTTAGAGGGGAGAGGGTTGGGGGTACGGGTGAGCCTGGTGAAGGGTATTAAGGAGGGCACGTATTGGTGGGTGTTATATGCAACAATGGGTGTTATATGCAAACAATGAATGATGAAACACTACATCAAAAACTAATGATGTACTGTATGGTGACTAACATAATAAAAAAATTTTTTAAAGAATTTTCTTTCCCAATGAAAACAAAGTATAGTGACCCTTTGATAATATGGTAAAGTCAGGATTTCATTTCTTTTCTGTGTGACTTCCCTTTGCTGTGATACTGTAGTGTGTAGAGTGATACTGTAGTGTGTAAATTGTACATTTTTGCTTTTAAGATGAAGTTTACAATTTGTATCTTTCAGTTCCTCCAGTCATTAGCCCCCAGCCAAAGGAATATATTACTGCTGTGGATAAGCCCATCTCCCTACCGTGTGAGGCAGATGGCCTCCCACCACCTGACATTACCTGGCATCAAGATGGGCACGCAATTGTGGAATCAGTCCGCCTGCGCATCCTCAGCTCTGGGGCTCTGCAGATAGCGTTTGCTCAGCCTGATGACACCGGCCAGTACACGTGCATGGCAGCGAACGTGGCAGGATCGAGCAGCACAAGCACCAAGCTCACTGTCCATGGTAGGTTATTCAACATTAATCATTTCAATCAACTACATTGCCAAGGCAAAGAGAAAAGACCTCTGAGAAAAAATATGATGAAAGTCAAAGTCATGCAAAACCAACAGTTCAAAGTGGGTGTGTGGGTGGGTGGGTGTGTGTGTCTGTGTGTGTGTGTGGTATGTAGGTATACTTACTCTTCTGATAATATGGAGGCTCTGATTATTGGTGTGGGCAAAAGAAAGGTGTGGTTAAGTGTGTGTGAGAAAGAGAGATTTTATTAAGATAGCCAAAATAGGGCGCCTGGATGGCTCAGTGGGTTAGAACCTCTGCCTTCGGCTCAGGTCATGATCTCAGGGTCCTGGGATCGGGTCCCGCATCAGGTTCTCTGCTCAGCAGGGAGCCTGCTTCCCCCTCTCTCTCTCTGCCTGCCTCTCTGCCTACTTGTGATCTCCCTCTCTCTGTCAAATAAATAAAATCTTTAAAAAAAAAAAGATAGCCAAAAGAATTAATGTGTTGTCAATCATCCCCTTATATGGTGATTATTAGTATTTATACTTCGGCTATAGACCCCATTCATGGGATTCATCTGCATTTTGTGATTATTCTGCTTATTTCTCAACTTGCAAATGATCTTCACTCAAAACTAATCTCTGTATTAGATACATTATATAGTGTTAACCTAATGAGAGTTGGAAATCTATTCTATTTATTATTTAACGTAGCAAAAGACTTACAAGTATATTTTTATAACAGAAAGAAATCTTTTTTTCTTTGTATTCAGACTACTAACAAAATACCTAAGGATCAGCATTGAAATATTTTCATTGTTAATGTGTATTTTAAAGATAAAATACCTATCAATATCATTGTGAGGATACAATAAGTAAATTAAACTCTTTCCAACTACTATTTTCAGAGATAATTCTTATAATGATGAGTCCCTGCTTTTTCCTTTTTTAAAAAATTTGTGAAAGCTGATTTTTATTCTCCAGGTGTGTTTGAATTTCCTATGACTTCATAGTTAGTGATTAATTCAAGCAGACACAATTTTAATCGAATAAAGAAATAATAGCCTAAATTTTAAATCACCATTTATGAGTTTTTAAAATGCTTTCCCTGGTTTATACCTGCTTTCAGTTCATATAATTGAATTAATCAATACATGTAAGTTCTTTAGCCTCAAATAAATAATACTCTTCTTTCTCAAATTTGTATAAAGTTTACCAAAATTAACCATATACTAAACAACAAAGCAATTACTAATACAATTTAAAAATAAGGCCACAGTTCCTGCCCACAATGCAATAAAGCTAGAAACATGTAATAAACTTTTAATGCCAAAACCCCAACCACAGGCAAATTTAAAAATACCATTCTAGTTAACAGGTAACTCAAAGAATATGTTTTCATTTTCGTACTATTTAGAAAAGAATAAAAATAAGGATACTACATGTCAAAATGTATGGTGTGTGGGCCAAAGTTAAAATCAAATGTAAAGTCATAACTTAAAATTTTCATTTTGAAAAAGAAGGAAGTAAAAGTACTAATGTTATAACTTCATCACCACTAGTAAAATTGAAAAATCAACCCCAAGGATAAAGAAGATGATAAAAATCCAATATAAATTAATAAAAATGAATCAAATATTTATAACATATCATTCAGCAAAATAGATTTGTGTGTTTTCCCTATTATCTACATTTGTGTGTATAATCATTCATATATGATTTATATATTTACTCATATAATCAAAGAAATAATTTTTGCTGAATTCAACTTTTGTCCTGTCACTTTTCAGGATATCAAAATTGATCTATTTCTCGCTGATAAGTTTGAATAATTCCACAAGTCATAGTTTTTGGAGGGGAGTGTATTTTTACTTTTTGAGCCAGCTATTCTTACCACTTTTCAAGTCTTTTCTTTAGAAGTAAATACCTTAGTTCCAAGTCCACTAAGGTATTTTTTTGTATATTTAAACAGTCAGTTGATCTTTCTATAGTGCCTAAATTCCAGTCCAAAAAAATTTGAGGCATAGGAAATATTTACATAGAGTTCTGAAATCACTATAAAAATTTCCTTTGTGATGGTATAAAAGCTGAATTAAATGTCTTGACCTGGGCGCCTGGGTGGCTCAGTGGGTTAAAGCCACTGCCTTCGGCTCAGGTCATGATCCCAGGGTCCTGGGATCGAGGCCCACATCGGGCTCTCTGCTCAGCAGGGAGCCTGCTTCCTCCTCTCCCTGTCTCTCTGCCTGCCTCTCTGCCTACTTGTAATCTCTCTCTCTGTGTCAAATAAATAAATAAAATCTTTAAAAAAAAAAATGTCTTGACCTGGTTTTACTTGCATTTGTTGTAACACATGAAATACTGCAATAAATACTTTTTTTTCCATAGCACTCTGTGATATTCAATATGGGGTAAGTGTTTTACAATGTTTTAAACTGGTGACTTTTATTAGTTTACTCTCACAATATGTCTGTGATACAAATCCAGTAATTACACAACTACGGAAGAATTTTTGGATTTTGTTGCTCTCGTTTGTTTGTTTTACTTCACTGCAATAAGCATAAAAAACTTCAGTAAGAGAAGTTAGGAAGGGGGACCTGGGTGGCTCAGTTGATTGTCTGCCTTTGGCTCAGGTCATGATCCCAGCCCCTGCTCAGTGGGGAGCCGGTTTCTCCTTCTCCCTCTCCCTTCTGCTCTCCCTGCTTGTGCTCTCGCTGTGTCAAATAAATAAATTTTAAAAATCTCTTAAAAAAAAAAAAAGGAGAGATAGGAAGCAAAATAAGATCTAAGGCTTTCTAATATAGTTTTATGTCATTTGCTTAGAAACTGATTATGAATATATTCAACAAGTTCAAATCCATTAGAGTTCTTGCTGCAAGCATCTTTCATGGTAACAAACCAATAACTTAATACATCTTATTTTACTATTTCTAGCAAAAATTATCCTCAAAAGAGTCTTTTGTGTGTCAATATTCTGTGTGAATAAGGATATTATTGAACTCAACATCCTGAATGACTATCTTTTTTTAAACTCTTCTTAGTACCTCCTAGAATCCGAAGTACGGAAATACACTACACGGTCAATGAGAATTCACAAGCCATTCTTCCATGCATGGCTGATGGAATCCCCACACCAGCAATTAACTGGAAAAAAGACAATGTTCTTTTAGCTAACTTGTTAGGAAAATATACTATTGAGCCCTATGGAGAACTTATTCTGGAAAATGTTGTGGTAAGTTTAATAGATGTGAATAGATACTTTAAACCAGATTGGTAATTCACCCTTTTACTTTTAGTAACTCAGTCTGGAAATATATTCTTTAATAATGAAAGAAAAATACTCTTATAAATTCAGGCCAAAAAATGAATTTTACACATGTTTCATTTTATGGCCCAGGTCTAAGAATAATATTTAACAGATAGTAGGAACTCATAAATGGCTTTCTTCTAAAATTATTTTTTTTGTGGAAATCTGTTTATCAGGAAAAATTCTAAGTACCTCTGTTATAGTCCATGCATGTAACCACGTATGGGAATGATTAGAAGAGGGGAGATATAAGAATGTCTGATGCAGTGTTAAGCAGATATGAAAAGCAATTTTTCTGTTCTTTTCAGAATTTTGAATAACCCTTTCTAATCACTGAGACGGTAACTAAAGTCTTAGGGATCTACGCGAGCTAAGGTTTTTGAATATTCTTAGGTGGTACTGACCCAGTCTACAAAATAGTAGTTGTCAGAAGCATCTCAGTTTTTCAGTGGTAGCTCACTTGAAGAAGAATCTACATCTATGCATACTAGATGACTTTAAAAAATTCACTGTGTGGTTTGAGAGTATCAATAGTTGGATCAATAGTTGGCACCAAATATGAAACATGATTAAAATGTGAATCACTTTCAGGGCTCTTGTGCATATCTTGTTCCTATTCCTTGCCCTTCATAATACCTAAACTTCATCACAAAATCTTTGTGGAATTAAATTTGAACAAATTAAAATAATAAAATTGATTATATTCACTTTATAGTGTAATTTCAGCCATTAGCTAGACCTTGGATTATCAGGTAAATAACCCTAGTGATTGGCCATGTCACTAAGACTCTAACTCAACCATAGGTGCCAGCAAAACTTGTAGTTATTCAAATTAGTTATAAAATGTGCCATTATTTTATGTACCACTAAGAAAGAAAAAACACAGTTAAGTAAACTAGAGAAGGCCATCAACTTTTAAGTTGTATCCCAGTTTCAGAGATATTAAAAGTTAAAAATGTGAATTTTAGAATTGATAAAATAAGGATAAATTTGATTGTTTAAGCTAGTAAATATCTTTAGTGGGCTTACCCCCAGGCTCAGGAATGTTGAATATGGGCCCTTTATTACAATTAGACCAGAAGGAATTAAATGAGAAAGAAAAGTTTAGACTTTTAATGGGACAATGACTCAGATATGTAAAAAAATATAATAATAATAACAAAAAAGGAGTTCATAAATACCAGATGAAGGACTCAAATGATAAGTAGAAATCTACTTGTGAATAGTATGTACAATCCAGATTTTAAGTGTTTCATTTTCATAAAATCCTTGATTTAAAGCTTAAATTATTATAATCTGAGAATCTAAGAACAGCTAAGGGATATGGAGGTGGGAGACCTTAACAGAGACTATGATTTATTCTTGTTTGCCCTTTTAAAAAACTATGCAGCCAACCAAATTTAGATTGTATCTACTACTAGTGATTACAATTTTTATGCTACATTTCCAAGCAATTCTTTAATGTTTCAATGCAAAAAAATACATATTCTTAAGCTTTTAAAAGAGAAGGAAAAGTCTGCAGTGAGAATTAATGTACTCAGAAGCATTCAGTCATTAACTCAACAAATATTTATCGAATACCTTCTGTGTGACCAGAACTGATTTATACACTAGTCATACATGAGGGAATAAAAGACTCAAAGATCCCTGCCTTCATGCAGTTTATTTCTAGAGGCGGGAGATAGACAATGAAAAAAAAATAATAATGTATATAATAAGTCTGAAGAAAATAAATGGTAATAAAAATAAAAGAACAGAGTAAAGGGGATCAGAATTTGGAGGGGTACTGGTTACATTTTGTGATAGGGTAGTGAGGGTGAATCTCCTTTGGAAAGGGGACATTTGAGTAAAACTTGAAGGAAGCGAGTTAGCCAAGCAAATGTAAAACTGGGTTGTTCCTCTCTCAGATATCTACAGGAAAGAACTGAATGTGGGAACACACCTAATATATTGGAGGAAAAGGAGCCTAGTAAAAGCAAAGAAGAAAAAGAACAAAAAAAAGAAAGAAAGAAAAGAAAACGGAGGGCAGACCATGTAGTATCTTGTAGATTATAACAATTATGGTTTTTACTCTAAATAAAATTAGACTCCAGTGCAGGTTTTGAGCCTGGGATCAATGTTATCTGCCTTACTACATTGACTATTGTGATGAGCGGAGCCAAGGGAGAAGCAGAAAGCCCTGTTGGGAAGATGATTTGGAGTCTGAGGAGAGATTATGTTAACAGAGAAGGGGTGGAAATGGCTGGATTCTGCCTATACTCTGAAGCTAGGATTTCCTAGCTAGATTGCCACTACTATGTGAAAAAGAAAAGAGCACAGATGACTCAGATGCCTGAGAATAAAAGGCATTAATAACTGGAAGGACAAAATAGCCATCAATTGAGATGATGAAGGCTACAGATAAACAAGATGGTGAAAGGGAAATTGGGAGTTCAGTTTTTGGACATGAGTTTGAGATGTCTTTTGGGGATACCAGCAGAGAGGTAAAATGGGAAGTTCAGCGTAGTTGGAGTTTGGAAGAGAGATCTGGGCTGCACATACTGGTACTCATCAGCATATACATAGTATTTAAAGCCATGAGACGGGATGACATCACTAAGGAACCAAGTGCAGATAGGGAAGAGGACCAAAGACTGAGCCCTCTTGCATGCCAACATCAAGATGTTAGTATTGAAGGAAAGCCAGGAAAAAAAAAATGGAAATGGAGCAACCAGTGAGGTAGGAAGGAAACAAGGAGAAAGGGGTAACATGGAAGCCAAGTGAAGACATGGTTTCAAAGAGACAGGGTGTCAAATGATGCTATTCCAGTACATCTAGTAAGATGAGTACCAAGACTGGCCATTGCATTTAGCAAGTGAAACTTCAGAATTGCAGGTAGTATTGCCCATACCCTTTCCATCTCCTTTGATAATTTTGGTGGTCTTTGGTGCCACATTACCAAGATAGACAGCTATGCTATCAAGATGCTACCAACCTTTGAAATTATGTGTTCTTTATTTGTACCTCGTAGAGCTGCAGTACACTTGATGTTTGGTAAACTTTAGAACTTCTGCAAAGTTTTCTGAGATCTTATTACTATAAAATGCTAAAGTTCTAGAAGGTATAAGCCTTTGTTTCAACTCCTATACATTTTAAATTATGTTATGCAAAAGCTAGCCAGATGGTTCAGACTACAAGATGGAAATTTAAACCGTCTTTAAATATGAGTGCTCCTTTGGGAACCAAGCTATGCAATTTTATGTGTTTTGTGGAATATGATGTAAGATTATGTAATTTTAAACACTATGATTTTTCTTTATTTAAGCCGGAGGATTCTGGCACCTATACCTGTGTTGCTAACAATGCTGCAGGTGAAGACACACACATGGTCAGCCTGACTGTACATGTTCTCCCCACTTTTACTGAACTTCCTGGAGATGTGTCATTAAATAAAGGAGAACAGTTACGGTTAAGCTGTAAAGCCACTGGGATTCCATTGCCCAAGTTAACATGGACCTTCAATAACAATATTATCCCAGGTTGGTAATTTAATCCTTAAGTAAATAAATACACCCATAAAGAACTCTAAACCATTCTCCATTTCCTTCCGCTGCGGGAATTGATTGAAAAGTTACATGAAGAGATGGGGCACCTCAGTGGCTTGTCAGTTGAGCATCTGACTCTTGGTTTCAGCTCAGGTCATGAACTTGGGGTGTGGGGTTGAGCCCCACCTCCAGGTTCTGCGCTCAGCAGGGAGTCGGCTTGAGAGAGTCTCTCTCAGACTCCTAATCTCACAAAACAAACTGAGGGTTACTGGGGGGGCGGGAGGGTAGGGATAGGGTGGATGAGTTATGGACATTGGGGAGGGTTTGTGCTATGGTGAGTGCTGCGAAAGATGTAAGCCTGATGATTCACAGACCTGTACCCCTGGGGGAAATAATAATTTAAAAAAATGGGGAGAGAGTCTCTCCCTCTCCCTCTCCCTCCTCCTCAGCCCCTCCCCCTTGCATGCCCTCTCTCTCTCAAATAAATAAATAAAATCTAAAAAAAAGTTACATGAAGAGTTGATTACTTTAAGTTCTGTAAAATATATACCTTTGCCTGGATTTTACTGAATACCCTGTATATATGTTCTTTTTTTCATTTTTTTGAAGGATAAGTTAATCACAGGGCCATATATGGCAGGATATTAGTAGACATTTTTACTTAAAAATAATCTCCCTCCCCCAGGAGATGACAGTATTGCATCACAGGTACCTAAACTTATCCTCCCTGATAAATGGATTAAGGTAGCTACTGTTGGGAGTCCTGAAGATTCACCTAATTTTACAGAGGAGAGCTCTGCTTCTCACTGTATTAATTAACATCCATTAACCTCTCTTATAATGTAAATCAATTATGTAGAAAAATTTTGGTCACTGTGTGCACTACATGTTAATGTAGTGCCTGGAACCCAGAAACACTCCTCTCTGGACACACATCTCCTTATTTGTTGGACTTTGTCACCAGCACAAAGATGTTATCAGTTAATAAGAAGTAGTCATACCCAAAATTGAGTTCTGAAATATTGCACTATTAGCATTTAATAAATACCTTCTTAGAAAAGAATAAGATTGAATTCTTCTGTTATAAATATTTATGCTAATGACTGAAATTCACCAACTGTATTACCTTAATGATAATAGGATACCTCAGTAAGGAAAAATAAAGTCTAAAAATTCTAATCCGTACTGTTTTCTGACAGTGTAATAGTAATTCAGCTATTTACATTTTTAAAGCTTGACTTTCCACTTAATATTCAGCAGTATGAAATCTTTTGAAATAATTTGGGGGAAAGCATATAAGGTAAACATACTATGTAATTAGAAATTTGCTGGTATGATCAGAATCTTATTTAGTATATGTTGTTTGAGGATTAGCATGTTTACCTTATTCTCTATTCCAAATATTATAACTACCTTTATAAATATTTATATCATCACCATTTATGGAGAAGGGTAAATTATTACAAATTTAATCATGTTGTCATTATTACCTAACTAGCATGTGTTTTCATGACTTCCCTTCTGACCTGCCAAGTCCATTGAATTACAGCTGAAAAGGTTTTCATGTTTTTGATGTAGATCGTTTGGGAGGAAAAGAGGTGGTGAGATAAATGAAATGGAAAATGTCATAGGTCTGAATGAAAGATTGTTGAAACCCAGAGAGAGTAAGAGCCAGATTTAGGCAACACTTTGAGATGGAAGGTGTACTTTAAATCTAAAATAATTTTAAAAGATGTTTATTTTTTCATTCTCTTTTCCTGTCCCTTCTGCTGTTTTTTATTCTTCAAACAAGTGTCTAGAGACATAGCAAAGAGCTCCGGGGAAGAAGTCTGTGGAAAAGGCTCTCTACTCCAATGTCAAGATGAGATCTCTAGTTCAATTGCTGACCAACTCATAAATCCAACCTGCAAAATATTGAGCTGTTGTGATGATTTTCTTAGGTTACTGAGAGGCATTTCTGTCATTTCCTGACTTGTTTCTTTCAGCCCACTTTGACAGTGTGAATGGACACAGTGAACTTGTTATTGAAAGAGTGTCAAAAGAGGATTCAGGTACTTACGTGTGCACTGCAGAGAACAGCGTCGGTTTTGTGAAGGCGATTGGATTTGTTTATGTGAAAGGTAGGTAAACATGCTCTATTTCTAATTTATTGTTTATTTATAATGAATAGTTCGCATTTCGCTTCCTTATGATGAGGTCATCCGCTATAACTTCAGTTAATTAATCCATCTAGTCCTGTTTCACAGATGTGCAAGTTCACAAGAAATAAAAAATTATCAACGTTCAGCTCAATTCAGAGTAGGTAAGCAAAGAGATCATTTGGTACAAAATGGAATCATCTGCTTAGATCATCGAAACTGACCAAATCATCTGGTGGATCAGTGTGAGCAGTTGATTCTGAAAATCCATGGGGTTCAAAAGCGGCTTCTCCCTTCTTCACTAAATTATCTGTCTGAATAGGTCAAAACCACAAAGAAATGATCAGAGCTTCCTCTTACTTCCCTTATCTGTTGTATTTCCCAGAACCTCCAGTCTTCAGAGGTGATTACCCTTCTAACTGGATTGAGCCACTTGGTGGTAATGCAGTCTTGAATTGTGAAGTGAAAGGAGATCCTGCCCCAGCCATCCAATGGAGCAGGAAGGGGGTGGATATCGAAATTAACCACAGAATCCGTCAACTGATCAATGGCTCCCTGGCCATTTATGGCACTGTAGTAAGTCACACTGAAATTGTTGATGGGCACTTTAACCACCACAATAATGCCTCTCTATAGGTGCCATGAATGGGAAAAGTTTCTCTTGCGTTCCTAAGTAAGTCATAAAATCTGAGGGACGTCTGGGTGGCTCAGTCAGTTAAGTGGCTGCCTTAGGCTCAGGTCATCATCCCTGGGTCCTGGGATGGAGACGCACATTGGGCTCCTCGCTCAGCGGAGAGCCTGCTTCTCCCTCGGCCTGCTCTGCCTGCCACTCACCCTGCTTGTGCTCTTTCTCTCTCTGACAAATAAATAAAATATTTTTTAAAAATCATAAAATCTGAATCAATGACTTTTTATAAAAAGCTGAAACTGTGGTTCAAATTGATTATGTTTAGACTTTTCAAAGAAATACAAGGAATAAAATAATTCAGCTGCTTTGTTCCCATTGATCTATCATTATTTAACATCATTAGATAACTTCCTCACATCTCTATCAGAGCAAGGAAATCGAAGAATTACGAACACAATTACAAATAAATTATAGGGTAGCTTTCATCTCTAAGCTGATAACTACTTCCTGCTTTCCAAAAGCTTCAGAAATTCAGAAAACAAGGGTTGCTTTAAGTTATTCTAATTTTGGGGGGTCAAGTGAATGAGATATTTTATCTAAAAATTTCTCAACCGGACTACATATGGGTAATTTTTTATCACATTGTTGAATTAACTGAAATAATAATTAAAATTCAATGTTTAGTCATCTAATCCAATGAACCACTCTTAGTCTTTCATTCTCCTCGATTTTTTTTCAACATCAGATGTTGTTCCTTGTCCTTTAAATTTTGAGTTGATTTCCACCTTTTGCTGCTGTAACAGTAGTGAGACTTAGATTTCTTCGTTACCATGTTCCCTCTTTTCCTCTACACAAGTATTACTACTTCTGAAGTCCTTGGTACTTCTTCTAATACCACCAATGTTAATACTAATACTAATTAATTTTACCATATAATTTCAGGTTCTTAAATATTTATCTCTAACCCTGCAACTCTTCCAAGTTCCAATTATAGTTTCTTATTGAAAATTTCTGTTTGGATAATACATTGACACCCCCAATTAAACATCTGTCTTCCTTCTCCCACCCTCCTGTACTTCTTGCAATTCAGTTCTCCTTTGTTGACTTCGTGTTTCTGTTAATGAATTCTCCTATTCACAAGACTTTCAGCAAAATATGTGACTCTAGTCAGTCACCTAATCTAAACTCATGGAGTACTTATCTTTTATACCATATATCTATAAATTTGTGACATATTCTGTGGTTTATCATTATCAGTAAATTAGTTTTTCCTTTCTCTCCTGAAGTTCACACTCTCTAGATAGAGACCACCCTTAATTTTTTTAATAACTTCCTTTTAGAATGGTTTCAATATTTGTTAATTTGTCCTCATTATTTTAATGCTTTTTCAGGTATCTGAACCAAGAGGGGCCCCTGGGTGGCTCATTCGGTTAAGTGTCCAACTCTTGATTTCTCCTCATGTCATGATCTCAGGGTTGTGAGATCGAGCCCCATGTCAGGCTCCATGCTGAGCATGGAGTCTGCTTAAGATTCTCTCTCGCCCTTTGCTCCTCCTTCTCTTTCTCTCTCTCTCAAAAAAAAAAAAAAAGAAGAAGAAGAAGAAGGAAAGAAAGAAAAAAGATATCTGGAAGAATAGCCTAGGCATTTTTCTTCAGTGAGATAATTTTGGATAGAAGATTATAAAAAATGTTATTTTTGCTTCAGTTTCCTAGCAATATTATTCCCAGAGAGCAATAATAGGCGGTTTTGAAAATTTTAGGCTGTGAATTTCTTTCTTTCTTTTTCTTGTTTTTAAACCTATTTATGAAGGTAAATATATATAGTTTTGTCTACTTCCATGAAAAATCCCTTCTCAAAAATAAAATTTTATAGTAGCCTCACGGTGAAAAACATTATTTACCCTGCTCTGTAGACTCACATTTTTATAAAGCACTGCTTATTTCCATAGAATGAAGATGCTGGTGATTATACATGCGTAGCTACCAATGACGCTGGGGTGGCGGAGCGCAGCATGAGTCTGACTCTGCAGAGTAAGCTGCTTTATTAAACTCTACATAAACACCTGACTGGAGGAATGTTGCCTAATAAAGAATGTTCATGTTCTTTCACTTTCTAACATGTATATTATCAGTAGCTTTCAGAGTGTGTGTAATTTAGTTTTTTTCTGCTGATAGAGCAATTTGTTATCAAGCATAAGATTGATACAGTTTTGAATAGATATTTTTTTTATTTTATCTAACACCTACAGTTCTAGATTGCAGTTGCTTGGCAGCAGAGCTTTCTTTCAGTTTGCAATATATTCAGTCAAGTACCCTTCACATAGTTTACCGTGGTTCTGGTAATATGCTTACAAAAATGTCATTTTGGTGGCACTTTAAAAATATATATTAAAATCAAAAACTAATATAAATGAATTCAAAAGTGCTCTGGGTTGATTGCTATCAATCTTCCATGAAGTAATTATGTGTTCTGGGCAGGACTATCATGCTCATCTTGAAGCCCCTCAGTATAAGCCATCAGAAGGACAGTCTCCAGAACCACTTGGGGACTGACCTGGAGATAGCATCATTGGGTCGAGGATTTAGGTGAACAAATTTATTTTGTGAATAGGCTCAGTATTTAATGGGATAAATTTATGTTTTCTTCATTCACTTTTGAGAGATGCTGTAGACTAGCATTTACTAACAGTTACTTGCTAAGCTACTCTTATCTAAGACTTTAATTTCTTAAAATCTTTTCCAGAATTTAGCACTTAGTAATAGATATTTAGTAAATATCTAAGACGGTGTTTTCTCCCCAGCTTTATTGAGGTATAATTGATAAACAAAACTGTATATATTTAAAGTATATAATGTAAAAATTCAATATATATATATATATACTATGAAATAATTGCATGAATCAAGTTTATGAACACATCCATCACTTCACAGTTATCATTTTTTGGGTTTGATTGTTTTTGTGAGAACACTTAAGATCTACTCACTTTACAAATTTCAAGGATATAGTGTAGTATTATTAACTATAGTCGCCATGTTATACCTTAGATCCTCAGAACTTACTCATCTTGTAAGTGAAAGTTTGCACCTTTTTACCAACATCACTCATTTACCCCAATCTACTCTGTTTCTGTGAAGTCAACTTTTTTTTTCAGATTCTACATAAAAGTGATATACCATACACTATTTATCTCTGTCTGACTTAATTAGTTTACCATAATGCCCTCCAGGTCTATCCATGTGGTTGCAAATGGCAGGATTTCCTTCTTTTTATTGCTGGATAACATCCTATCTATCTATCTATCTATCTATCTATCTATCTATCTATCTATCTATCATCTATCTATCTATTTAATTTTATTTATCCATTCATCCACCACCAGACACTTGGGTTATTTCTGTGTCTTGCTAAGGCTATGTTTTATTAAAGTACATACTTATCAAACAATAGCCTTGTGGGATGTTATTAGGAAAGAACTAGAGTCCCATGGTCAAGTAAGTCTGAGAAAAAAATCAATTAAACAAAGTTCATTCATTTATCAACTATAAAAAGAGCCCCTACTATATGCCAAGCCCTGTTTAGTTGCCAGGTTTCTTTACTGCAGATCTTTCCTGAAATGTTAACATGTTGATGTGTTATAACTCAGCAAGAGAAGGGTGTAATATGCCGCGTTTCCCAAATGTTATACCCATGTCTTTGTTAGGTGAATGTAAGTAGGGCGTCGCAATGATTAATCCCTCCTGGAAGAGTGTTCCACCGATCTGGTGAAAAGCAGCATTAGATTAGCTTATTTACATGTATTGACAATAAGTTGATTTAAATAAATGAGGCATATAAAAAAATAACAAAATATAATTTGTTTAAAATTAAAATTAAAGCACCAGAAGCAATGTTTTCATTTAAAGTGCTCGTATTTAACTGATCATTATGTGACTGGTAGAATCAATTCAACCATGAAAGATGTACATATGGAATTTTATTGTTGAGTTAATTTTTAGCCTTGTGAGCAATTGGAAATGTTCAAATGTGGTATTGAAATTAAGATTCTGAGTTTTATTTGACACTTTCTTTGACCATGGTAGAAGGAGCACATGAGCTCATTTAGTCATTATGTTATCATTTAGTGTTGAATGATTAATCAAAGGCATTTAATTTATTCAGCAGCAGTTTATTGAACACATGATGTAATCTGAACACTGGGAGAGAAGTAATAGCCCCAGCCCTGAAAGTTCCTAAAGTTGATATAAATGTCAAGTAATTGTGTAGGATGATGTGGATATATACATGAATAATGCATTAATGATACTTAGTAAGAGGTTCAAACCTCATATGAAATAATTACTTTTGTAAAAGACAACATGTCAGTAATATCTTTACATAAAATCCTAGCATATTAATTTCACAATAAAACACATTTTAGTTCTACTTTTGTTTTATGTTCTGTTACTCCAGATCTGCTTCTCCATCTAAAATGGAACCATGACCCTGAATTATCTGATATTCATTACTTCTCATTGAGCAAATCATTCCGCCACTCAGTTCAAGCCCACTACATCACAGCTTTCACGTCTCAAGAATATGCAGCCTCCTATTTGCATACCTATTCGAATGTGAACCCTTCTGATTAAATATATGTTTAAAACCTTGTATGCTGCTGCTGTCCGGGGTGAATCACCCTTTCAAAGCTAAATCCAATTCCATGCTATTTCCTTCTCTCCAAGTAGTCTCCCTTCTTCTATATATAATCTTACCCATTTTTGAAAATCCAATTCAAGCTTCTTCTCATGAAGTCCCGTATTCTATCCTTCTTGACACTGTAGGCCAGTATAAACATTCTGCCAGTAGCTATATACAGCTACTTTTACATTTTTTCTGATTTCACTTGAGCAGCTATGATCTATTATAGATACTGTCAACCTCTCCCCACTTCTTGAAGCTCCTTCCTTTGATTGCCAGGATACCATTCTCTCTTGATTTCCTTCCTACTTCAGTTATCAGTTCATAGGATCTTTGTATGGGCTTGTCTTCTGTTCAACTCTTAAATAATGATGTTATAATAGTTTCTGTTTTGGCCCTCTTCCTCTCATTTTAGAATCACTCCCAAAACAATCTTATCCACTCGTGAAAGACTCACAGATCTGTTTTAGCCCAAATCTCTTCTGAGCTGCAGATAAGAATATTCTCTTATCATCTAGACATCTCTACATGAAGGTCCCCACAAATCACCTCAAGCTCAGTCATTCCGAATGGATACAAATCATCATTCAACCTCCAAACAAACATGTTCTTCCTCCTATGTTCTACTGAACTGCCCAATATTGCACTCTATTGTCCAAGTCAAAGCCTCTAGTTATCAGTTCCTCTCAATTCAATGACCAAGCTGTTATTTCTTTCTTAATGATTCTTGAATACTTTCCTTTTCCTCTCCATTTTCAGTGAATGCCTCTATTTGATCTATTAAGTCACTATTGTTATGCTTCCGTATTACCACATATTTACCTATTCTCTACTAAATATTATTCTACCTAGTCCATTACTAAATTCTGTAGCTATATCATAGAACGGCTAAATAATTATAGTCAGTCGCCTGTCTTAACAGTGGACTGTGAACTCCTTGAGACTAGAAGTTATATCTGCTATCTCTGTACCCTCAGCATCTAACACAATACCTGGCAAATAGTAGGCTCTCAATACATGTTTATTGAATACATGAATGATGACCAGTTATGAAAGAAAAAGTTAATAATGACTCTTCAAAAAGTGATGTAAGGGAAAGAAATGTATGTTCACCAGGTAAAACAGACAAAAACAATGATAAAAACAATAGTACTAATAATATTATGTGCTTTCCCTGTCAAAGGGCTAGGCTTCCATCATCTTAGTGGAGTCTTAACAAGAATTCTCTGAAGGATACAAAGGCTCAGAGAGGTCCTAAGGAACAGAGGCAGAGTTTGAAATCAAAAAGTATGACTGCAGAGCCCAAGCTATAGGGTAATCTGCTTAGGGGTTTAAAATTTGGGACATTTAGTAAGTAAAACAGAGCTATGAAAAGTCTATCAATGGCATTGCAACCTTGGTGGTTGAGAAACTACAGTGTTTTATAAACAAGTCAGCCTATTTTTTTTGTCAAATAATGTTACTCTACAATATGAATAAAAATGTTAATAAAACTTTACAAAAACTAAGAAGCACTGTGTTCTTTTTTCTGTAGGTCCTCCTATTATCACTCTTGAGCCAGTCGAAACTGTTATTAATGCTGGCGACAAAGTCATATTGAATTGTCAGGCAACTGGAGAGCCTCATCCAACCATTACATGGTCCCGTCAAGGGCACTCCATCCCCTGGGATGACCGAGTTAATGTGTTGTCCAACAACTCATTACATATCGCGGCTGCTCAGAAAGAAGATTCGTCTGAATATGAATGTGTTGCTCGAAACTTGATGGGATCTGTCCTTGTCAGAGTGCCGGTCACAGTCCAGGGTGAGTGTGATCAGAGGGATACTTATATTAAATAGCACCCGGAGGTACTATTACCCTGGCTGGCTCAGTTGGAAGAGCATGCAACTCTTGATCTCAGGGCTGTGAGTTTGAGCCCCATGTTGGGTGCAGAGATTACTAAAAAAAAAATAATAAATAAACTTTAAAAATAAATATATAGCACCTGGGTCAACCCGAATCATAAAAATTATTAATCATCTTAGTCTATCCTTTACCCTTAAGATACTTCTAGGTTGTGAAGATAGAAAAAAAAATCACATAATTTAGAGACTGGAGGGAATAAAATAGTACAGATTAGAGCAGTAAAATACCAAGCTAATAATTCAAAATCCCAAATTGAAGTTTTGATTCAAAACTAAGTTAAATTTATTCTCAGAAATCAGTGCATTTACTTTTCTTTAAAGAATGACATATCCAAAAGGTAAACAGTATTTGAACTTCTTGGTTTCTCGCTCTTCCAGCAACCATGTCCACGTAAGTCAGGATCGGAGCTGGGAAGAAACTCTAATTAACAATTTGAAATTCTTCTTTCCTGTATAGATTTTAATTTTACCATCAAGGAGAGCATCCATAAGCAATTGCTCAGCAATTAGAGATTCAGCTCTAGACCCAGTGCTTAAATTCAATTCAATTTATGTTTTGTTATTTAAAAACACAGAGACAAAGTACCGTGTTTTATTTGCAGTTCACGGCGGATATTCCCAGTGGTCTGCATGGAGAGCCTGCAGTGTCACCTGTGGAAAAGGCATTCAAAAGAGAAGTCGTCTGTGCAACAGCCCCTTTCCAGCTAATGGTGGGAAGCCTTGCCAAGGGTCAGATTCAGAAATGCGAAACTGTCAGCGTAAGCTGTGTCCAGGTACACCTCTTTATTCGATGGATAAGCACATGTTCAATAGATACTCATCTCTGTTCCCTAACTGTGGATTTTCTCAGTGTTAAGGCTTTAAATTGCAAAGTATCTGACAGTGTAGTATTTCATCTCTGTATAGTGGATGGTAGCTGGTCAGAATGGAGCCCTTGGGAAGAATGCACAAGGAGTTGCGGACGAGGCAACCGAACCAGGACCAGAACTTGCAATAATCCATCAGCTCAATATGGTGGGCGGCCCTGTGAAGGAAATGCGGTAGAAATAATCATGTGCAACATTAGGCCCTGCCCAGGTGAGAATCCCCTGATGACTAAAACTTGGCTGTTTTTAACTCCAGTAAAGGGATTGTAATTACTTTTCTTCTTTGTTGTAAAAAGATGTTGTAGCCTGTACCCTGGAATATATTCATTCTCTGTGTTATTAGTTCTGTCTCATTGATAAAGTTATGAAGGCTGACATTAGTCAACGTTAAGTAAAATCCCTGATATAATCGAATATCTTTATGTTATACAAACTGTGGTGTAGTTTTAATCATGTAGAGAAAACAGAAGTATCTACAAAATCATAGAATTTTAGAAGTAATAAGGACCTTAACATCTAATGCAGCCATTCATTTTCAGGTAAGAAAAATGAACCCTAAGGTATTTGAAGACTTTCCCAGAAACACACAATAAGGGAGGGCTAAGATAATGATAGCAACCATTCACTAAACACCTGTCATGTTCCAGGAACCATGCTAGGTGCTTTATGTACATGTCGTTTTTTACTTTGTGAAACAAACCTGCAGCATAGGTATTTTAGGGCTCTTTCAGTTTAAAGTGACAGAAACCAATCCTAAATGAGCTTAAGTAGAAGATTCTACTTTCAGGTATGATTGAGTTCAAGGATTTGGCCAGTGTTTTTACTAGCATGTTTTCCATCTCTCGTCTCTGCTTTCCTCTCTTTGGCTTTATTGTCCATTAAACTCTTTCCATGCAGTGGAAAAAATGACTGCTGGCAGCTACTGGCTCACAGGGGCCTTATAATCTAAGGCCCCAGAAAAAAAAAAGAGTCTTGCTCTCTCTCAGAATTCCTATCAGCCTCTGAAAAGGAGCCCTGTTTGATTTTGTTTGGGTCCAATGCTCATCTCTGAACTCAACCAAGTCCAGATACTTGGATAACCAGCTTGAGCTACCTACCCACAGCGTGTCAAGAGGGCCAGGGCTCCTTGTCTGACAGCCAGAAAAGAAATCATATGGAATAGAAGTGTCTGGTCATTCATTAATTCAGTCATTTGTTCATTCATTTATCCAACAAATATTTATTGAGCCCCCACTCTGTGCTCAAGGCATTGTTTTAACTGCTCCAGTTAGAATGATAAATAGATAATATCATTCAGATATTGATAAGCATACTGAGCAAACGTCAAGAGTTGCAGTGATAGAGCACACCTTAGCTGAGATGGTTTGAAAGAAGGGGGTGGGAGGATGCTGACAGACCAAAATAAAACAGATGTTCACTACACTGGGTATTGCATCCTATTGTATAAATGAGGAAACCAAGATTCAGAAAACAGATGATAATTCACTAACATTACACAGCTAATAAAAAGTGAATCAAGAATTTGAATCCAGGTCCGTCTAATTCCTAAGCCTATTTGCTTAGATCTTGGGTATCTTGATTTGCAGTTCAGAGCTTACATTGGATTAGTAAATATAAGAAAAATACTGTCATGAAATCTTAAAAAATATAAGCCAAAACCAAAACTGTTCTTTTCATCTTAAATAATTTGAAAACTGATTATAATAGCATAATATATCAAAGTCGAAAGAGCCAGAACACCTGAGTAGAGCAGTCTTTGTACAGATTGTCAGCTATATTACTGATATAATGAAAAGCGAAATGATATTTGTAGATGTCCTAAAATAAAAGTCAGGTTTTTTTCTCTTCATGTTGAGTAACTATTGGTTCACTGATTTTTTTTTAATTTTTTAATTTTTTTTTAAAGATTTTATTTATTTATTTCACAGAGGGAGAGAGATCACGAGGAGGCAGAGAGGCAGGCAGAGAGAGGGGGGAAGCAGGCTCCCTGCTGAGCAGAGAGCCCGATGCGGGGCTCGATCCCAGGACCCTGAGATCATGACCTGAGCCGAAAGCAGAGGCTTTAACCCACTGATCCACCCAGGCGCCCGGTTTACTGATGTTTTGTTCACTGTTCTACTGGCTTACTAGTTTTGAGATTTTCCCTGGTTATTCCCCAGTCCCTAAATTAATGAATTTAACTCTTGTTTTGACATAATGTCAGTGGTATCCTGGGACCAGCAAATGAAAGCATGTATCTCTTTCCAGCTGAAAGTTTAGTGACATCATATTGCTAGCTGGGTACAGACCATAGATGGAGCATTTACACCATGATGGTACAAATCAGTTTCCCTCCCTGCTTCCTGAGAGAGATGGTTGTTAAATTTATCATCATATCATTGAAAAATGAGCAGGTAGCCTAAGAAAACCTTTCTCATCTGGGGTATGTCAAATTATTAGAGACAGAAGGGATTTTCTTTTTATACATTGTTGTAATCAACTTGCTAATATTTCATTGAGGATTTTTTCATCTATGTTCATGAGAGAAATTGACCCATAGTTTTCTTTTCTTGTAATGTCTTTGTCTGGTTTTAGTATTCAAGAAATGCTGGCCTCATAGAATAAGTTGAAATGTAATCCCTCTGCTTCTATCCACTGAAAGAGATAGAATTGGTGTGATTTCTTCCTTATAAGTTTGGGAAAATTCAGCGGTGAACCCATCTGGAATAGTGCTTTCTGTTTTGGAGAGTTGTTAATTTTGATTCAGTTTCTTTAATAGATACAGGCTTATTCCGATGTCTGTTTCTTCTTTTACAAGTTTTGGCAAATTGTGTCTTTCAGGAATTGGTCCATTTCATCTGAGTTATCAAATTTAAATATAGAGTATTCATAGTTTCACCTTATTAACCTCTTAGAGTTCGTAAGATCCATAGTAATGCCCCTCTTTTCATTTCTGATACTAGCAATTTGTGTCCTCAATCTCTCTTTTTCTTCCTCTGGCTAGATGCTTATTGACTTTATTGATAATTTCAAAGAGCCAGTGTTTGGTTTCATTGATTTTATCTATTGATTTCCTTTTGTCAATTTCACTGATTTCTGCGCTAGTTCTTTTTTTTTTTTCTTCTGCCTACTTTGGATTTAACTTTCTCTTCTAGTTTCCTGAGATGCAGACTGAGATGCTTGATTAGGATCTTTCTTTACTAATATATGGATTCAATGCTATAAATTTCCCTCCTAGCGCTGCTTTTGCTGCATCCCAAAAATTTTGATAAGTTGTGCTTCCATCTCCATTTAGTTAAAAATATTTTTAATTTATCTTGAGATTTCTTCTTTGACCTATGTATCGCTTTGAAGTGAAGTGTGCTGTTTAATTTCCACGTATATGAGGGTTTTCCAGTTATCTTTCTGTTATTGATTCTCTTAATTCCACTATGGTCTAACTCCTGCTATTATATGATTTCTATTCTTCTAAATTTGTTAAAGATGTATTTTATACCCAGAATGTGTTCTGTCAGGGTGAATGCAGGTGAGCTTGAGAAGAATGTGTATTCTACTGTTGTTGGATGGAGTAGCCTGTAAATGTTTAATTATATCCAGTTGATCAATGGTGATGTAGAGTTCAAGTATTTCCTTACTGGTTTTCTCCCTGCTATATCTGTGCATTTGTGGTAGAGGGGTGTCAGATTCTCCAACTATGATGGTGGATTCATCTGGTGTTTTTTTGTGGGTTTTTTTTTTTTTGGTAGTTCTGTTAGTTTTTGCTTCACAGAGTTTGACTCTTTTTAGTAATAACTTACTCTTAATACTGTCAAACTTACAGAAAACTTACAAGAATAGTACAGTACAATAGTAAGATTCTTGCTTAAGTCCAGAGTCCCTGCTCCTAAGGACCATGCTCTATTGCTTTTCTAGAAGTAGAACTGCAACTTAGTGTAGCAACAAATTCATCTATTATATTTTGTATTTTTCTTACATAGTAATTCCTCCATAGCTGTTTTCTTTTGTATTATTTATATATCCAGTGTTTTATACTTTATCTGGTTTATATTTTTTCTTTTCATTTCATTCATATAAAAGAAACATTTTAACTCTACCACATACTATGTCACTAAATTAAATTCTGGTTGGGGTGTTCTGTACTGATTTTAAAAAAATAAAAGGTCTTCAGATAAACACCTCTATTTGTATGTAATAGAAACTACATAGATAATAAATGAATAAGCATCACCCAATTGTAATCCTCCAATAAAAAAATGCATCAGTGAGTTTTTGTTAACCAACAGCCTTAAAAATTAGATGTATTAAAATAACTGGAATAGCAGATTTTTTTCAATCACATAGTCCATATAGTAATCCAAATTAATAAAGAAGTAGTTTTGAGTAATATCTGCCTTTTTTAGGGTTAGTCAAATACTTTTTAGTCCAAATTCTTGTCAGCTAAAATAGATTTGTGTGACTGTGCTTGTCTTTGTCTACAAAGTGCATGGATATGTAATAAACTCAACTAGAAAATAGTTAATTGAAAGAAAATGTAAGGTGTCTTTTAAACTACTTTCTAGGGCCACCTGGGTGGATCAGTTGGTTAAGCATCTGCCTTTGGCTCAGGTCATGATCCCAGGGTCCTGAGATCGAGTCCTGCATTGGGCTCCCTGCTTGGCAGGAAGCCTGCTTCTCCCTTTCCAACTCCCCCTGCTTCTGTTCCCTCTCTCATTGTGTCTCTCTCTGTCAAATAGATAAAATCTTTTTTTTTTTGAAATTTAATAAACAAACTATGAGAATTTCATTACTTGGTTCTCATCTTACTCTTTAGGTGTCTGATAGGTTGTGCTAAAAAGAATATTTAGACACTGACCTGCAAGCTCTATTTTGGTTCATATCTTGGTTCAACTGGGTGACCACAAAAACATATTTTATGAGCCCCATTTCTAGAAAGTGCCCTTAAAACAAAAATATCACTTGATACTGACTTATACATGAGAGAAACCGCAATGTTGATTCTTAGCCCATGCACCTGGTAGGAAACACAAGGTTGTTTCAGTCTTGTGGTTAGATGGTGTAATATGTTAGTTACCAAAAGGAAGGTCTTAATATCACTCCATGGAAACTACTGGTCAGATTTTAGGTGTTTAGGAAGCAGGTGAGTGAGTTATTCAGCACTTTTAATTCATGAACATTATGTAATGGAGACAATTTTTCAAGAAGTTACAAGTGCAAATCATCATGTTGTTGAAGGATCTAAGTGTATCTTTAAACATGAAGCTGAATCAGGCTTAAAGATGTGGTCTTGAGTCTAGAGTCCAAGTTATCATTATTCAAACATTTGTATTGTCTATAACTGCACCTAGATCTGTTATACAGCCTTGCTCATAAGCTTCTTGTGCCTTCCACTTTTCCCAGAGCATAAAGCACAAACAAATGCTTACCTAGGATTTTTTAAACTTAGATTGTGTTTACATATGGTAGTTTGATTACATTCTATTTTAATAAAATTGTCCCTTTGGATAATTGTAAGCATTCATTTTGGCATTAGATAGCCTTCTGAATTTTCCTATAAACACGAATTCCCATGAAAATCTAACCAGAAGGAGAAAGGAAGAACATTATTTATGCTTCCTTTGGTTCAATTTCAATTATTTTTGATTCCAGGCTAATTTAACTCATTACTGAGTTAATTTACTTGTGTAATTTTGTTTATTTAACAAATGTGGTTCCGTGACTTGAAACTGTGTCCCTTGGGATATTTGTAGTTCATGGAGCATGGAGCGCTTGGCAGCCTTGGAGTGCATGTAGCGAAAGTTGTGGTAAAGGTGCCCAGATGAGGACAAGACTGTGCAATAATCCACCACCATCACTTGATGGATCCTATTGTGATGGGGCAGAAACACAGATGCAAGTTTGTAATGAAAGACACTGTGCAGGTAAGAGAAATACAATGTCTCTACCCCTAATAAATTGACGTCTCCCCCTTGCCTGAGTGGTGTGTCAGTAAGAATCAATGTCAGTAAGAACGTCACCCAACCTGGCCGCACGCTCAGAGTGTTATAGTAACAGAGCACATATGTTTTCCCTTAATCCAGTTGATGGCAAGTGGGCAACTTGGACCAGTTGGAGTGCCTGTACTGTGTCCTGTGGAGGAGGTGCCAGACAGAGAACAAGGGAGTGCTCTGATCCTGTCCCCCAGTATGGAGGCAGCAGATGTGAAGGGAGTGATGTCCAGAGTGATTTTTGCAATAATGGCCCTTGTCCAAGTGAGTGTTGGAAATAGTGAGTCAACATTATACTTTCTTAAAGTTTTGTTATGGCCTTACGTCCTTAAAGTTATAATATATTGGCGTCCCTGGGTGGCTCAGTGGGTTAAGTGTCTGCCTTCGGCTCAGGTCATAATCCCAGGGTCCTGGGATTGAGTCCCGCACGTGGCTCCCTGTTCAGTGGTGCGTCTGCCTCTCCCTCCCCCCCTCCGCCCCCGCTCATGTGCTTTCTCTGAAATAAATAAATTAAATCTTTAAAAATAAAAAAATTTAAAAATAAAAAAATTATAATATATTGTTACTTGATTCATCTGCCTTTGGTTTAGAATATCAAAGTGTTTTATAGTTGCTGCTGTGTCTGTATAATACCATAGATGTAGTTGGTTTATATATGCAAGGGCTGTGTCCTATTTCATCTCCTCTCTAGGACTGGCTGCAGAGTGCAAGGACAAGGGCACCCTTACATGCCTATTGTTAATGATGTTGATGATATCTTTACAGAGGCAAGAAAGTGGCTCTTTGCCTTAACTCAGTCACCAAATTAGATTTTAAGACCCTAACGGCATCTTGAATCCACTGTATCTGGATTTTATAGTCTTGACTCATCAGAAGCAGAGATCTTGTCTCATTCTCATCCTTCAGCTCCTGGAATACTGTTAAGACTCAATAAATGTATATTAAATGGAATTTCTCAATGACTGGAATGTATACCCAGTTTCTAGTCAGAGCAGCTAAACCATCTGCCTTCAGAAGTTGCCTATTCATAGTTCATGTATTTCTTTTCAGTTCCTGGGGAGCATCTTACCATACTTTTTGGATGAATGTCATTGTTTAGCACCTCTCCAATGGTTCTCTGTTGTAGCTCATGGTAACTGGAGTCCTTGGAGTGCCTGGGGAATGTGCAGCCGGACCTGCAATGGAGGGCAGATGCGGCGGTATCGCACATGCGATAACCCTCATCCCTCCAACGGTGGAAGAGCTTGTGGGGGGCCAGACTCCCAGATCCAGAGGTGCAACACTGACATGTGTCCTGGTGAGCCCCCCTGACTCCCGGCAGGAGAATCAGTAAAGCATTTCACGTAGTGCTCCTTGTAGCAGCTCCATCATTTCCAATCTTAAAATGACAGTTGTATAGGTAGAGTCAACTGAACTGTAGATTTGAAAACCGATAGGTTAATATTGGCCACTCCATTCTTGTTCACAGTGGATGGAAGTTGGGGAAACTGGCATAGTTGGGGCCAGTGCTCTGCTTCTTGCAGAGGAGGTGAAAAGACTCGAAAACGCCTGTGCAACAATCCAGTGCCATCCAAAAGCGGGCGCCCCTGTCCAGGAGATGCTACTCAGGTGTCCAGATGCAATATGCAAGCATGTCCAGGTGAGCAACCAAGTTAGACTTTGGTGGAACCAGTGTCAGCTTATTTACAGCCTTCTTGAAGATTAGAAAAGAATATCCCTCTGAGCCCACAAATTGCAAAATGGTGCCAACTCCAGAAGAAAGGATTAGGGAAAATGTATTTTTTCCCTTTCAAGTTAGTCTGCACCAAAGCTTATGGCTAGATTTTAGCCGCTGCTCACCCCCATCCAGGCCCCCTTGTAAAAGGATATGGTCTGTACAGCTATAAGTAGTAGTCCTAGGCTTGAGGGACACAGGGGTTTGGAAGACTGGGGAAAGCCAGGCTGAGATTCCAGGCTGAAAATGAGACTGGGACAGAAACTGAATACTTAACAGAAATACACAGTTGGGGGCTACTTTTTCATGAATAGAAATAGGGAGAACATGAATGTGAAAAGTAAAATAGAAGAGTAGGGGGAGTTCAACTATAATAACCCAAGTCATACGACATGACTGGATATTGCAAGTGATGTAAAATTTCAGAAGGTGGGTTACCTGGGTGGCTTATTTGGTTAAGCATCCAACTCTTGATTTTGGCTCAGGTCATGATCTCAATCAAGGTCATGAGATGGAGCCCCCCCATTGGGCTCTGCGCTCAGTATGGAGCCTGCTTGACATTCTTTCTCCCTCTCCATCTGCCCCTACCCCTGCTGACACACACTTTATCTCTCTCTCTCAAATAAATAAATTAATTAAATAATCTTTAAAAAAAATTTAGAAGGAGTGAAGCCAGAATTCTAGAACCTATGGACCTTAGAAAGAGTTTTTTGGAGTCCCAAGAAATGGTGGATAGTATTAAGGTTGCTTGTCTCAGAGGACAGACTTTCTAAGGGCTATAAGAAAATTTAAAAGAACAGTTTAACATTGTTAAAGTGCTAAGATACCACTGAACTCTCCAAAGCCTTAAGGCTGCTTTAGAAATAAAATGTCTTAAAATCGGGAAGGCTCATTTGGCAGAGAGAGAGGAGTTACGTGAAGAGGTTTATAGGATCTAGACAAGCTAAAAGGATGAGTGTTTATCAGTCAACTGTTCAACATAACTTGTCAATGTGTCAACTGATTACCAGGGGTTTTGAAGTTCTAACGTGTAGGCATGGTGACAGTCCTGGTTTTAACTGAGACATTTTGTAGCTTGTGAGCCTTGTTACAGATCACTGTCAAGGGGTATTTTTCATCTAAGGGGTGTTATTCAGTCAGTGGTACAAGGACTCCCGTAGCAGCAGGAAGTCCAAATAGGTAGACAATTTGGATTACAGAGTCTGGCAGAGAGCTTCAAGGATCTCAATGAACTACCCAGAACTAGGAGATATCTGTTGAACGCTGTGACATAAGCTCCTCTGGAGACTAGAGAACCAAGTCAAATGGTAAAATGACCCAGAGAACTAAATGAATTAGTGGTCTTTCTACCCCTCTCTCCTGCTTAAGACTGAAGAAGAGAACCACAATGTCCTCCCAGGTCCTGATCAGCCCTACTGTCTGCTTTCCTGCTTCATCCTGCAGTACGGTTCCCTTCCCTCACCACCCTTGGCTCCTATTGGTTTCTCAGATATGGAAAGCCACCACCTCTCAAAAGGGCGACCCATGCTATTTCCTCTACTCAGAAAGCCCTTGTCCTGCCTTCTCTGGCTTAATTAAGACCTAACTTTCTTCAGATCTCCACTCTATTTTTACTTTCTTCTCAGACTCCCCTAGGTAGTAGATATCTCATGCACTGGTACATTTGAATTTTTCATTTATTTGTGGAATTCTAATTAATGTCTGTTGCCCTCTTTCAGATATAAGCTCTATGAAGGCAGGCCTCGTGCCTCTTTTTCTTTTTTATTATTGTATCCTTGTATATTGTAGTCTATGTATAAATGAACGAATGAATGTAATCCAGAACATGAAGGCTGAATCAATGTGAAAAAAATGTATTCTCTCACAAATAATCAAAATAATGCAAATTAAAATGGTAAAATACTATACTTACTGATTTTTCTGAGATTGAATACAATTGTATTTCTCTCTGGTATATAATATATAACAATATCTGAAACGCCTAGTGATTTTTCAAAAATATATAAATATTCAAGTAATAAATATTTATGAACTTCGCTATCAGCTTCTTCCCAGTATGTTTCCTTCTCTTACTAAAGCATACAGTTCACTTAAAAAGCATTCGTTTACCACCTATTCTATGTCAGTAACTAATAATTTTATTGAATAATGGAAAGACTGCATAAAATTACTGTAGAGATGCTTTTTAAAAAATGTGTAGTTGGGGTGCCTGGGTGGCTCAGTGAGTGAAAGCCTCTGCCTTCAGCTCAGGTCATGATCTCAGGGTCCTGGGATCGAGCCCCATATCAGGCTCCCTGCTCAGCAGGGAGCCTGCTTCCTCCTCTCTCTCTGCCTGCCTCTCCGCCTACTTGTGATCTCTCTCTCTCTATCAAATAAATAAATAAAATCTTTAAAAAAAAAGTGTAGTTGTTTTCAACCTAATTGGCTCTGTATGAATTTTATAGCACTTTTTGCTTTTAAAACTAAAGTGTAGGTATTAAGCAAAAGTTGGTAAACCTTCCATCTGAAACCCAAGATTGAACAATACCTATTAGATCCTCCACATCTGTGTTGACAGTGACCTGTAACGAGGCTCAGGAGCTATTTTTAGGTGATCCCTCCTTTCCTTCTGTGTTCTCACAAAGGAGGCAGTTGATGAAGGAACATGGGTTTTGATGCAAGCATCTGTGTTCAGATCTTCATTCCACCACTTATGTCTCTGAACTTTATTTTCCTAGTCCAAAAACTGTGGCCATTTAAAATGAGTTTATAGGATTTTTGACTGAATTAAAAGAGTTAACTCATATTAAGTGCTTAGTATAGTGCACGACATGCTCAATAAACCCTCATTATTATCATCATTTCATCGCCATCAACAAACACCTTCTTTATTTTGGCTTTGGGACTGGGTGCTGATTGTATTCTTTGGATTGTGAAATAATGCCATGATCTACATAGATTGGAAGGACCCTAGATTTATGTGGGATGATGAGTGTTACATGAAAGTAGAATGTTTTGAAAGCTTATTTATTTTACTCTTAAATTTAGATGTCATATGATATTTTAAATGTTTGAAAGATTTGTAGCATCTTTGAATACTGGCCTTCTTTTCTCCCCTGTAACATTGATGAAATTGTTTCCTTATCCAAGAATGTTTTTTCTTCCCGCAATAGGTGGGCCCCAGCGAGCCAGAGGAAGTGTTATTGGAAATATTAATGATGTTGAATTTGGAATTGCTTTCCTTAACGCCACAGTAACAGATAGTCCTACCTCTGATACTAGAATAATACATGCCAAAATTACCAACGTACCTCGCAGTCTTGGTAAGTCTCTGCTTAGAAAAGTTGTTAATAGCCTCTTTTTTTTTTAAATTTGTGTTATTCTTCACTTATTTCTGCTTAAAATTTCTAGACGCTACTACTAAATGATTTGTAGGATAGTCTGTAGTTCTATCCCAATAGTAAATTCTTAAAGACAAGTGTGATACCGATACTTATTTTGCTGTTATTCAAGATTATTTGGAATTCATCCTTATAAGTAGAACACTCTAAAGATAATAACAATGGACTATAAATATCTTTCTTTGTCACCTTATTTATCCTTTCTTCTTTAGGTCCAGCAATGAGAAAAATAGTTTCTATTCTAAACCCCATTTATTGGACAACAGCAAAGGAAATAGGAGAAGCAGTCAATGGCTTTACCCTCACCAATGCAGTCTTCAAGAGAGAGACACAAGTGGAATTTGCAACTGGTTAGTGCCAGCTGAACTTAATATTTTCTTACTATAAAAAATGTGATTGCCTTCAAAGTTCCTGGTTAAGAAAAATACATTTATATATATTCCCCCGGAGAATAATTTTAAAATTTTTGATGTAGTCTTATCATAAATGATATAAAAGCAATTTCATGTTTCCCTATAAACTTTTACTGACATAGATCTGTACAAGGCCATGTTTTTTTCAAACACTATTGTGATTTTTTATCATCTTTTCTATATCTTTTTTCTTTAAATCCTCAGAGAGGGTTTTAAAGGCCAAAACACAGCAGGAAAATGAGTCATTGCTGTTAAATAAAGACTTTTGTCTATGAACCTGAGGTTCAACTAGGATACCTTATAGCCATTTTTTATTAAGAAGGTAGAAGTAAAAATAAGCAAATTTATGGGCTTTTCACTTTATGTTAGTCTTAATGAATATGCATTAGCTATTCATGGCCCTTTCCAAGTGCATACATATTTTTATTGACCTCCATTACAAGTGTCTTCAAAGGTGAACAGCCTCAATGTTAGTGCTCTGTAAGGAAGAAGGACTGAGAAAGGGGCTTTAACCAGCCTGGAAGACAAGTGGGTCTTTTCATGGTCATCTGCTTACTAAGATGGCCCTTTGCTGCTTCTGGAAGCATCAGAAAGAACAAAGCCCTGTGGCCAGACCTGTGGTTATTGTCAGTCCACCTGGTGAAGCTGTCTGTCCCTCCTCATAGTCAATTTTTGCAGAACTGTCTTGCTATTGCTTGTGAATTTAAAGTGTGGCATCCAGGTCACCTGGTTGGGTCTGTCAGTAGAGCATATGTCTCTTGATCTCAGGGTCATGAGTTCAAGTCCCACATTGGACATGGAGCCCACTTAACAAACAAAATAATAATAAAATAAAGTGTAGAATCCTTCACATAACCATATGCCACATTTTTGCCACAGAAAAAGAAGTTCTAGAACATACCATTCAATAAGCCTCCCTCTTTCATTCAGGGACTAAATGTGAATTTAATCCTTTATGGTCTATGTTTATTGAAGTTTGAAGGAAAATAACATAGCTGAACTGATACGTAAGGTAAATCTGCTCGGTGCTTACACAACCATAAATTTTTTGCTGTTAAAATGAATGAATTGTAATCCCCAGGAGAAATCTTGCGGATGACCCATATTGCCCGGGGCTTGGATTCTGATGGTGCTTTGCTCCTGGATATCGTTGTGAGTGGCCATGTCCTGCAGCTTCAGTCACCTGCTGAAGTCACTGTAAAGGTAAAATGTCAGGATAACTTGCCTTCACTGTTTTTTGGTGTAATGGTATGAGTAGAAATTGAAGATTCTTAGAAAGAGCATGGAGACCTTATGTAGTTTCCCTTGTTTCCTCAGGGGAATAAATAAACCACTAAGATTAGAAATGCCTCATTTGTCTTTGTATAGAAATCTTCAGGGACAAGTCTTTAACATTCTTACTGTTTTTATCACCAGTAATACTTACTGGTTTATTACTGGTCCTGTTTACCAGGACCAAAAATCACTGCTATGTGGATTTAAGTCATTTGTTTAATATTCTGCAGATAAAAAGAATACTAACTGTTATATAAAAGGTTTTGTGTATCACCCATAAAAGCATTTCAGAAACTAAAGAATGATAATCACCCGTTCACGTCCTTTTCTTTACTCTTGACCTACAACTTTGAATCCCTTACTAAACTATAATTTATGGCAGTAAAATTATAAAATCAATGTAGTTACAATTAAAAGCTTCACACTTTAAGTTATTTCCTAAGCACTACTTTACAATTACGATTTTATTTATAGCTACAATTGACCCTTGAACAATGTGGGGGTTGGGGTGCCAACTCCACCGGGCTTTCAAAAATCACATATGACTTTTGACTCCAAAAACTTAACTACTAATAGCCTACTGTTGACTAGAAGCCTTACTGATAACATAAACAGTCAACACATATTTTATATGTTGTATGTATTATATACTGTGTTCTTACAATAAAATAAGCTAGGGAAAAATATTAGTAAGAAAATCATAGGGAAGACAAAATACACTTACAGTACTGTACTGTATTTATAGAAAAATAATCGTATACCATGACCCACACAGTTCAAACCATGTTGATCAAGGATCAACTGTATATAGGTCTAGCCCCTCAGCCTTTATTTTTCTCATTCTGGATCTCACCGTACCCTCAGGAAAAATAATCAGATGAGCCATGCTGATCCTCAGATCTATACTGTCTTCCCTAGGATTACACAGAGGACTACATTCAGACAGGTCCTGGGCAGCTGTATGCCTACTCCACCCGGCTGTTCACCATTGATGGCGTCAGTGTCCCCTACACATGGAACCACACAGTTTTCTATGACGAGGCACAGGGAAGAATGCCTTTCTTGGTAGAAACCCTTCATGCTTCCTCTGTGGAATCTGCCTACAACCAGTTGGAGGAGACACTGGGTTTTAAAATCCATGCTTCAATTTCCAAAGGTACCTTGGGTCAGGGAAAGTCCAGATCATTCTCCCATCCAGTCCTTTTCTAAAAGAGTAAAAGAGGGGTGCCTGGCTGGCTCAGTAGGTACAGCATGTGGCTCTTGATCTCAGGGTTGTAAGTTCAAACCCCACATTGGATGTAGAGATTACTTAAAAAAATAAAACTGAGGGGGGGGGAAATGTATTTAATATCTAAAAAAGAGCGGGGGGGAAGTAAAAGAATTGCATCAGTGCCATTCAGAATAGGGATATTAGGGCACAGACCTAATGATGCCAGGTTTTCATGTAAGTTGTCTCTGTTTTGTAGAAGGTAAAGCCCTATGAGAAAGCCAGTCCCACGGGAGTTCCAGTACATTTAGGTCACTAAGTTGCTGCCCATCTAACATGGTGGAGTTATTGTTCTATTCTAAATATACAGAAAGGTTTGGAAAATATTTCCTCGTCAGAATGACGTTTTCTTTGGATGTTCAAGGTCATTGTTCTTATTCTAACTCTTTTATTTGTCAAGGAATTTTTTTTTTTAAAGATTTTATTTATTTGTTTCACAGAGGGAGAGAGATCACAAGCAGGCAGAGAGGCAGGCAGAGAGAGAGAGGGAAGCAGGCTCCCCGCTGAGCAGGGAGCCCGATGCGGGCCTCGATCCCAGGACCCTGAGATCATGACCTGAGCCGAAAGCAGAGGCTTTAACCCACTGAGCCACTCAGGCGCCCAAGGAATTTTTTTTTAATTCCTGAAACATGATATAAAAGTGTATGTCAACTTAAATTCGTAAAAAGAAGAAAATTTCTATATTTTAAGAGAAACTTTTAAAGATTGTGCAGCAATAGTCAGGATTCCAACTGTCATTTCTTACTCCTGGACATTATAATGTTTCAACCACTTTTCATTTTCTAAGCATAGTTCTATGACCCTTGATCTCAGTGGTCTTCCTATGCTGTGTAGTTCTTCGATATGTCTATACCCTGAAATTCCTTTCATAAGAGGCACCCAAACAATCAGCGTCCCGTGTTCCATGAAGTTGTGATGTTAGGAGATACTTGTATGTGATTATGTTATAGACACTAAGTACTTGAATGACTTTAACTTTGAACTTTAGGCTCCTATGAGTACAGTTAAAAATGATTCATATTGGCCTTTGCTATGTGCTGGCTTTCCTAAAATAGATCCAGGTAGATTTTAGGTTATCATTTTGTTTTATCATGCTCAGAAGATACACTAAAAAAAAACCCTCATTTTCACATCGACTTTTGCTTTCATCCATTTGTGCACATTCAAGTGCTGTGTTCTTCATCGACACCTATCATAACTGCATCATGGAATTGGAGATCATAGTCATCTAGGAGAATGTGTTCACATTTTTTGAGATGATCACTGATTCATGAAGCCTCAGAGCCAGGGGAGCCCCTGGCCGCACATCACTTTCACTCCCATGTTGCTACCACCGCCTCATTTTACTGTTGTTTTGCATGTTCAGGTCACTGGAACAAAGGAAAAGAGCCACTGGAATGAAGAATAATGTTTCTCTTCCTCAGTAATGCCCACTTTTCAGGTCTAACCTCTGTTTCTATTTTTCCAGTACTCCATATAATTAAAAGAAGACAACTATGCAAAAGACTTTGGTTAAAAATGAATTTATAGCATCTGGGATGAGAAGAATTAAAATTATTTTTAAAAAATCATGTACACTTTTTATTCAGTCATGTAAATTCTCTAAGCCTGAACTGCTTGAAGATCTGTAACGGTGTAGTTGGGGAATCTAGATCCCACAATAGAAAAAACACACTATAGAACATTTATAACCCCTTACTATTCTTAGATACTATGATTTTATAAATTACATCTGATATCTGTGCACATTTGTTTGTTGAGTTTCCTGTGAATTACAATTGGGTACTTAAAATTTCTTTTTAAGTTACCACCAGGGGGCAAGCTTGCATTCTTGGTTGCCTAACCAGCGTGTTCTTTCTCCCTTATATTGTGTCTAGACTAGAGCTATGGTTACAATGCAGTTAGAATCACCTAAAGAGCTTGATGAAAGTTCATATTTCTAGGCACAAAGGCTTTGGCTTAGCTAGTCTGAGGTAGGGCCCTGGATTTTTAACACAGCCCCTAAATGATTCAAATGTATCTGCTGGTCAAGTCAACTCACAAACATAAATCGATATCATTTTTTATACTTTATATCTTTAAAATAGAATGGATTTATTTTTAAAATATAATTACAAAATATATTTTACAAATTAACCAGAAGGCATCAGAAACAATAAAGGAAAGATAAATTTAACTACCAATAAGTTTTTTTTTAATTTCTTGCTGAGAGACAATGACAAAATTGAGAAGCTAAAATATACACCAAGAAAGAATATCTGCTTTACATATTATAGACAACTATGATTAACCTTAATATGTAGAAGGCTCTTAAAAATCAGTAAGAAAAGGCAGCTATCTGGCTTAGTCAGTAGAGCATGTGACTTTTGATCTTGGGGTCATGAGTTCAAGCCCCATATGGGTATAGACCTTACTTAAAAAAATAAAATAAAAAGTACTAAAAAAAAGAAAAAGACAACACCCCAATAAAAAATACTTAAAGGCTGTGAACAGGAAATAATAATGACAAAGGAAGAAACAATAATGACAAAATGAATGTGAAAAACTAACCTCACCAATAAGCAAAGAAATACAGACTAAAACAATGAGGTACTATTTTCCAGTTATCATTGTTAGAGATTTGAAAATATGATAACCACTCAGCATTGTATTTCAATATGAAAATCTTTAGGCATTACTATACTAGACGATATCAGAGAAGTATTCGTAATGGCTGAACCTATATATAGATCTCTGATGTGATTTTTTTAACATTTAGTAATTCTTGGTAATGTATTGAATAAAACAGTGTACAATTAACCATCAATTTATAGGACAGTTGCATTCCTGGAAAATTCATTGTATATTTGAATCACACAAAAAATGTTTAATATGTGGAAGATAGGTTCTAGCCTTCAATAATTATATGAAAATCTTTCAAGGCAAGGGACAGATCTTCATCTTGCATCATTAACCCACACATTTCAGTATAATAAAACTTCCCTCAGGTTCTACCCCCCTCACCAAATTTTAATAGACCTCTTTGTCATCAAAACAACCAAAATATTCTGCAGAACATCCCAAATGTTACCTGATAGAAGATATCTCCCCCATTGAGAATCTAAAATCTAAAGCTACTATCAGATAATGACTTACTGGGCGCCTGGGTGGCTCAGTGGGTTAAAGCCGCTGCCTTCGGCTCAGGTCATGATCCCAGGGTCCTGGGATCGAGGCCCGCATCGGGCTCTCTGCTTAGCAGGGAGCCTGCTTCCTCCTCTCTCCTCTCTCTCTGCCTGCCTCTCTGCCGACTTGTAATCTCTCCCTCTGTGTCAAATAAATAAATAAAATCTTTAAAAA
>LNAC01000937.1:466379-503254 GCA_002007465.1 Ailurus styani
AAAAAAAAAAAAAAGAAAAAAAAAAAGAAATAAAGTGCAGGAAGCTCACAGCCACCCTGTGTGACACACAGAAACCATTCAATAACCAGAAAGCTAGACACACTGGACATTTCTATCTCATCCATCTTCTTCCCATTTTCTTGAAGGTACAGAAAAACATATGCTCTCAGGGTCATTTTTCTACTCAGGGTAGAAATGGATCAGGAACCTCCGCTTTCTCATCAATGTTTCAAGCAGTTTGGCTATCTAGAAATAGCCAGTTGAGCTCTCCTTAGTAAAGAATTTTCACTGGAGTATGTTTCTTACCGTCTCCAAATACATAGATATATAAAACAGTTTTGAACAGTTTCATGTCCTCAGCAAAGTTCAAACAATATTGTTATCAGAGACTCTCCAAAGTGAAATGAATTTGAAAAATTAATGCCTGGACTCCCTCTGTGAAGAGCACCTAAAGCAATGACAAAAAAACAAGCATAGTCTTATGCATTTAGAATTGAAAGAAAATCAAAGATAATTGCTAAGAGATTGAATATGAACTGAATATACAATGTGAATTAAATAAAATTTCCTTCAAAAGAAATGTATTATATTAGTGATTATCTTTTAGTTTGTGTGTTTGAGCGTGTGTGAACACACGTATTACTTTGGTGACTCAAAAGGCGTTTTATCTAAGTTTCTACAGGTCAATAATATTTGAAGAATATTAGCTAAATTGCTTGATCCAGTCAAGGCAGAATTACTTTCTAAGGAAAGAGATTCCCTAACTAGCTTATTTATTCTTGTTAATGTTTGTTTCTGACATCTAACTTAAACCCATTTCCCCTTGCTTGGACTACACAGGAAAGGAAAACACTTGGGCACACATAGGGGACTTTGACCCAGATGCTTCACATTGCAAATGGAGGAGATCCACAAAAGGAGAGGGTTTCTTCATTAGAGCTTCTGGTTTTCACTGGCATAAATTATTTTAAGTGTCTTGAAACTAGTGGTCCTAATTCTAGAACAGACAAAGTAATGGCTAGAGGAATAGGACTTTGCCTGTGGTTATGCCTGGCATACACATTGATCTTGGATCCTTTTTTCATTATCACAGAATGGTTTTATTTCCTTTTTTTTATTAACGTAAACAAAATCTGTTTCCAACGGCTGCTTGCCAACAATGTGGACTCTGATTCATTTAGTTCTTGCTTGGGGAACGGGAAAAGTTTTCCATTCCTGCTTGTTTTCACCTATTGCATATGTTGTGTGATGTGTTCCATGTTTGGCATATCTTTCCAGGGAAGAGTGTCCTGGAAAGAAACAAGGTGCTAACATTCTAACGAGCTGGTTAATTTGGCTTTTCTCTCTGTGGTAGGAGATCGCAGTAATCAGTGCCCTTCGGGATTTGCCTTAGACTCAGCTGGACCCTTTTGTGCTGGTAAGAATAGAAATAATGCATTTTTATTTTTATAAAAAAATATTAGGAATGGAATCCATTTAATGGACATCTATTGCCATTTTGCTAGATATTTAATTATCACAGCAGGCTTATAAGTGTCCCATTTTACAGGCAAGGAAGTTGAGATGTGAAGGAGTTAAGTGGGATCCCTGAGATGACTCAGTTAGCAAGTGTCAGAGCTAGATTTAAATTTAATTTCAGTTTGACCACAGTCAAGTATGTCAGGGATCATGATCAAGCATAGAGATGGAGTGAGCACAGGGACAAAACACTGGATGCTGTCTGGTCATTTAATTGCCATGGACGTGAAACATAATAATAATCCAACTCTAAGTCACCTAACCCTAGAATTGCTTAGAGGATAGGGCAGGACTATGCGCTAAGGACTACAGACTAAGCCAGCCTCATCCCATCCAAGTACCAGTACAAGAGAGTCACAGAGAAGTAAACAGATGAATAAATAGCTGGAGTAGCTCAAGTTTGCATACACAGAGCCTTTCTTTCACTGGTAGGCCATGTAATGTAGTATTAAGTGGTAGAAAAGTGGTCTTTAGAAACCGTACTGTCCAAGTTCAGATTTCAGCTCTGCCAATAATGACCTGTGTGACCTTGGGCAATTTACTTAACTTCTTTGTTCCTCAATTTTATCATGCAAAATGGGGATGGTAATAAAAATATCTGTCTCCTAGGAATGTTATGATGAATGAGTTAAGGTAGGTAAAAAACATTCAAATCACCAGAAATGGTCATTGTATCTTAGCTGTCATCTTGTTTCAGAATTAATCTAAACATCTAGTCACTATCAAAGGTAATTTGGGGAGCCAAATTTAATTTTTATTTAGTGTTTCTATTTTGTGGCTCTTAGAGTATCTTCTGTTAAATTTGATTCAATGCATTGACGTCCGTAAGCAACTATTTTATGAACAGCTATTTTCACGGACTTTAATAACTCCTAGAAAGCAGGGGTTTACACACTAACGGGGCCTTTTTGTTTCTTGTTTCAGATGAAGATGAATGTGCAGCAGGGAGTCCCTGCTCCCAGCTCTGCCACAACACCGTGGGAACCTATTATTGCTCCTGCTCGAAAGGCCTCACCATAGCTGCAGATGGAAGGACTTGTCAAGGTAGTCACAAAGCTAAATCCAAGGTAGTCACAGTCAGGCAATGGTCACGGAAAGCTCTGGCCTAGGAAAAGGGCAGTTGAACAATGCCCTCTTGCCTACTCTTTCTGCCCCCACATCAGCAATAAACAGAGATCTTCAGCCAGGTTGAGAGAGAGAGCCGGGAATACCGCTGCCACCCTGCCTTCTGTGGGGCGCTGCCCAGGCCGGGAGGCCTGCGGCCCCTCACTTCATCCCCACCACACCATGAGGAGAGACAGCAGGACTAGTAGCATATTCATTTGACAGTGACAAAACTAACTGTGCTGTGTTCATCCCAAGTCTAGCTACCGTCTGTTGCAGTACACCATTACGACATCATTGATTGTGTTCTTCATGCGGTACCTTTTACTCCTATGACTTATTCATTCCACAGCTGAGAGCCTCTACCTCCCACTCCTCTTCACACATTTTGCCCATTCCTCACCTCAAAAAACACTTTTTATCAGACTCCACATATACTTCAAAATTAGAATTGTGTGAGAATCTGGTTTATAAGCAAATTTTAAAATGATGAAAAGAGGAAAGGATTTCTCCCTCTATGTCTGAGGAGACACCCTTCTAAATGCAAAAGAGAAACAGAGAGTAAGGGTATAGGAGGGGCAAGGAATAACATTTGTGCAATGTCCAGCATGGATTGAGCACCTTGTATACATTATTTCCTTTAATTTCCAAAGTAATGCTGAGAGACAGATACTATCCTCACTTCACAGATGAGAAAACTGAGTGCCACATAGGAGAAGTAACTTTTTGAAAGCCACATAATTTGTCAGTGGTTTAATGGATGGGTTAGTCTGCAAAGATATCACACTAGGCTCCTATGAGCTTGTCATCAACTTGACCCACCTGACATGACTCAACCAAATTATTCAGCATTCTTGCTCTCGTATACTTTCAAGTATCATTTTATTGCCTCTCTTATCCCCATTTCATAGCAGGTTTCTGGGTTGATTTACTTCAGCCCGCCTTAGTCGAGTGACTCATTTTGTTGCAGATATTGATGAGTGTGCTTTAGGTGGACACACCTGCCACGCTGGTCAGGACTGCGACAATACCATTGGATCCTATCGCTGCGTGGTCCGTTGTGGAACTGGCTTTCGAAGAACCTCTGATGGGCTGAGTTGCCAAGGTATAAAAATGGAATTCCTCGCTTTATCTTCATTATACTAAGAATGAAAACCCTCTGCCTTTCGAATCATTTAATGTAAATTCCATTTTATAGATTGAGCTTCTGGATAAGGTTTTCAGATGTAATAGTCCATGGCTCTTTTAAATATTTATAGCACAGTGGTTTTGAATAGTATTTGCCTATTATATTTGAGAGAAGGGATTATATAGCACAATCTTAATAGATTCTATTTCATTTAACTTCATTACATAAGATTACCAGATATTTATTTCAGGGTTTTTTAAAAATATTTTATTTATTCATTTGAGAGAGAGAGAGAGACAGAGAGAGCATGAGTGGTGGGGAGAGGTAGAGGGAGAGGGAGAAGCAGAATCCCTGCTGAGCTGGGAGCCCGATGTGGGGCTCTATCCCAGGATCCAGAGATCAGGACCTGAGCCATGCAGGTGCCCTATTGCGGGATTTTTAATAGACTTTGCGTTTTAGAGAAGTTTTACATTTGCAGCAAAATGGAGTAGAAGGTAAAGAAATTTCTCACATACTTTCTGCTCCAACTCATGTATAGCATCTCCTACTATGAACATCCTGCCCCAGAGTGGCAAAATTCTTACGAAGGAAGAACCCATATTGACACATCATTATCCCCTGAAGTTCATCATTTATGTTAGGATGCACTCTTGGTGTTTATGCACTCTATGGTTGTTGACAAATAATAATGTATCCTATATTATAGTATCATAAAAATAGTTTGCCCACCCTAAACATCCTCTGTGCTTTGTTTATTCAACCCTCACTTCCCCCAACCTCTGGCAACCATTGAACTTTTCATTGTTTCCATAGTTTTACTCTTTCCAAAATGTCATACAACTTGTAGCCTTTTCAGATTGTCTTTTTTCACTTAATAATATGCACTTAAGTTTCCTCCATGTCTTTTCATGGGTTGATTGCTCTTTTCTTTTCGGTGTTGAATAATATTCCATTGTATTAATGTACTGTAGTTTATTAACCCATTCAGCACATCCTGGTGCTTCCAAGTTTTAACAATTATGAATAAATCTTCTATTAGGGTTTTTTCATGGAGGCAGAAATAGTGGATACCAAACTGAATGACTATCAATAGTAGAAAGAGTGAATGAATTATGGTGTGTCCACAGCATAAACCGTTGGGCAGCCATTTAAAGAATGGAAAGCAGCTCAACTGTTTCCATCTTGAGTTGTGGAGTGAGAACACTAAGATGTAGAAAAGTATATGTAACTTGTGTAGAAAAGAGTATGTAGCTACAAAACAAACAATAACCACAGATAAAGGAAATGGATTTATATATTTACACAGAGATATGTATGTATATATTGAGGAGATACGTTAATATTTATACTAGGTTGTCAGTGCAGACTGACTTTGGTGGGCAAGAAGGTGAGATGTGATGAAGGAAGCCAAGAAAAAAGGAAGAAGAAAAAGCTACACTAAGAAAGTATTTTTGAAGTATATGATCACATTTATGCATTTATAGTAACATGAAGATTTTGAAAGATTGATTAAAAGAGCTCATACTCCTGAAACTAATATTACAGTTTGTTAACTAACTGGAATTTAAATAAAAAGTTTAAACACTTTTTCAAAATAAAAAAATAAATAAAAGCTCACATAGAAAACAAGTACAAAATAAGACACAGGCAATCTTGCATTTGGGAATGTAAGAGGGGGTCATAAAGAACCTAAGTATGGTCATTGTTGCTTTGAAGGGTTTGAACAGAATGAATAGAACAGTAGAGAAGTAGAAGGAACATGAGATGAGTACAGACCTGAGAGAGGGATTATGTTAGGGTAGGAAAGATTTCATTATGTCCGTAGGGTTATGGGAGAGATGACCATAAGGAGGAAGGACTTTAAAAATGCACACAAAGAGAGAATGATCAATGGACCACAGTCCTCATCTTGGTGAGGAAGAAGGAGATGGGCTTCAGAGCTCAAACCCTCAAATAGAGGGAATTTTCTTACATGGGAGAAAAGTTCTCTCTTCTTCTGGGACTAGAAGGAAGGAGAGTTTTGGAAAAGGTACATAAAACAAGCAAATGCACACGAATTTGGGGAATTCATGCCTGCGTTTTTTTAAAATTATACAATGCCCCACATGGTGTTGAGAAAAGTAATTTTGCAATGACTGTGGACAAGGAAAAATGCTAAAGTTGTTGCTGTCAGGCACAGGGTGGTCAAGATCTACCTCAGGCTAACAGCAGCAAAAATGGGGAAGAAAGGCCAATTGCAAAAGATACTGCAGAAGACTTTGGCTTCTTCTTCTTCTTCTTTTTTTTTTTTTTTTTTTTCCTATCTTCAGTATTCTAGTCTGTCAGCAACATTCCAGGGCTGAAAATTCCTAGAACTAGACATGGGACACATCTGGTAGGATAGTTAAAGTGGAGGAGTCTTGCATCCACATAGTTCCAAGTCACGAGGAAATGTCTACCTTTGAAGAGAGATACGGTCTCTAGCAGTTAATCCAATCAATTATCTGATAGATCACATGAGAACAATTGTATTGGATTCATTTTAGGAAAGATCTTAAACATGATAATGATAAAAGATCACTAAAATGTTAGACATCTGATATAAATTAACCCAAGTTTCCTAACAGCATATAATGAAAGTTTTGTTTTATTTAACAGATATTAATGAATGTCAAGAATCCAGCCCCTGTCACCACCGCTGTTTCAATGCCATAGGAAGTTTTCATTGTGGATGTGAACCTGGGTATCAGCTCAAAGGCAGAAAATGCATAGGTAAGAAAAGGGCTTTAAATTCAAAGCAATGACATCTTTGCTCATTTCTAGGTAATTTCTAGGTATTTGATCTAATCCGTATCCTGTATCCTTGGGCTGGATTCATACATAGGACACTTCTATCCATCATGTATGTAATCCATGCAAAAACAGAATCGAAGAAAATGCTATCCTTTACAGGTTTCATTTTCCAATTACATAACAATTTTTTAGCATTTCCCTATTGTATTACTAAATTTTTTCACAGAAGCATAATATATATGGTTACATATATAAAGATATATAAATGCATAAAATAAATAAATAATATATATTATATATAATGTTATATTAAATATATAATAATTAAATATTATTTATTTTTCTAAGAATTGGTGGTTGGTATGGCTACCAAGTATGTGAACTAATTTTTTTAAAATTTTTATCCTTCTGTTTTAAAATAATCTGTTACTTACCTTGATGGATTTAAACACTTTACCCTTACACAGTGATTATATAATTAACATCTCTATCCTTAAAATCCCAAGCTATAATTTCTATGGAAAAGCAGAAATCATTTTCTCAATCTTCATTACCTTTGTTCTTTTATCAAGATGTGAATGAATGTAGGCAGAATGTATGCAGACCAGATCAGCACTGCAAAAACACCCGTGGGGGCTATAAGTGCATTGATCTTTGTCCCAACGGAATGACCAAGGCTGAAAATGGAACTTGCATTGGTGAGTGTATGGCTATTTCAGTGACTGAGATCCACTTGCCACTGACACGCCAAGGAAGGGATCCATTTTTTTTTTTTTAAGATTTGTTTAATTATTTATTTGACAGAGAGAGATACAGTGGAGAGAGGGAACACCAGCAGGGGGAGTGGGAAAGGGCTTTCCTGCAGAGCAGGGAGCCCAATGGGAGGCTCAATCCCAGGACCCTGGGATCATGTCCTGAGCCAAAGGCAGATGCTTAACAACTGAGTAACCCAGGCACCCCGGAAGGGATCCATTTTTAAAACTAATGATTAAAGTAAATTTAATCTCACAAGCAAATTTTTCTTCTCACAGGTTTTTTACTCCCACCTTCTAGTATGTTTGAGCTGTGGGATCCCAGGCTCTCTACCAAGAAATGGAAGCTCACCCTGGAAGTTTATTACCATTTTGAGCTCCCATCAATTACACGTTCACTTTACACAGTTTAATATCCACATAAATTAATATTATCTCACATTATGTCTATGGAATTCAGTGTCTGTATGTTTGAATTTCACAGATGGTTAAGAAAAGTTTATACAGATTTATTTAAAGTTTGAGATATTTTATTTTAGAACTAAATATTCTATCAATGTCAAATCAATGACCAGACAAATATAGTAAATTATATTCTCCCTGAGCTTGTTCTTTCTGTGCCAGTCAGCCTTAATTAGCAGAACTATAAAACAAAAATTAAACAGATAGCATTCCTGTTTTCATGTCCCTACAATCTACTGTAACAGATTGGCTAATTCTACTTTCCTCACCAAAAGACCAAAAAAACAAAACAAAACAAAACAAAACAAAACTATAGTACAAGGGAGAATGAAATGCCATAAAAGAGGTACAAATAAGGGCGCCTGGGTGGCTCAGTGGGTTAATGCCTCTGCTTTCGGCTCAGGTCATGATCTCAGGGTCCTGGGATCGAGGCCCGCATCGGGCTCCCTGCTCAGCGGGGAGCCTGCTTCCCCCTCTCTCTCTCTGCCTGCCTCTGCCTCCTTGTGATCTCTCTCCCTCTGTGAAATAAATAAATAAAATCTTTAAAAAAAAAAATAAAACTGTACGAGAGTACTTGAAAGAGTGATCATATCTAATAGATGTCATGGCAGTGATCACATTTAAATATTGCCTTGAATGGAATGGTAATAATAGGTGGACATGTGGAAAAAGAGGAGTCCCCCAGAAGGGGAAAGGAGCTGGGCTTAGAGAAAACAGGTTAAAATGCATCCTTCCTGGGCACCTGGGTGGCTCAGTGGGTTAAGCGTCTGCCTTCAGCTCAGGTCATGGTCCCAGGGTCGTGGGAATGAGCCCTGCGTCCAGCTCCATGCTCAGCAGTGAGTCTGCTTCTCCCTCCCCCTGTACCTCTCCCCCTGCTTGTTCTCTCTCTCTCTCTCTCTCTCTCTCTCTCTCTCTCTCTCTCTCTCTTTCTCTCTGAACTTTCTTTCTCATATAAATAAAGTCTTATAAAGAAAAAAAGACACTGAGGACATGTGGGGTTTGAAGTACTGGTAAAATATGGGCGTGTAGAAGACCAGCCAGCAGCTAGAAATGTGGGGTTGTAGATAAGACACAATGTGGTGCCATTGCTGTAAGTCTACATCAACAAGCTTACTAGAGTCATCAGTATAAACAAGACAGCCAAAGGTGGAGGGAGTAGAGAGGAGAGGGCTACAAAGCTGAGAACCAAACCCTTTCCATAGTAGGCAACAAAAGAAGGAAAAGGAGTCAGTTAATAAGTGGCAGATCTAGAACTTGAACCCAGGTCTCAGTCACATGGTGAGAAATGCAACCGTTGAATTCTAAGGACTGTTCATTTTAATTATAATGACTTTAGTTTTCGAAAGAGGAAGTGTTATTACTTTTTATTGCCTCTGTGTCTGTAGATATTGATGAATGTAAAGATGGGACCCATCAGTGCAGATATAACCAGATATGTGAGAATACAAGAGGCAGCTATCGCTGTGTATGTCCCAGAGGTTTCCGGTCTCAAGGAGTTGGAAGACCCTGTATGGGTAAGTTACAGGAACTCTTACTGAGTAATAAAGCTCCTAACATAATTACTTAGCCTTACCAACTTGTGTAGGACCACTCTTTTATCTCAGATGTTTTCTTGGGACAATCAGAAAATGTGTAAGTTGATTTAAGTAATTTATAACATAATTTGAATTACTACTTAAAGATTTCATATGGAGTTCAATTTGCACTGGCATTTAAAGTGATAATAATCACCATTTACAGAGTGCTTACTATACACTATCAGAGTGAGGTTCCGAAATAGTTACCATGATGACTTAATTATGAAGGTTATCTCATTGATGATCTCTCTATGCACAGATACATTCTAGTTGAATGTGAAGCATAATTGAATGTAATACAAAGGTTTAGGCATGAGGATTAAAATGTGAATGCACAATTTAAGTAAATTGATAATTATTACTTTATCATATATTTAGTGCTTACTGTGTGCCCTTTCCTGTGCTAAGAATCTCACTCAGTTCTCCCAATTGCTGGTTTATTTCTATCTTAGTTATAACTGAATGTAAATAAGGCAGGTAACAGACAATAGAAGAGATCTGTAAGAAGATAACCATATACTTCTTTTTAATTAATGCACTTAAAATCAAAAACTGTAAACCAACCTATGAAATTATATTCCTCCTGGAATATCTAAGTACAGAAAAAAAATGGTGTAGGCTCTACATACTGGCTTCCAATTTGCATAAGATACTTTTAAAATTGGTTGCCTTGGTTGTCTACTTAACAACAATTTATAGAAAATTCTCTCATAAAGACTTAGCTCTGTCTTTATGCAATCCCTAGCCTAGTACTTCGCACAGAGCAAATGTTGAAAGTAATACAATGACTAGAATCACTTTTAAAATAAACACTCTCTAATAGCAGAAGTATATAACATAGCATTTTAGTCTTTTGTTTAGATATTGTAATTTATAACATCTTGATTAGTCATAGCGGTGACCCAGCAGAATGAAATATGTTTATTTGTTCACTAATTAGACCTAAAGTTGAATGTCAGGCCTTGGATTGGGAAGTAAATCAATGAAGAAGGTAGAGCCATTGCCTTAAAGAGATTTAAAATGTTAATTTTAACCTTTACCTACTAAAATAATTTTTAAAACAAAATTTACTACTTCTATTCTGCTTATTCATGTTGCTGTCTTTCATGTCGCTGTGGTAATGAATTAAAGAATTTGGTTTTGTTCTCTGGTCTTCATTTACTTTTCCAATTTACAGGAAGAGTTGGGAGTGTATACTATATGTTGATGTAGGAGTAGGAAGAAAAATAACTTTTTTAAATTTTTGGACTTTTGAGTTTATATCTTAGTAAGAAATAATTGTCTTCATTTCCTTCTTTTTAAATTTTTGTAAAAAATATGCTTGGCTTGAATTATTAAATAATAATTATTGGTTCAAGAGAAATAAAGGAAAAATATTAGTAGTTGTATCAATATTATCACATCTGTAGCTTGTAATTATATGAAAGATTGGAGGTACTAGTGAGAATGTTATAATAAAACGCAAACTAGAAATGTGATTGAGTCCTTCCCTCCAACAGAATTAAGATCTGCATTAGCTTTGAACTCTAGTTTTTCTGGATTTGAGACCACATTTTCCCATATGTCCCTTTATGTTTCTGCCGTACACATGAAGCAATCTTTAGGAGAAGTCCTAGAATCTTTCTATATATTCATAAATGAATGATTAAAGCTTTCTCTAAAGTTCACAACAATTGAGAAATTACCATATTCATAGCTTTGGAGGGTAACATTATGTCTTCAGTTTGTTCCAGAGACTGATTCTTGATTCCTGTGTTTTGTGTGTGTATGTATGTGTTTTTTTTTCTCTCTTTTTTATGTATCATGGCACACGAGCAGACATTAATGAATGTGAACAAGTGCCTAAGCCTTGTGCATATCAGTGCTCCAACACCCCCGGCAGCTTCAAGTGTATCTGTCCACCAGGACAACATTTATTAGGGGACGGGAAATCTTGCGCTGGATTGGAGAGGCTGCCTAATTATGGCACTCAGTACAGTAGCTATAACCTTGCACGGTTCTCCCCTGTGAGAAACAACTATCAACCTCAACAGCATTACAGACAGTACTCACATCTCTACAGCTCCTACTCAGAGTATAGAAACAGCAGAACATCTCTCTCCAGGACTAGAAGGACTATTAGGAAAACTTGCCCTGAAGGCTCTGAGGCGAGCCGTGACACATGTGTAGGTAAATGTCAGCCATATTGCATTTCCTTTCGGTGGGCTCGCTTGTGGCCAGAGTCTAAGCATAGGCAATGCCCCTGTGGTTGTCTGGGTGCCGTGAACTACATCTGATCTCAACTCTGGGTTGGCTCAAAGTTACAAGACATTTACTCTGGCACCTAAAACTATTACAAAATTTATTCAAGCAAATGATGTATTTACATGTGTACATTCTGATAATAAATTGTTTTGTATTGACAGTTTCTCTCTTTTGATCACTCCTGAAAGTGTTATTAAATTTATTGCTATGTAGAAATAAATTTCAGTGGCATTCAGACTATGTTTTTTTAAAAAAAGAAAATATGAGTATTGCCACATGCTATAATACCATCAGATTATGGCTGTACCTGGTCGATGCCAAAGCAGTGGGTTAAAAGTGAAACTTTCAGTGTCTCCCGTCAACTGCTCGTTCTATTGACAACCAAATGGTGTTGACTGTTGACCCACACTCCCCGTGGAGTTTCTCAGCTTGATTATTTGTATATATTTAAATCACTAAAAAGATAATGTGAGCCAGGACAAAATGAAGTTGCTTTCATTACTCTAAAATATGTGCTTTCAATATCTTTATCTAAACTCATCTACAATTTAATTTGTTTGCAAAAGCGAAGTGTAATTTCCAGCTCAATAATTGAGACTTTGTTTTCAGTTAAGTTGCAAACATTACCATCTGTCATTCATTTAATTCAGTTTTCTGTGAGTGTCCACAGTTTGCATGTCATTGAGCTATGTGCCAAAAGAAATTAGCAAACAAGAATTAGCCCCACTTTTGGTTAGATGACAGAAGAAAGCAAGGAAGAGAGGGAGGAAGGCAGGAAGAAAGAAATTTTCTTTAAATGTAAAGACCCCTATGCCAACTTCATTTTCTTGCATTTTTCTTAAGTATTCTATACTTCACTTATTCTTTTTTTTAATTTATTTTTATTATTATTATTTGCCACAGGGGTACAGGTCTGTACTTCACTTATTCTTGCCTAAATATACTTTCTGTTACACATTTCTTATAAACATTTTTAAAATGTTCTTTTCTCACTTCAATTTTCATCATTTTTTTTCTACCCTTCCCCCCAAGCCTTGTTCCTGCATCATTATCTTCTCAGATGCGCTTTCTTAATCACTCTTCTGTGGACCCAGACTCCCATATCACCTTTATCAGCTGGACCCCACCTACTGGATTCTTAAATTTTCAGCTTTTCTCCTTAAGGCCATATTTTCCCAGAACTTTTCTCTCTAGATGTCTTGAGGTACTGAAGGTTAATATGATGCACACGAAACCTTCTCCCTGTGGTCAGTCTTAGAACTATCGACAAGGCTAGTTCTTTTACTCTTTGAACTTCAAATGTTAATGCATTCATCACCAGTTCTCTACCTTTAGTCCATGGGGTCAAACACTACTTAATTCCTAACCCTGTGGACTCCACAGTCCTTGTGAGGATGTCAAACACCACTTGCAACTGGCTCCAAACCATTCTGAGCGTTGGTAATTTTTCATGCCCGGGATTTTGACCTCTTTGTTAGTTAAAACTTTTCACCATTTTTTAATTGATAGAATTAAACTTTGACATGTTGTCTTTCAGAGTTTCTTCCAAATAGTCATTCCCACTAAGGGGTTTCATCTCCAATTATCATCCCACTCTCTGACTTCATCTTAGATAAGCTCTTCTCTTCTACCTGTACCCTCCTGCCTCAAACCCTTGTTTATGTGGTGACACATGAATTAAACCATACCCCCCACACTGTACACCATTTAGCTGGTTTCTTTTAAATCATCTGAATGTACCAGTCATTTTAAGAAAGCATCCCTGATTAATAACCCCATTCTCTATTTCTTCATCACCATCTAAGCTCTGCAGTTTCACAGTAGAGTCTCATAAATGTATTCTGTGTCTTTGTGTTTATATTACACTAATATTATGCTTATAAGAATTATCTTCCCCAAACCTTTGGTTGAGGCAGCTACTATTTCAGAGGACCAATCCTGGAGAATCTGAAGTAAATTTCCATATGTAGTCGATTACTGGATGTTTGAGTTTTATTTGGGGGCAGTTAATAGACTTTTAGAAATATTTCTTAAAATATGGTGAGTATTTTATAGTATTCATACTAATAAAGAAATTTACACTAAGATTGCAGACAGCTTTGGAATTATGTTATGAACAACTTGCAATAAACACCAATTAATTAACCATCTGGGATAGACAACTCACAAAAGATTCAAATCAGCACTGTGCAGTCTTGTTAGATTTGAGCAAAATTGGGCTTTTTAAGGAAACGATTCCAAAGCTTAACAGGAGAAATGAACACTGCATTGCCTCTGAATGCCAAAATTGCACTTGGGGCCACTTTGAAATTCTTACTCTGGAGAGAGTGAACTGACTTATTGGAGGTCCACATCACTGACATTTCTGGGATGATTTTGGGTGGAAGCAGATTGTAAAAGGAAAAAATAAAAATAACACACAAGTTGTGGAATAAATGCTTTGGTTCACAATGGGGCAAAACCAGTAACAGATATTTGATGAGTGCTCATCATGTACAGATTTTGAATCTTTGCAATTATATTCTGAGCATATGCAAAGCGTGTACAATGAACACATCCCTTTGCTCTGAGTCACCCATCAGTTCTCACCTTGTCTTCTCGTTACTTCCACACTACAGCCCTCCTGCTCCCACTTCACGTCATGTTCTCTCTTCATTCTCCCACTGGCTGGTGGGACTCTGAACAAATTCTAACACTAGTCTCAGCAAAACACAACTGGGGTAAGAAATCTGAGGTGCCCCAAATCACAGCCCTTATCCTGAAAGCAAATAGCAATTTTTTTTTAAGATTTTTTATTTATTCATTTGACACACAGAGAGAGAGATTACAAGTAGGCAGAGAGGCAGGCAGAGAGAGAGGAGAGAGGAGGAAGCAGGCTCCCTGTTGAGCAGAGAGCCCGATGTGGGCCTCGATCCCAGGACCCTGGGATCATGACCTGAGCCGAAGGCAGCGGCTTTAACCCACTGAGCCACCCAGGCGCCCAGCAATTTTTAATTATCGCCCATTCTCCTCTCCTTTTTATCACTACTTTCTTGGGTTTGTTTAATAGCAGCAGATAGAGCTTTCCCATATATTATGCTATATGAACCTTCCAACAAGTCTGTGCAGTGAAGAGGTCATACCAGTGAGTCCTTTTGACAAAGAATTGACTGAAATCTTGAGAAATAAAGTGACCTGCCCAAGGTGTCATATCAACTATAGTTATGTTGTTGCCCTCAGTACTTTACAACTGTATGATGTTTGATGATTATCCTAATCACAAAATTAAAAGCACCTCCCCTTGATATATCTCTGTATGGGAAAGCAATGTGTGGATGTTGGGAGCAGGTGCAGGGAAGAGAGAGGTGGCTAACGTTTAAATAAAATCAAAACTAACATTCCTTGCTCCAACTAACCTCAATAGAAACTTTGCCTTTTCAGTAAATTCTGCTGTTCTATCAAGAGTTTAGTACTTTGGTGGTTTAGGGTCTTGTACAAATCTCTTTCATCTGCCATCCCAGGCTTACTTAACTAATATAGAAATTGGCCAGTTTGGGTTTCACCTCGTATACACTTGTACACAGAAGAGAGGTTCATATTTTATGAAATAGTACAGTTGACATTGGATTCCATTAAAAACAGATCCTGATATAAAACAGCTCTGAGCATGTTTAAACACACGAGTGTAAAATCACCAAGTAGTTTTTCTATTGTATATCAACAACTTGTGTGTAATTGGTTCTGTCATAGTTTCTGCCTTTTTTGGTTATACACTCTGCTTTCTTTCTGCACAGATATTGACGAATGTGAAAATAGAGATATTTGCCAGCATGAGTGTAAAAATACCTTTGGGAGCTATCAGTGTATCTGTCCGCCTGGCTATCAGCTCATGCTCAATGGAAAGACTTGTCAAGGTGAGAAAATGTTGGGATGTATTTTGCTGCTACTTGACTTAAAACCAGTGTAGGAGAGTGTGAGAAATTAAATGTCTTCTTCTTCTTCTTCTTCTTCTTCTTCTTCTTCTTCTTCTTCTTCTTCTTCTTCTTTTTTGAGTAATTATTCTCCTAGTTGCTCTCTGTTCCTTCTCATTCCCACTGGTCGTATTTATCAGTGCTTTTGTACGTAGGAGAACTGGAGAGAAAGCAGTTAGGCAGAGGAGAAAAATTGAGAATCATTCTTGGTGTAGTCTTATAGAAGGAGCAAGAATGTCAGTTCATGTTCTATAATTTTAAACTAAGTGGGAATATACCTCTTCAAATATCTTTTCAAAATTCAGCCAAGATGGAAGATGAAATAGGAGCAGAGCTCAGCAAATTTACTCCAGTATTAGGCATTATTTTATTTTTTGTTTTGGCCAACCATGGGTAATTGATTAAATGATCTGTTCTTTGAGTCTGCAAATGATGTGAAACAGTCATAAGCTAACATTGAAGAATGCAAGAGCTTTAAACAAAAAAACAATAGTCTCTTCCCTTTGATATCTTAGTACAATGGAAAAAGACATGTAAATAAAAGCATAATATATAGTGTTGTAGGTACTATAACAGAATTTGGAACAATGTGTAGTGATGGTAGAAAGAAAAAACAATCTCAGTATTACCCTCTTTACATAAAATGTGAAAGGGACATTTTGCTTTGATAAGGTATATTATGTTGCAATGCATACTTAGATCAAAAAGAAATAAGAACTTATATAAATCTTGAAAATTTTCTAAGAAGTCCCCTCAGTTTTGTGGTCAAAATAAAAAGTATTATATGGGTATTAACAAGCCTCTGAATTTTATTACTTTCTGTCACATACAACCTGTATCCTTTTCTAAAGCATATCAGATAGAATCTCCAAAAGAGCGCTTTATCAGTATCAGTTGAATTAAATTTGCCCTCTCTGGGAGATTCACAGAAGACTTTCTAGGATGCAGGTGATGAAAAGTGTGCTCCAGGAAGCAAGACCTGGATGGGTGATGGGACCACCTGACTACCATGACCTGTCCCACACCCATTTACCCATTCCCTCCTGAGAGCCCCCACTGGACCATGTGGACTGGAGAAGTAAAGTAGACTCCATAATAACCTTTGCTCCCAGCCATCTGTCACAAGTGCTGGTTAAGAACTTACCCTATGCAGAACTTTCTACTGAGATTTGAAGTATGAGAATAATATGTTGACATTATAGTCATGTTTTCCCAAAGCAATTATTATTAACTCATTTTAATCAGCAGTACAGATATATGTCAAGGGCAATAATTTGTACCCATTCTACAGATAGTAAGACTAATTCTTGGAGTGATGATGTGAGCCTGAATGTTCTAGAACAATCAAGAACAAGGGTAGAACTTGATCACAGATCTCTTAATGTCTAGAGTGGTCCCTTGTCTCTCCTTGTTGTAGCAGGGTGAGGTGAGAGCGTTTACACTGTCCATGCTTTATAACTGTCCCCAGGGCATCACCCCAAGAATCCTCTGAAGAGGTGGCAGTGCCCAACAGTAACACTACACTTGCTGGGAGTGCACCAGGTACCAAGGAAGGAAGCATTTGGAACAACCAACCAAACTACAAAACCCCTTAGCCAGACTTTTAAGTGCTGTATTATATTATCTCCTCATTAGAGGGTTTTTCTTTTTTTCTAAATTATGCCATTTTGTTCCTTGATTGCCCTTGCCGCTCATTCGGTTCAAACATTTTTCAGCTTTCAGTTGTGCTTCAGAGAGTGGAAAATCATGTGAGCAAATCAGAAACAGGCGTCACTTGAAAGGTTTGCGATGTAAATGGGTTACATATTTTTGTGGTTTTTAAAAAAGACTGGAGAGAAAACAATTACATCTTTGAAAGTAGTCTTTAATCTGAAGAATAACTTGGAATCTTTTCATAGCTTTAGGAAGTGTTTCAGGCATTTATGAGAGGGAAAAAGTTGATTTTCATTTACATGTGCATTTTTGAAGCTTTATATATTATGATAAAAATGTCAGTGGCAAAAGGAAATTAAAGTGAAATTTGACATTGAACAAGGACAGAGACTCTAGTCAAAAGTGGAAGTCAGCAGACTACAAGATGAGAAACAAAAAAATGGCAGATCATGATTTGCCCAAGAAGCAGAGAGGAGAAACTAAAAGATCTTTCTGCTAATTCTAAGCCCCGCTAATCTAATTCTGAACATTTAGAAACACTCTTTTGGCATTGCATTTGAAGTGAGTGTTCTAATCTGTCCAAGTTTTTAAAAAGTAACCCATAATGTTATCAAGAATCTAAAGTAGTCTCTCTATAAGACAAATGTTTCAAGTATGTTTATTCTAAATTATTGTTTAATGTATCCAGAAGCACTTGGTTAAATGCATTCATATGTTCTAAAGCTATTAATTTAAAAGTTTTTCAGCTCATCTTGGTAATCTTTTCTTATAGAATATTTAGGTTATAGAATGCCTATCCTTCAATTTCTACTATAGTAATTTTCTTATAATATTTAATTAAAACCAGACATCCTCACATTGTCAGCTAACAGAAGAGAGCATGATTTCTCCATCTTTTCTGGCTTCTTTTTTTAAGACCAGGCAGTAGACTAAAGGAGTACAGTGATTGCCTATAGGGTGCTTAAGCCTGAGGAGATAGTAGTAGACAGAAGACAAAAGAAGGCCACCTTCCAGAAGCTCAGATACTTAAGAAAGCTTTTCAGTGGGAAGTGTTCATTACTATGCAGCTAAAGGCAAACACTTTGAATATTAGATTTTGACATATTTTTGTAGACTCATATTCAGCCATTGGAAATCTGTGAAAGAGAGCTACTTTATTTTTTTAAGATTTTCTTTATTTATTTGACACAGAAAGAGAGAGCACAAGAAAGAGGAGCAGCAGGCAGAGGGAGAGGGAGAAGCAGGCTCCCTACCAAGCAAGGAGCATGATGTGGGGCTTGATCCCAGGACCCTGGAATCATGACCAAAGCTGAAGGCAGATCTTAACCAACTGAGCCACCCAGGTGCCCCAAGATAGCTGCTCATATAATACATGATAGGCGTGTGTCCACATTCTGGTCCCCATACCACCATTTCCATGGGCCCCTGCAGCCCACTGGCCTTCATGTGCCTGCAGGAATTCACCATAAAAATAAGAGCTAAAATGAAATTTGGTGGATAAGTGTGAAGGGGATGTTTTTTATGAGAAAAAAGAGAAGATAAGGCTAATTAAATTTCTTTCTCATTTTCCTAAAGGGCTTTTCACTTCATTCTGAGACAGTCTCATTTTGCCAAGGAGATAATGCCCTTCTGACAGATAAAATCATAATTAGAACTTGGTTCACAGAGACAATAGGCAAGATTTAACTGAAATATAATTTTGTTTCACACTGTGTTGTATTCCTGTAGGAAAATTAGTCCTAATATAAAACTAGACATAGAAAGCATGTTATGTTGTTATCAGCACATCTAAGTAGCTAAAAAGCCAAGTGAGTGATTTACTCCATATTGCTCTGGCTCAATGTCTTTTTACTTTGTGCAAACTATTAGCAAGTTTAAAGCAAATATTCACACTGACTGTCATTTCCTTAGAAAACAGAATATATTTGGAACCAAATCTAAAATGCTCATTTTTGAGACAGAAATGAAAAATAATTCAGAAATAAAATTTAACATTTATTGTTCATCATTAATACACTGTTTCTTGAAACTGCTTTTCTCCTTTCTCTTTTGTTGATAGAAATTTTTCAAGTTACTTAAGAATTCACAAAAGAACATACAACTTTAACCGAAGTGCAAAATACATACCATTAGGCAGATAGCAGATCACCTACTACTGTGGAATGATACAATAGTTTCACATGGAAGTGCACTTGACCTTTAGGTCCTACTTCTGCAGGGGACTGATTTGGGCCCAATTAATTGTAATCGGTCCCGCCTATACATCAGGGTCTGTGTTTATTCAAATACTAAAGAAGGAGAAGTATTATAAGTGCCTATATGCAGCCAATTGACTTAAGACTTTAAAAGAAGTAGTCTTCAATTTTTGCTTGCCTACTCCAAAAAAATTTGAAACCTTACACTTTATTCATACATTTTAAAACTGACTTCTGAAGTTTCTTATCATTTAAATTATTGTAAGGGATGTGAATTCTGGCTTTGATGTACATGTGCTTCAAATATATTCTCATCAGTACTTCGGAGCTATAGATAACCTGGTTAATGGGGAATGATCACTATATAATTTAAAAGTCTGTAGTCGCTGTTAAACCAACAAGCTTGACTGTCAGAAAAAGTCTAAGGTCATTTTTCTGTTCAAGTAAAAGTGTTAGTAGGTATTGCCATGACAACCAGCTCACTTCTGAAATCTAATTTAAAATAGAGAGCTAAGACCATTGGTTTGCAGCCATGATGAAACAAGGCCTGCCACCATCAATACGAATGACCAGTTTTCTCGCCCTTCCTCTGTACCTTGAAGCATTTTGCACCCGGGTATCATAAAGAGACTGGGGATTAGTGGAGACCTTTCTTTTGTAAAGCAGAAGGATATCAAATGGGAATGGGGACAAGAGAACCCCAGGGCACAGGAAGTTCTCAGGAAGAGTGCTTTTAGGTAGGAGAACTTTTGGGAAGTAAGTTTCTGGATGAAAACAATTCCATGAAATATTTGCCTGCTCTCATAATGCTGGAAAGTTTCCATGCACCACCAGGGGAATGAAGGTACCATAGTTGGAAATGATTGCTCTAAAATATGGTTCTTAATGTTAGGATCTCAAAATCCCTTAAAAATGTTGTAGAACCCCTATGGACCCTCTTCCCAGAAAATCCATCAATGTTGTGCTCACTGTCTCTCCATCTGTCTTTGTCCCTGTCTCTCTCTCTCTTTCTTTCCCTCTCACACACACACACACACACACACACACACACACACACACACACACAGATTTTCATTCACAAATCCCCTGGTACTCGAATATGGATCCTAAGTTAAAAATCATGACTCAAAAACATTCATTGTCAGAAAGCTCAAAGAAAGTTTCCTTTAGCTCCATCTTGATGTTTCTTAATTATAGTGATTTAAGTGTGTTTTTATTTAACAACTCTGTATAGAAAACAACAAAATAAACAGCATTTCATTTGCATGTTTCTCCACTACCCAAGGGGTAGCTAGTACCCTAGAGAGCACATCCCAAACCCATAACCCCTGAGAATGGATTCTCCACAGTTCAGGTTTGATTTAACTTGGATTATGGTTCTTGTTGTCATTCATTTGATCCTGGGTTTTTATTTCTAGAATCTCTCTCTCCACAAGAAATGACTGACTTGAATTTATAACTTAACTCCTTTAATTACCACTGCCCTACCTCGCACTCAACATTTTGAGCGTCTAAAACAAAATACCAGGAAGGATCACTCACACTGTAAAGAGGTTCTTCCCTTTGCAGAAAGGCTCACAAGTGTCCTTTAAATTTTTTGCTTGTTTCTCATGAATTTAAAGGATTATTTGCTTTACAAAACTCAAATGCACTCTATTTTCAAAATATAAAAAACACCTGAATTCTTAATGGCTTTCCTTCTACTTTCATAGCTTTTATTTTTTGATGTCCTTTCACAAGTGTTAAAAATTATCCTCAGAGCGGGCGCCTGGGTGGCTCAGTGGGTTGAAGCCTCTGCTTTCGGCTCAGGTCATGATCTCAGGGTCCTGGGATCGAGGCCCACGTCGGGCTCTCTGCTCAGCGGGGAGCCTGCTTCCCCTTCTCTCTCTCTGCCTGCCTCTCTGCCTCCTTGTGATCTCTCTCCCTCTGTGAAATAAATAAATAAAATCTTTAAAAAAAAAAAAAAAAAAAATTATCCTCAGAGCGATATGGGAAGTAACCCACCAGGTATCAGGATCCCCACTTTGTGGTTGAACCTTAGGTATGGCTACCAGATTCATTCTTGGGGATTTGCCATTACGGTCAAGCATTCACAGTGTCTGCTCTCACGGCCTGCTCTGACCCAAGTTGCTGACGCTGTGTGTTCCTCATGCTGTTGCTAGATGTTGATGAGTGTCTGGAGCAGAGTGTGCGCTGTGGGCCAAATCACATGTGCTTCAACATGAGAGGAAGCTACCAGTGCATTGATACCCCCTGTCCGCCCAACTACCAACGGGATCCTGTTTCAGGGTATGTCTTCCTTCTCTTCTCAGAAATACTTTTTGAAAAACTTTCTCTCCTCAACTGACAAACCCTGTCTGTTGTCACATGTAGCTCACAGGAAGTCAATAATACCAAGGGGTATGTGGAGTTACAGTACACACTGTAACTCCTTCTTCAATGAATGGGTATGAAATGAGCTCATCCTGCAGCAGCCACTGTAGTCTAAACTAGCACTGTTGGCTGCCAAGGTTTTCCCGGAGCGTCTCCCCAGTAGGTAATCCACCATGCCACATCTAGAATTCTGCCTCAGCGGTGAGCATTTTATAGGGTGATAGAACCTCACCTCCTTTGAAATTTCCTAGTTTCCATTTGTGTCTCTTCAGAATTTTAAGGGCTCTCTGCACTTAGAGCATTCCAAGAAGTACCTTGGCTGTAATCGTGATGACTCACCATGACTCCATGAGTGAATGGAGATGAGCAAGGATGAATCAACAGTCTGCCTGCTCATATATGGTCTTGCTTACATTCCCTGCTGTCTGAAACGCTATCTTTTCTGGGTTCTGAATAAACTACTCTTCTATTTTCTCCCTCCTCTTACAGAAATGTCATACTCTGTTCAGGTACCAAGTCAACGGGGTGCTTGAAAACAGAGATAATGGTCATCATGAATAGGACCTGCTAAAAGAAGGCGGTTCTGAAACCAGATGCTGGTTGGAGCTCACACTGTGTTTTTCCTCTCAGCAGTGACTACCAAGTTACTGTAACATGATCAAGTGTGGACCGCCCCGGATGCAGCAAAAACCTATTCATAATTGCTGTGGGGGAATGGGAAGGGAATAGGAAGGGGAGGGGAAAAATTAAAAATATTGACTTAAGAAACATCCAAAAATACTATGACTGAAGTATCCATATCTGCAGAAAATGGTCCTTTGTGCATTTTTTTAATTTTATTCTCCATTACCAGTGATTTCTGACCATTTAAAAGTCATGCCTCAAAAACAGCCAGTGTGGACTCTGAAAAAAAGAAAATATAGTATGTTTAATCTAAGGTAAAGTAGAAAACAAATACAAAAGGAAGAACTTTTTCCCCCCCAGGAATCTTAGTTGACTTTTTATTATTTTTAGGAAAATAAACCAAATATCGATAAATTCTACTTCAGCTTTCAGTCTTAGGACAGATGTTACAATTTAAAAATAGCCTGTATTCCTCTCTTTAAAAACTACTTGTTTCCAGTATATGTACAGATCCTTCTATTTCCAAAACTAACTTTTCATTTTAGAGACACCCTTGTGGTACTCATACTTACTTCAGTGGTTCAAACACTTCTGATTTTACTGCAACTGAGAGAGAGAGATCTGACTCTAGACCAGCATACTTTCATAGGCGTCTGGCATCTGGTTTGAGTTAGTGGCATAACACACGGCAGGGGCTTATTGCTCTCGCCGTCAGACTGTCTACTGCCTTTAATGCCTAAAAGTTGTCATGGATCATGGTCACCTGCCGCATGCCCTCTCCTACTTCCAAGCCAGATAACGATATGCACTTCATGCGTGTTTTTGTCCTTAGGTTCTGCCTCAAGAACTGTCCACCCAATGATTTGGAATGTGCCTTGAGCCCATATGCCTTGGAATACAAACTTGTCTCCCTTCCATTTGGAATAGCTGCCAATCAAGATTTAATCCGGCTGGTAGCATACACGCAGGATGGAGTGATGCATCCCAGGACAACTTTCCTCATGGTAGATGAGGAACAGACTGTTCCTTTTGCCTTAAGGGATGAAAACCTGAAAGGAGTGGTGTATACCACACGACCATTGCGAGAACCAGAGACCTACCGCATGAGGGTTCGAGCCTCATCCTACAGTGCCAATGGGACCATTGAGTATCAGACCACATTCATAGTTTATATAGCTGTGTCTGCCTATCCATACTAAGAAACTCTCCAGAGCCTAATCCACATATTTAAACTATTAATCATGGGCATCCAGTCCCCTTCCAGATTGCCATCTCCTGAACAGTTGCAATCTTGGCAACTTGAAAATGGTGCTATGCTCTGTTTTGTGTGCCTTCCTTGGTACTGCTGAGGTATTTTCATGATCCCACCATGGTCATATCTTTTGGTAAGGTCTAGAAAAGTCCCTTATTATTTTTCTCTATTTATTACACTGGAGCAGTTACTTTCCAAAGATTATTCTGAACATCTCACAGGAGGACCTGTCAGTGATGTTTTAGAGTAGCATAGTAGCTAAGATCATTTTCCTTAAAAAAAAAAAAAGAAAGAAAGAAAGAAAGAAAGAAAGAAAGAAAGAAAGAAAGAAAGAAAGAAAGAAAACAAAAACTCGAAGCCAAGTGAATTTTAAGCATTTGGCCATTTTTTTTTTAGAATAATAAAACTGGTTGCTATGTGTTTTGATCAAAACTTATTCAGTAACTCATAAAGATGCTTTTTTTTTTAAAGTATTGATACTTTATAATGGGACTTCTACATCTATTTTCACCTTAAGAGAAAAAAGAAACACCACTTATTTTAGAAATATAGTATGGCTCGTAGAATGTTTCTTTGATACCAAATAGTGTTTATGTGGACTAAGCATCCAAAATAAGGATATTATTTTCAGTGATTTTGTGAAATGAGCTGAACCACTTATGATAATAGAAAAAAATATATTGCTTCATCCTCATATGATTGTTCATGGCATGGATCTTTGATATAACCTTCCTTCCAGTTGGCTTCATAACTTTTAAATTCCATCATTTTATTTTCCTGTCAAGTAGAAACAACTTTTACAAATACCAATGGGACAGTTTTCTTTGTTTTTCTTAAAAATCTTATATGTTCAAATTAGCATAAATGTTGAACGTCAATACACTGTATGTACATGGTGGTAACAGACTCTGGAAGCAATTGCCAAGATGTATTCTATTTTTATGAAATGTATATATATTACCTTGGTGTATTTTCTATATAATATCTTGATGGACTCTTTTATAAAATTATTTTATAAAACAAAAAACAATGTTACAGTCAAACCAGCCTGAATAAAATTTTCACATCCCTTTTCTTACCCTTTTTGAAAACTTAAAATTTGTTTCCTTATAGCTATCCTAGGTGTTAAGGTTTATAGTCACACATACACATACCTATCTGTGTATACCATCTGTAGCCTGATTGAAACAGACTTTAAATGGATTCTCGAACTTGATCTGAGTTAACTTTAATTGGTTCTCTGATATAGTGACATTTAATAGAATTAATAACCTGTCTCAAGTGGTAAAGTGAACTCGGACTGTTCATGGGATGCAGTGCCAAAATAGTGCTTAAATTCTCACCAGTAGGCATTTCTAATCAAGAAATGGTTGCTTGCTTGTAAATACACTGGAGAACATGGAGAAAGAAAAAATTAGTTGAAGGCTTTAAATTCTCAACTGAAGTTCTGCGAAAAGGTTATAAAGTTGAATGATGACCTGAGGGAAACCCTTATTTCCTAGAACTGCAGCTCCAAGTTTTCTGAAAACCAAACCAACGGTCTAATTCTGACAGTGGCTGGATTACAATACAAATTTAGTTCCTAATCTCACAGGTTCTCTTGTGTTAAAGTTGGAGCACTGACTGAAAAGGAAGTATGATGGGGTGCCTGAGTGGGTTAGTCGATTAAGTGTCTGCCTTCAGCTCAGGTCATGATCCCAGGATCCTGGGATCGAGTCCTGCATTGGGCTCCCTGCTCAGCGGGGAGTCTGCTTCTTCCTCTGCCCCTCCCTCTGTTCGTGATCTCTCCCTCTCTCTCTCTCTCTCTCTCTCTCTCTCTCTCTCTCTCTCTCTTCCTGTCAAATAAATAAATAAATGTTAGAAAAAGAAGAAAAAGATAGGAAGTATGACCCCACAACTTCGGATAAACACATAGGAGCAGATTTTGATGAAGCTGGAAACCTTCGACTCCAAATCTGATCTGTCTTCTCTGCCAACAGAAACAGCCCTTCCTCTCTGTCTGAGGAAGTTAGTCTTGTCTAAACAACCTGTAATGGCCTCTTCTGAAGCCCTCGCAAAAGACTCTGAGCCTTCTCAGGACCAACCCTTCTCACTTTTCATTGCTTCTAGACCTATGACCAGATTTATGTCTTTAGATTTTAATAACAAAACAAAACAAAAATGAAGATTGAATTTTGTTTTTTTTTTATAATTCATACTTACTATATTTTTAAAGTGACCATCTACAACAAATTTTTTTTTAATCTGGTCCTTTACCACAGTCGTTTGAGAAACACTGGAGGATACCAAGAACAAAAATTATAACCTACTGTTTCTCAGAGAAGAATGCTGAAGTTCAAAGAGATTAAATAACCTGCTGCAGAGTCAGTCACCGGTGGGGAATGGAGAACTAGAGTTTGGATCCAGGCCCACTAACTATAAAGCCATACCACTTGTCCATATTTTCAGTAAGGAAACTCCTCTCAGCTTCTTCAGAAACAGAAACATTTGCTTACATCCAAGCATTATATTTGCAGTGTGAACATGAACCACAACTCCCCAGGTTGCTGCTTTGACAAAGTATCTTCACATCTGCCACTGAACTGGGACCTCATCTCTAGACATGTAGCTGCAGTAATTGCTCATCCCTGAAAATCATCAATGGGAATTCAACTATTAGCATTCCAGGGTTCTGACTTGACATTTAAGTAATACCAGTTGACCTCCCCCCATAAACCAGAAAGAATGAGATTTGATGCCACTCTAAAAATTCAGCACTCTACCTTTCCTGCTCTGGAGATTGAGATTTTAAAATCATGATCAGGTCAACTAAAAAAGATTGAAAATTTAACTATTTATCTGAAAGTTCTCAAGAACAAATATTTTTGTTCTCAAAATATACAAGGATGACTGATGGATTGGCTAAATTTATATAAAAGAGGCCCAAGGTTTATAATTAAATTCAAAGCTGGCCATAAAAATCATTCATGTATTTATTTATTCATTCAAAAAAGTATATGTTGCTGGGACGCCTGGGTGGCTCAGTCGTTAAGTGTCTGACTTCAGCTCAGGTCAAGATCTCAGAGTCCTGGAATCAAGCCCATCGGGCTCCCTGCTCAGCGGGGGTATGCTTCTCCCTCTCCCACTCCCCTTGCTTATGTTCCCTCTCTTACTGTGTCTCTCTCTGTCAAATAAATAAAATCTTGAAAAAAAGTATATGTCAAATGCTTGTTATGTACTGGGCTTACTGATAAACATGAGGAATACAAAAAATTCAAAGATACATATAGCCCAGTGAGAATTTATATATAAAAATGAACTATAATTCAATATGGTAATTATAATAAAAGTCTGTTCAAAGTGCAATTCGCCCTAGACAACCAGTCATTTATCTTCTGTCTCTATAGATTTATCTTTTCTAGATCATTCTGGAATGGAATTGTATAATATGTGGTCCTTTATATTTGACTCTTTCCACTTAGCATAATCTTCTTGAGGTTCATATTACCAGTATTTCATTCCTCTTTATTGCTGAAAAGTATTCCATAGTGTGAATGCATCACTTTTGCTTATCTATTTTGCTTTTCTATTCCTCAGTTTCCAGTCTGGGACTATTATGAGTCATAATGCTGTGAGAATTTACATGTACACCTTTGTGTGGACATAGGTTTGCATTTCCCTTGTATAGATAGCTTGGATTCCCAAAAACCTAGTAATTTTATGCATAGGGGTCTATTCAAGAGATATCCACGTAAGACTTAGATGTAAATTTATGTTTCAATTTGAAAGAAATTGTCAGACTATTTTTCAAAGTGATTATACCATTTATATTCTTGTTAGTAATATATGAGAATTCTAGTTTCTTCATCTCCTCACCAACACACATTATTATCTCTTCTAGTGAGCATTCTAATTTGCATTTCCCTACTGACTAATGATGTTGAGCATTTTTTTTTTCATGAGCTCATTGGCCTTCTGGGTATCTTTTTTAGCAAGATATCTATTCAAATATGTTACCTATTTTGAATTGGGTTATTTGCCTTATTACTGTGTGGTAAGAGTTTTTTTTATATGTTCTAGATATAAGTTCTTTGTCAGGTATCTGATTTGCAAATATTTTTCCCAATCTGTGGCTTATCGTTTCATTTTCTTAATAGTTTCTCTTGAAATGAAAAAATTTTTATTTTCATTGTCTAATTTATCAATTTTTAAATGGATTATGCATTTGGCGTTGTAGCTAAGAAGACTTTGTCTACCTTAAGGTCACAAAGATTTTCTCCTATATTCTTCTAAAAGCTTTAGAGTTTTACCTCTTCTGTTTAGATTTATGATACATTGGTTTAATTTTTGTGTGTCATAAGAGATAAAGGTCTAAATTCATTGTATTGCCTATGGATATCAAGTTGTCCTAGCACCATTTTTGAAAAGGCTAACCTTCTCATTGAATTGTCTTGGCATCATTGTCAAGAATCAATTGACTAAAAAGTGATTACTGCAGCTTTAAGGTAAGTTTTGTAAACTAGGGATGGAAGTCTTCTATTTTTTTTCCCTTTCAAGGCTATTTTGACTATGTTGGGTTTCTTACATTTCCACATAAATTTCAGGATCCACTTGTGAATTTCTGCAAAAAGAGCCTTGAGATTTTTTTTTAAGATTTTATTTATTTATTTGACAGAGAGAGATCACAAGGAGGCAGAGAGGCAGGCAGAGAGAGAGGAGAAAGTAGACTCCCCACTGAGCAGGGAGCCTGATGCGGGGCTCGATCCCAAGACCCTGAGATCATGACCTGAGCCGAAGGCAGAGGCTTTAACCCACTGAGCCACCCAGGGGCCCGAGCCTTGAGATTTTGATAGAGATTATACTTGAATCTGTAGATCAAGTTGGGGGAATAAAAACTATTCCTGAATCATAGAAAAATGGTTGCAAACATAGATTCTGGAGTCAGATGAACAGCCAGTTTCATTTCCTATGGCATAATCTTGGGCAAGTTAATCTCTAAACCTCAGTATCCCTATCTTTAAAATGGAGGTATTAACTATACCTGTTTCTTCTTCTTCGGAATCAAAAGATACATTTTCTCTGGAGCCCTTAGCACAGTGCTTCTTGTGAGCTATTTTTACCATGCTGTCATTTCTTATTCTGCCAGGAACTATGTAGGCACTAGAGATAGTTACAGGTTGAAGAAGTCTCTGAAAGAGTGGGATTGCCCCAAGTTCTGTGTTTTTGTTGCTTTGGGTGGGTGGGAGATAAGAAGAAAGCATTGGTGCTGATGGGGGACAGGGAAGATAAATCTTACTAGGAAGACATGTGAAAGGGAAAAACAATTAGCTCCAGCAGCATCCTTTAAAAAAAGAAAAAGTGAATTTATAGTCCCATGGTTTTACATTCATTCAGCCAACACAAACCCCTGCTCACTATGCACCACAACAAATTGCTAAAGAAAGCCTTATTTTATCTTCCTCTCCTGTTTGAGATCTGGTTTTCTCTTCCAAGCTTATGTCCATTTTTAATTGATCTCACAGACTAATGTGCCCATAGAGGGGTGTGTGTGTGTGTGTGTGTGTGTGTGTATCTTCAGGGGACAAGTATCATTTGACTCAAGCCCAGAGAGAAGTCCTGTGTTCTAGCTACCCTAAGAATGTTCCTAATGACAATAATGCACTTTGACCCAGTGGGACAAACAGAAAGTCTTTAGTTGTTACATGATTTTTCTGGCACTAAGAGGCTGTCCTTGTGCCCTGAGCCACATTGTTGTTGTCCTACTGGTTTTCAGGTTCCCAGCATGTCTGATTCTCAGGCTTGTAATCCACATCGTCCTGATGTTTCCAGTTTCCTCCAGCTCTGAGTCAGACAGCGAGACAGAGACAAGCTCATCGTGCTCTGGCCTGAGCTCCCGAATAAAGTAGTTCCATGTGCAGAGTCAGCGCCCGACAAGTCCCGTTGGCCACAGGTTGTTCCAACTCCGTAGGGAGACTGAAAGAATGTATCAACAGACTTGCCCAGGTATCTAAAACACATTTTCAAAATGTCAAGCGACCCTTGATGACCGCTCTGCTGATTAACTGCGGTGTCCCAGGGGTCCTCGGAGGGGACAAGCCGAGGCCAAGTTTTCGGTATGCAATCACTTCTCTCTGCACTGAGTCAGAAAAGCTCACCGCCAAGCTGGAGCGGCGGTAGAACATGCAACTGGTCAGAAAGACTGTAGTTTCCCAATCCTCGTCCTCTGCCAAGATTCTGTTTCAAATTCTCTATTCTCAGAGGAACTGCCTGGGAATTTGGAGGTTCTTCACAGTGGTTTCTGGATGAGCTCCTCCCTCCCCATTTGCACCACCTCAACCCTCACGCCGGCCATGACGCACCTCGGCCACACAGCCTCCCTCCCATCTTTGTCCGGTCTCCCTCTTCATGTCAGCCTGCAGTCCGCAGCACCATCATGTTCTATCAGGATTTGTCTCTCTCTGCCTTGGGACCTGCAGTAATACTCACAAGTGAGTAGAGAGGATATGAAGCCAGCAACCAAGACCCTTACCAACCATCTGCCCCCAGTCACAATTGCTTTGCACAGATAGATAAGCGAAGTTAAGACAACAATACAGGCTGGTCTGGAGCTGGGACACCCTCGGCTTGCACTATGAGTAGGGCCGAGGACCTCACCAAAATCAGACAAAGGGACATTTTTGGCTTCTTCTTCCGGGGACTTCAGTAATTGCATGAGAGATGGATTATAGAATTCAGGAGAGATTGTGGAGCTCAAAGGAAGAAGCTCAAAGAAAGAGAACACACCGAATAGAATTCCCAGCTTTTAACCCTTCTGTTCTTTCCACTAAAGGCTTCGCTTCTTTTCACCCACAGGAGGTTCAGAATAATCACTGACAGTAGGACTGCTGCTTGCCATCAGACAAAAGAGTTGTCTTTACAATAAAGAACTTCCACAATGACAAATGAGACCTCGTAAGTGAACCAACTTTAGTAAACATTCATAAAGAAAATGAAATGTCAAAAATTTAGATGGACACTTACATCTCTTAATGTATCTTGTTCACCTTCTCCACAAACTTACTGAATTGTTTATGTACTTTATATTTATTAAAGTATACTTTTTTAATGTTAAAAAATTAACACCTTAACTTATTCACATGATCATCCTTCTGTGCACACACGGCCCTGGTGTCTCTTCGTGTGTCCAAAGTTCCTCTTCTTACAAGAATATGAATCAGATTGGATTGAGGCCTGTCCTAATGACCTCATTTCAACTTCAACACCTTTTTTAAGACCATCTCTCCAAACAGTCATATTCTGAGGTTTTAGGGGCTGGTGCTTCAATAGATGAGCTGGGAGGGGACGCCATTCATCCATAATAATAGGATGGGATGGGGTAATTACCTGTTTACACGATTTTTCTTTTAAGTCCATACCAGTGCATGTGTTAGTAAGCACACTCTGTCCTTAGCACAGTGCCGGCATACAATGGGATTGAATGAATGTTTATGGGTGAATGTACAGGTTAGTTAGGGGGGAGAATGCGGAGAGTTTAATCGATGTGCCTAGCTTTAAGTCAAAGGAAAAAGCCTTCTGTGTTGAGTATTAACTTCAAGACCCTTGAAAGTTTCTCAGAAGCTCTTCTTGATGGCATCTTTGTTTCCAAAATAAAGACCCCTGAAGTTCTGGCTAACAAGATTTAAAACTGCCAATTTTCTGCTGTGCTGTGTTATCTTCAGGTAATGCTCAGGCTCACCTGCCTGTGCACTGCGGCATCAGAACCGTTAAAAGAATTAACAGTTCGGCAGAACTCAGGCAAAAGTTTGGCAGTACAGGAGAAGACCACATGAAAAATTTAGTGAGAGGCTGAGAAGAGTGGTTACTAAACGAATCAGCTGTTTTGATGTCAAGGAAACAAAAGGAGATTAAAGAAATTGGGGGCAATACATAGAAACATCTGGACAGCAAATGAAAAATTCAGTCCACTTTCCCAGATGTTTGGTCCACACATTCCCCAGTATCTGAGAGCATTCAGAAGAGCGGCTCAATGCTTCATCTTCCTCTTGGGTTTCTCTTGTGTGTCGGCAGTCAAGCTTCTCAGACTCTTGACTCCCAGTATCTTCAGGGCCTAAAACACAGCGATTTACTAGCGCCAAATGATTATAGCTGGGCAAGATCTTGTGTGCCTCCTGTGGCCTTCCCGGACGTGGGCAACAGTACTAGAAGCAGTGGTACAAGATGTGCAGGGAGACATACGTGCCCACGCGGGCACTGCGTACCTCGGAATACTTCCCACCACGTGTGAGGCCAAGCTGGAAGACAGAGGTGGCATTCCACTGTAACGTACTCCACAAGGCATCCTCCTTTCAGGGTAGACAAATATGGTAGAAAGAATGTTTATGTACCCAAGGAAGGAAGAAAGGAAACAGCTTTCCAAGCTCACTGTCCTGGATTAGCATATGAAAAGAAGTTCTGTGGGCCCAGTAGGGAAAGAAGGGATGGTTCACAGACATGGTTTTCATCTTGTCCTTTGAAAACTAAACTTTTTCATGTGGTATCTTTGAGGGCTATTGACTTGGGAATTTAAGGGGCATTCTTTAAGTGACTTGAATACAGGAGAGACTCCTTTCCCATGTTACAGCACTGCGTGGTAAGTGATGTGTTAAGGACAAGCACAAGGTAACATTAAGGCACAGGTAGGGTCCCTAAACCAGGAGGAAGGGGTCCCCAAGGAATGTCACAGCTAAACTAAAATCTGAATGACAATAATATAGTTAGCCCTTATTGAGCCAGACACAGCTCTGTACACTTTAAATATTATTACCTAAATTTGTTAATGAATACTTCAACAGTCCCCTGAGGGAGACACCATAATTGACCGCTAGCTCATAGTGAAGGAACAGAGGCACAAAAAGTGCGGTAACCTGCCCAAACCTAATGAAGTGAATAAGTGGCAGAGCCAGGATGTAAAACCAGGTTATCTTTGGCTTCTCTGTGCTACACTGTGCAAGGAATGACCAAGAGGTCCCCAGGTAGCAAGGAAGGAGAGGACAGGGACAAAGAATCCATAAAGGCCGTTCTCTAAAGAGGTCATCGGGTTTGGAGAAGCCCGACGTGAGTTAGTAGTTCAGTGCTGCTGAGAGGCTGGAGAAGCAAGCAGTTGCCAAAGTATGAAGAGTCCCATAAATCCTTTTAAGGAGTTTCAGCTTTATGTCCAGAGTAATGTGAAACAGAATTTGTTTTGAGAGACCCAAAAGGGCTAGGCTTCATGAGAGCAACCCTGGGAAGCTGGTCCTCATCCCAAACTGAGGAATGTTATAGGAAATTTAGGAATGGATTGTTTTGTAGTTTGCTAACGTTCATTTATCTTTTGTAAAGCAAAATGACTGAAGGCTCCTATTCAAAGTGGTAAAGTCAAATGAGTTTTAGTCTCATCTGTCTCAAATAAGAATGTACCAGACACTTGGCAAAGAGTCCAGGAATTTAGAGGTGGACTTCCTGACACCAGAAAACCAGGACTATCTGTCTCAGAAATGTGACTACCTCAAAAATTTGAAGTTGCCAAACATTGCTTCTCCTGCAAAGCCCGAGTTGCCATTAAAAGGCAAACAGTGCCCTTACTGCAGCTGATACATGGGGTGTTTTGTCTTCTTGTTAATTTTCATTCCAGGGCTGAGGACGAAGTGGCCAACAATCACAGAAAAATTGTAGAAAGAAACAGAGCGCCTAGCAGCATTTGGAAAGCCTTTACAATAGGTGGCAAAATGCCTAACTACTTGTTACCAAGCAAGTGTAAATAAATGCAAAGATGAAATTTACTAAATTGACGTCATCGAACCATCTTGTTTGCAATTTCGTATTTCCCTTTGAAAGAAACCCCACAATTCAAATTATCTGATTGCACTCTAGAAAAATGTTCCTTAAGAAAAGAAATACAGGGCGCCTGGGTGGCTCAGTGGGTTAAAGCCTCTGCCTTTGGCTCAGGTCATGATCTCAGGGTCCTGGGATCGAGGCCCGCATCGGGCTTTCTGCTCAGCGGGGATCCTGCTTCCTCCTCTCTCTCTCTCTGCCTGCCTCTCTGCCTACTTGTGATCTAATCTCTCTCTGTGTCAAATAAATAAATAAAAAATCTTAAAAAAAAAAAAAAGAAAGAAAGAAAAGAAATACAGGGGCGCCTGGGTGGCTCAGTGGTTTAAGCCTCTGCCTTCTGCTCAGGTCATGATCTCAGGGTCCTGGGATCAAGCCCCACATCGGGCTCTCTGCTCAGCAGAGGGCCTGCTTCCCCCCCTCTTTCTGCCTGCCCAGCTGCTTACTTGTGATCTCTCTCTCTCTGTCAAATAAATAAATAAAAATCTTAAAAAAAAAGAAATACATATTTATATGTTATATATAAAGGAAATATATACATAGATAGAGATACACACAAAGAGAAAGAGAACACATGTGCTTTTCCCCAGGTAGCACCAAAATCTAGCTTTCATTCAAAGCAGAGGAGAATGAATAAGAAGTAATGTCCCTACCCATCCTCTCAGCTTCCTGTCTTCAGAGTATTATCCCACAGACTAAAGGTTTAAAAAAAAAAATGGAGACACTTTAATCTTTCTCACACCTTAGGAGCTTCATTCCCATAAACTGATTTTTGAGTACCAGTTGCTACATCTGGATTCTGAACAAATGAAACTGAGCTCTCTTCCCCTCCAGTTAGAACAGACACATGCATCTGTCCTCAATTGACACACACCCAGCTGAAATGTTGCAGCATTGGCTGGCCTTTTGTCATTTCTCTCTTGAGAGTACAGTAACTATCATCTGGCTCAGTTGGATCAAAGAAGGACATGCATTTGATGTAGGGCTGTTCCTTTACAGCAGAACACTTCATCGTGATTACCTCTTTGGCAACATGGCACGGAGATGAAAAATAGGCATCCTTTGATATGCAACAGAAACAATGACCAGACCTACAGATCGAACTTGACTGTTGGCCTGGTAGGCTTTTTTCAAACTGCAGCTTCCAGAGTTCCTCCATTCTTTAGAGGTTGCTTCAGCTGTTGGGTTGGAGGAAACCTTGAAGTGTGAGCCAAATTCAGAGAGAGAGATTGTTGATATGTCTGCTCCAATAGGGAATTGAGGACGCACCACAGTTTATCTGGAGACCCCAGTGTGCCAAACAGTAGGGTTGTTTTAGGCTATCTTAATCTCCGCCCCTAATTAAAGACCTCTGTTTCAGAAATGTTGGCTACCCTAGTTTGTTCACACATACTATTACCATTCAGGCTGAGAAGTTGAAGGTCATTTTACCCATGAGGATGCTGAGGTCCAGAAAGGACGAATGGTATGGATAAGGTCAAATCAAGTGTTTCGGTCCCACCTGGGGCTGGATGCCACTCAGTAGAGCATTTCACAGTCTTTTCATTTCTCATCACACTTATAAATTTCAAACTTTACCTTGGTCACCTGTCTGTATGGATAATGGAAATAATCCTAATGAAAACAAATATAGGAAAGAATTTGGAGGTGGGGAGAGTTGTGGTGTAGACATACGGTATAGAGTGGAATAAGGAATAGACTATAGAATAGGGAACAGAATAAGACCATGATAAAGAAAAAGAAGAGACTGTTAGTTATAGGTTGAATTTTGTCCCCCAAAAAATGTGTTGAAGTCCTAATGGCTAGTAGCTGTGAAAATGCACTTGTTGGGAATAGAGTCTTTGCAAATGCAACGAAGTTAAGATGAGGTCATTAGAGTGGGTCAGTTTTTTACCTAAGATCAATCTCTCTGCCTACACGGCAGGGTGTCTGCATGTGTGTGGTACTGTGGGTCCTCACAGGGCCTCATCTAGATGCTGCCACACGCAAAAGTTAAGTAAAGAGAACTCACCTTTTACCATCCTCCTGCCTGCGACTTCACAGGTGGCACAAATGACACACAGCCTCCCAAAGAGGAAGGGGTACTTGGAGTGTTCAAGGCAACCTTATGCTATGTGTTATCAACTGCTACATCTGGGTCACACTGTTCAGCTAAGGCGTGATTACTTCTTTTCTTCAATATAAATAGTTGTTTCTTGTACATACTTCTAAAGTACATTTTTGTCAATTAAGAATGATTTCTAGGGGCACCTGGGTGACTCAGTGGGCTAAACGGCCAACTCTTGATTTCTGCTCAGGTCATGATCCCAGGGTCCCGGGATGGAGTCCAGTGTGGGGCTCCCCACTCAGCGGGGAGTCTGATTGAAGATTCTCTCTCTTCCTCTGCCCCTCCCCCTGCTGGCACTTGCTCATGCACTCTCTCTCATATGAACAAGTTAAAAAAAAAATGATTTCTGGAAGCAGAATTCCTGGGTCAAAAATTATAACTCCTGACATTTCTGGGACAGATATCCAAATTGCTCTGAGATCAGACTATATCAGTTTGCACCCCCAAGTAGAAAACACTTGATTTGTCAAGTTCATACTACACTGTACTCTTATAAAATGACAAAAGATGTGCATTTTATAGTAAACTTACTTATTTGCAAATCTACCCATAAACTATAAACCTGTTAAGGATCATTTTGAAGGTGACATGTTTCTTTAATCTTTATTAGAGTTCTCTTTTAAAAATGTATGGTTTGGGTTCTTTTAAAGATTTTTATCTCTTTATTTGAGAGAGAGAGAGAGCATGAGCCAGGGGCAGGGGTGGGGTCGGGGGTGGGTTTAGGGAGTGCAGAGGGAGGGGGAGAAGCAGGCTCCAGACTCAGCAGGGAGCCCAAAGCCAGGCTCAATATGGGGCTCGACCCCAGAACCCCGGGATCATGACCTGAGCTGAAGGGAGATGCTTAATAGACTGAGCCACCCAGGTGCCCCTAAAAACTTATGTTTCTTGGAGGGGAGCGGCAAGATGGCGGAGGAGTAGGAGACCGATTATCATCAGGTCCCAGGAAAAAAAAAAAAAAAAAAAGAGGTACAAATAAAACTGTACGAGAGTACTTGAAAGAGTGATCATATCTAATAGATGTCATGGCAGTGATCACATTTAAATATTGCCTTGAATGGAATGGTAATAATAGGTGGACATGTGGAAAAAGAGGAGTCCCCCAGAAGGGGAAAGGAGCTGGGCTTAGAGAAAACAGGTTAAAATGCATCCTTCCTGGGCACCTGGGTGGCTCAGTGGGTTAAGCGTCTGCCTTCAGCTCAGGTCATGGTCCCAGGGTCGTGGGAATGAGCCCTGCGTCCAGCTCCATGCTCAGCAGTGAGTCTGCTTCTCCCTCCCCCTGTACCTCTCCCCCTGCTTGTTCTCTCTCTCTCTCTCTCTCTCTCTCTCTCTCTCTCTCTC
>LNAC01000938.1:3116-28225 GCA_002007465.1 Ailurus styani
CGCTGCTCGCTCCCTTGCCGGCAGCCGGCCCCTCCCCCCGGGGTCTATCTTCCCGTCGCCGCAGATTCACTTCTCCGCACGTCCTACCTTCCAGAAGGCGGTCAATTTTCTGTTCCTAGAATTGCTGCTCTTCTTCTCTTCAGTCTCCGGTGGAATGTGTAGGTGTTCCGAATAGTTTGATAGCTCTCTGGGTGAATTCCTGGGACCTGATGATAATCGGTCTCCTACTCCTCCGCCATCTTGCCGCTCCCGGGTTCACCATTTTTACTTTGCTCCTTCGCCAAACAAATCCCGGGATTGAGCGCTTGCCAAGGGCACCCAAGAAATTTACAGAAGCAGGAAACTGGGGGCAAACACACATGGCAGAGCACTTGGTCCAGGTGCTCCCCAGGGTCAGTGCCGCACTGGAGCCCTCAGTGGGGAGAGGAAATCCTTTCTTTTCCACTTGCATTCATGGTGCCTAATTTTGAAAAATGGGAGAGGAGAGGGAGGTTCTAGTGAGGGAGAAATTTAGTGGGAAGAGAACTTTAAGGACTGAGGGGCACCCGCTCACCCTGGGGTCTCCTATGCTGGTTTAAGCCTACAAAAGAGAGAGAGAGAGAGAGCACTTCACCTGCTCCAGATCACTGACCTGTCTAAAGGATTTGGTTACTTGGGCTGCCAAGCAGCTAACTTTCTGTCCAGAGTTGCAGAGCAAAGCACCATGACAGAAGAGACCCTTCTCCCCTCCCAGACTTTGCCCTGCACCAGCCTGCAGCCTAGAACTTGAACGGCTCCGACACCTGCCAGGAGCCTTCAGTGGCCTTACGAGGTTGAAATGGCATGGGGAGTCTTCCAGCAAGTGCTTAGGGGGCAGGGGGGTTTGTCAAGACAGGAGGACAAAGAGAGAGGCTCATTTATTGGTGGGGACCCATGGAAGTCCTCGAAGAACTTCCAGAAGTCACTGGAGAGGGGAAGGTCTTTGGAGCAAAGGAGTGATGCCCCATCACTGATATACCCAGGACTCTACAATCAAACAGCTGTCAACTATATAAAGAATTCACCACTTACACGGCCCTGCGAGCGGTTCCTATAATTTTTCAGTTGAGGTGGTTTACACCAGTCATACAAATGGGCCTCAACCTCTCCCAATTGTGTACGTGCTTATTTTTAGCATCCTCGCAGTTTTAGAAGGGTTTTACCAAATAGTTTTTTTCTTTCAAATGATTCCTCCTTCCCAGCACCCATGAAGGTACTTGGAAACAGGATGGAAATATAAATCAGAATAACCTGTCTAAAGGGCATTTTAACAATCAAATCAAAAGCCTCCTATACGTGCCTAACTCTGACCCAGGAACTTCATACCCTTCATTCTTAATATACTAAGACATGCTTACAAAGATACTCATCATAACCTTGTTTCTAATGACACTTGGAAACCACCTAATTTCCCCCAAATAGTATACAGTCCTGACAGGGGAATTACGGAGCCAATTAACATGATGGAGAAGCAAACAGCTTGTTGAGTGCAGTATATCCATGCCCGATGTTAAGAGAGAAAAAAATGGTTTAAATGGTATTCAAATCCATGTTTATAAAAATATTTGTTCACTCCTAATAAAATGAACATAGATGTTAGCAGTCATCTCTGGATGACAGGTGTATATGGAAGGCCTGCTTTTTACCTCCATATTCCTGATTCTGCCCTTCTTCCCAAAAGAATCTTTCATTTATTTGGAATCACAATGGGCCAAGTAAAGAACATTTTCCAAAATCTCTTGCACCTAGAGGTTTGACGAAAGGGGAGGGTGCAGCAGGCTGCCAGTGGCTTTCCTGGAGGACCAGCCACTCCTCCTCAGCCCCCCACCCCCAACTTCTTCCTGTCTGGGGTGGAGACGGCCATTGGAGTTGCAGGAGGGGAGAGACCACTTACTAAGAAGAGTAGAAAACTCTCAGATACAGGTGTTATACACATTTGTGCAGAGGTACTTGTGTGAACATATACTTTCATTTCTCTGGGAATGCAGTCTCTGGGTTGTATGGAAAACACATATGTAATTGATAAGAAAATGAGAAATCATTTTCCCCAGAAGCTGTACCCTTCTGCATTCCCATACCATAATAGTTGATGAAGGTCTGGAGCTGGATCTGCTGACTGCTAGTCCAACGATCTTTCTTCAAAATTACCCTCTCCTAAATTTATTTTTCAATATGTTCTTAGGTACTCTAACTCAACATTTTCATATAACTCTACTGAATGAAGGTCATAAAATGACTGACATTCGTTATTATTTTAGTATATTTCCACATCTAGGCGTCAGCACCTTCTCATCTCCTAGATCTGTGACTCAACATCATTTCTATCTTGTCCAAGTTGGAAAAACACAGTGAGATGTACAAATGGGTGCCATGGAGGTTTCCCAGCTAGCGGCAAGCAGAAATGTGGTGAGATGTAGGAGCCTCTGGAAGAGTTGGTGATGGATGTTGCTAAAATCTCAAATCACGGCTTCAACCTTTAGAAGATTTCTTGAAAGGACTTAAAGTATCTTCTTAGTAGATTCTGAAAACTCCTGTACTCCATTTCTCATCAATGCATACTTCCCATGAGCCCAACAGTGATTTTTCACAGACGTTTGACATTCTAGATACTGGAATTCTTTATAGTTTCTGTAACCTTGAGCATTTCAAAACCATAATACAGAATCTCTGTCCCTTCAAGAAAGTAACATCTTTTTGTCTACTTTATTAGATATCTACTTTGATTATTTTTGGCAGACATTTGGAAAAACATCTAATGCATACGTTCAAGATCTGTTTATGAATAAGAGTCATTTTTCACCTCATTTATCCCTGTTGAAACAGTGGAGGGAACTTACTAAACAAACAACAGTCTTAAAAAATACTGCAGTTATCTTTTAAAAAGTTCAAAGAGGTAAATTCCTCATACAGAAAGCATGTTTCTATGGAACTATAGAAATATTTTTTTAAGAGAGGGAGAGAGAAAATCTTGAACAGACTCCACAGTGAGCAGAGCCTGAGGCAGGGCTCCTTCCCATGACCCTGAGATCATGACCTGAGCTGAAATCAAGAGTCCGACACTTAACCAACTGAGCCACCCAGGGGCCCCTAGAAACATTGTAAATGATATTTTGGTCACGTTTAGGGTAAACCGATCTAACAGATAGATCTCAAATTGCACAATGGTTCAAGCACCATGGAAGTTTGGTGTGCACATATACCCTTCCAGATCCATGAGGTGGTAGGCCTGGGGGGTAGGGTGGGAAAGGAATTACTGATGCATCAGCAACACAAATGAGCCTTAGACTGATCATGCTGAGTCTTAGGGTCCCCAGTCCAATCCCTGAGTTGACAGGTGACTTCCAAGGACACACAATGCACTTCCAACCAGCATGTGAGAGAGACTTGGAAACACTCACACCAGGAGTGATACATACCATTTTCCACTTCTCACATTCCACTGGCTTGTTACCTGGCACCACATAAAGGCACCAGGATAGGGAAATAAAGTCCTTCCCAGAGTAGCCACTGCCCGGGAATAACTCCAGCCTATGGATGGGGCAACAGCAGTCTTTGATGGACAGTAATCTCTGTTTCACAAATTATTGGTCAAATAACTTGTCATTGTTTTATTGATTTCTAGAATATCCTGAGACATTAAGACAAGTCTTGAATTTTTTCCCTCTAGATCTTTTCCTTTCTGTTTTTTCTAAGTGCCTAATGCTTTCATTTTTATCAACAGAATTCAATCTAGGCAAGAGACTATAAAAGCTGGTATATAACAGTGTTTCTAGATTCTGCTTCTTACTCTTTCTCTCTATTCCCATCTTCAGCCTTAGGTGTACATTAAACCTTCATGTTCCTTATGTCATGATTCTTAACTCCCATTGTGTATTTCACCTCTGTGGTTCTTTTCACCTTGTGTCCTCAGTTCTATCTTCTAATTACTGACTTCCTGTCACTAATATCTAATTTACCATTTACCCTTTGAGATATTTTTCCACATATCTTTTTAATTTTTATGATTTCTCTGAATTTCCCTCTTCTTTGTGCACCAAGCCCTACTCTTGACTTACAGATAATATCCTATTAACTTTTCAGACATATTAATTATACTTATTTTCAAATCCTTACTTCAGATTTGAAAGAGCTGCAAACTAGAAATAACCCATATGTTCACCAACTGATAACTGTCTCCCTCCCAGAAGGATGTTCTTTGTGTGCTTATGTTCTTAACTTACAGCAGGTGGGAGGGGGGAGAACTGTTTTGGGGAGACACACTTTGCTTCCAGTTGTGAGACATCGTAGTGAGAGAATGTTACATTTATCTATCTTGCCTGGTCCACAATATTTTATCAGTTATAGACTAAATTTTTGTCCATCAACATTACTGAAATATATAAATAACACAAAGTGAATTTTAAGGGTAAACTTTGATCATCTTTGACAAATATATACATTAATATAATCATAAAAGTCATTTCTATTATCCCTGAAATTTTCCTTGGAAACAGTACGTTCTCCACCCTAAGCACTAGCTCCAGGCAACCCCATATCTATTTCCTATAACTATTATTTTGCCTTTTCTAGAATTTCGTGTAAATGGAATAGTAAACCACGTAAAGTCCCTTGTGTGTGTCTGGCTTGTTTCACTTAGTCTGATGCTCTTGAGGTTCATTTATGTTGTCATAAGTATCAGTAGTTTCTTTTTGTTACTGAGCCCTATTTCATTTTATAGGTATATCGCAATTTGTTTATCACTTACCAGTTAATTGCTGGACATTGGGCTATTTTCACTGATTTGCTACAACAAATAAGATGGGAATTTTGCATACAAATCTTTGTGTGGACATATGTTCTCATTTCTCTTTGAGTAAATATCTAGGGTGGATTTTTGGGTTCTGTAATAATCCTATGTTTAGCTGTATAAAAAAAGATTGCCAAGCTATTTTCCAATATAACTATTCCATTTTGTATTTTCACCATCTATGAAATTGTTCTCTTTGCTACACACTCTCACCGATACATATTGTCAGTGTTTTTAATTTTAGACACTGCAGTGGGTGTGTAATGGTATCTCACTGTGGTTTTAATTTGCATGTTCCTAGTGACAAAGATGTCAACCATTTGTTCACGTGTCTCTGCATCTGTATCTCTTTGGTGAAGTGCATGTTCAAACTTTCTGACTTATTTGTTGTGGTATACTGAATTTTAAAATTTTTTAATATTCTGGATACAAATTACTTCCTAGATTTTTTTAAGCAAATATTTTCTTCCACTGTATGGCTTACCGCTTTCATTTTACTAACAGTGTCTTTCAAATAATGAGGGCTTTTTGTTTTGTTTTGAAGATTTTATTTATTTATTTAGTTAGTTGACAGAGAGAGACAGAGAGGGAACACAAGCAGGGGGAGTGAGAGAAGGAGAAGCAGGCTTCCCGCTGAGCAGGGACCCAATCTGGGGCTCAATCCCAGGAATCCGGGATCATGACCCGAGCCAAAGACAGATGCTTAATGGCTGAGCCACCAGGTGCCCCAAATAGTGAGTTTTTAATTTTGACAAAGTGTGATTTGTTATAGTTTTCTTTCACAGGTTGTACTTTTTGTGTCCTAGAAATCTTTGCCTGACTCAAGGTCACAAAACACCTTAGTCAAGTTTTATAGTTGTAATTTTTGCCTTTAGGTCTGATACATGTTGAATTATTTCTGTATAAAGTATAATTAATTATAAATTATTTTTCTATATGGATAAATCCAATTGTCCCTGAAGCATTTTTGGAAAGAACTCTATGGTTTAGTTTCATAAAAGGCCTTAACTAGGGGTCTGTTTCTTGACCTAAATAATATACTTCCATGTTGTTCCATCCTCCCTTCCACTATGCTGCTGCCCAATAATATATACTATTACTACCCATGTAATAAACATACAATACACTGTTTCTTTTTTTTTTTAATTTTATTTTTATTCTTTGCCCAAGGGGTACAGGTCTGTGAATCATCAGGCTTACATCTTTCACAGCATTCACCAAAGCACAAACCCTCCCCAATCACTGTTTCTATTTTATCTTTAAACAGCTATTTATTTATCTTTTAGGGAGATAAACAAATTTAAAAAGTGTCTTTTCTGTTACCTATACATTTATCATTCCAAGCACTGAACTTCCCTATCCTTGGAACCATTTTCCCCATCTGGTATCATCATTTCTTCTTTTTGAAGAATTTTCTTGAATATTTCCTGTAGTGAGGGTCTGTTGGCAATGGATTTTGCTATCTTTCATTTGCATGAAAAAGTGGGGGGGTGGTCTTTGTTTTTAAAACATATTTTCCAAAAAATAGAATTTTCAGTTGACAAGATTTCTTACCAGTGGTTCAACCATGTCATTCCATTCCCCTTGTTGGCATAGTTTCTGTCAAAAAGACTGCTGTTCACTTAGAGTCATTCCTCTATATAATGTCTTATTTTTCTCTAGTTGCTTTTAAGATGTTTTCTTTATTAATGGCTTTCAGAAATTTGGTTATGATGTTCCTTGTCATTTTCTTCAAGTTTCTACTACAAAAAGTTTGTTGATCTTCCTGACTATGTGGGTTTGTAATTTCCCTCAAAGGTGCTACATTTTTGGCCATTATTTCTTCAAATATTTTTCTTCCCCTTCTTTTCTTTTATTCTTTTCAGAAAACAATTATGTATATGTGAGCCTATTTGATATGATGCACAAGCCACTGGTACTTTGCTTAATTTTCTGGTATTTTTTCTCTCTTTTCCTCTCTTTTCTGGATGTTTGCTATGGCTATGTCTTTAAATTCACTAATCTCTTCTGAAGCATATTTTTTCTTCCAGGTAGAAGTTTCATTTCTATCTTTTTCATATAATCATGACTATATAGTATATCACTTCCCTCATCATGTACATGTTTTCCTTTTTACTCTTGAGCATTAAAAGCTTACTTATAGTTACTGTTTTACTTTTCTTATCTGCTAATTTTATTGTCTATCTCTATAATTTCCAAGCTTATTTTTAATTAATTGATTATTCTTCTTGCTAAGAGTCATGTTTTCTTGCTTCTTTGCTTGCTTGACATTTTATGAATGGGTGCTAAAATTGCAAATTTGTATTGTTTGATGTTGGATTTTATTTTATTACTGCATAGAGTATTGGGACTGGTCTTGGTCTTAGATTGGCTTAATCATTTAAGGATTTGCTTTTAAATTTTGTTAGGGTAGGTACAGAGAACATTTTATCATTATAGACTAGCTTTCAACATTTATTTCTGTATTAGATTTTTCCACATCACACAAGCTGTGGGTTCTTCTTTCTCATGGACTACTGTTTTCTAACCATAGCTCAGACCCAGTTTCCACATAGGCATGGGGGGCCTATGTAGTAAGAACAGGTTTTTTTTCTCTTTATGCCATGGATCAGACTGCCTCCCCAGTTCCTGAGCCAATACAAGAGGCTCAGTGTCAGTTCCTTCCAACACAACAATTCAAACCTTTCATAAACATCACCTGGTTCCAATGCTATCCCTGCCCCTTCTCCACAAGGATATCTACCACCTCAATTATAACCCGCATGATCTTCTGTTTTAATAAAATATTTAGTTTAAGGGATATTGGGCACTTTGGTAGAACTTTCTGGATGGCAAAGTCTTAAGTATGACAACTTTCTCTGTAAACGTATTGTATTTCCTTAGAAATACTCTCGAGTATGTCCAGAGTGGACAGCATGAGAATAGGGGATTTAAGATACACTGTCACACTACATTTCAGGTTATTATGAGAGCAATGCACAGCAGCTTTTCCAACGTAATGTAAGAAACATGATAATATCTTTTTAAGAAAAACCAAATATTGGCAGTATTCTCTGTAATGAGCCCATTTGTGAGTTTCCTGTGTTAACTTGCTCTAGGCTGTCAACATTTTGCAAATAACAATGCCCAGTTATGGCAGTATTGATGTAGGAGTGAGACATGCCAGGATTTTCCCCCTAAATCCCTTCCTCTCCATTGTTTCCACCATCTAATCCTTTTCGGTTCATTAGACACGTTGAACTTGGCAAGGTGTTGAGCTGTCACCCCTCAGGGTACTAGAAACACATTCAAAGGACATTGATCTTTGTCTCAAAAAGGATGACCTTCACAAGCCCCCAAAAATTTTTATACAGCCCAACAATAAGAATTATTATTACCTAGGTCCCAATTTAATTTTATTACACTGTTGAAACTTGTTTTCCAAAAAGCTTCCAGAAAATAGGCCGACTACATTGGAAAGCTAACACTGATGGGTTTGAAGATACACAAAACAGTTGGCTATGTTCTAAGGCCTGAGCTCACCTTGCATCCTGTTCTCCAGGTGGTCGTGTGGACAGCTGCTGACCGCCAACCACCAATGGAAGCAGCAGCCCTGCCCAGGGTCCTCCTTTCTCTCCCAACCTTTCCTCTCTCTCTCTTTCTCTCTCTGAAACTACAAATCCTTTTCCACCTGGGAGGCTGCAGCTCTGTGGATGTACCATCCTGTCCCAGCAGAGTCCTCCCACAGCAGCAAGGGGACCTGGAAGTTTAGACTGGGACCAGCACCCTTGGCCCTGGTAACAGCTCAGCATCTCCCCACGCCTCAGCCATCCATGCCTTGTCCCCAAAGCACCTCAGTGCGCTGAGCCTCCACCTGCTTCAGTCTTGGTCCATCACAGATTTCCAGACTTTGGATTCTTTTGTTGGTGGCTCCCCTTTTGGACTGAATCACAACCACTAAAAATGCATGTTTATGTTTTCTTTTCTAAGAAATTTTCTTTTTCCACTGCTCTCAAACACAGAATTTGGCAAAGGTGACTTGGGACATATGTTAGGGTGGGCAAGGAAACTCGCACCGAATGGTTTCAGTCTGGTTGGGAATGAAACGTGCATCTTTTCGTTCCGGCTGACTTTATCTTTTCCCATCTTGCCTCTTCTTTATGGGCCCCTCCACCCCAGTAAGACCCTGCTGGTAAATTCCAGGACCCGTGACGTCTGAACTTGGGTACCCCTTCCAAATTTTCCCTGTCCTGATTTCTGGGAAAACTGTTGAAAATAGGAAACAGTGAAAAACCAAACTAAAAGATCATATGGGAATTCATACGGCCTGACCATAAAATATGGTTTCATTGGCAGATGTTCCTGTCATTTTCTTGAGAGGTTAGGTGGGGTAAGGACCTTGGTCCACATTTTCTGAAAGGAAGTTTGAAGGCTGGATTTTAGCCTTTTTTTTTTTTTAGCCTAACCTCGGGGTTTTCCATCCACATCTCTTTTGACAATAGAAAAGGAGATTAGAAACAAAAGCAGTCAAGCCACCTGTCTTTTAAAAAGCCTTCTTCTTTCTCTGATTATGTCAAGAGCTGACAGCCCAAGACCATCAGCAGCCTTCGCTCCTGACCCTGACCACAGAAACCCTATCTTTTCTGTAATTCTTGAACAAGTTAAAGCATCCCACACTCTTCGTTTAAATAATACATACTAAAGGAGAATATTAGATAGAAAGTCTTCTTTCCTAAGAGTTATAAGAACAGTATGTGTTTGAACAAGTCTTTTGTCATGATGTGAAGACAGAGCAGCTCTGTTCTAACAGCTTATTCTGTATTCCACAGAACAGTCCAGACTCTAAACACTTCCCTTCCCACGGGCACCTCTACAACGGATAATCATAACTTATTTATGTGTTGTGGAACTCTTAAACAGTCCCCAAATATGCCTCTGACCGAACCGATCCACAATTTCCCCATGATGGACACATCCCGGTTCTGATATTCAAACACTTAGTCTGAAAGCACATTTCCCCTCTTCCGATGCCGTGGGATTTTCTTTCTTTCTTTCTTTCTTTCTTTCTTTCTTTCTTTCTTTCTTTCTTTCTTTCTTTCTCTCTCTCTTTCTTTCTTTCCTCTTTCTTTTCTTTCTTCTTTTTTTCTTTTTAACTGTACAATATCCCAGTTGCCACAAAGAGGGTTTAGTAAAATTCTTTATATTTTATCCACATTATTTCCCATTTGTAATAAAAGCAATCATGGCAGTGACATCTTTGTTGAACAATTCGTATGTGTCCGGGCCTTCTGCTACACGCTTCCCTTGTATCAATTCAATGACTCACCAAAGTAGCCTTATGTCATAGGTGTATCATTCTTATTTACAGATGAGAGATGAGGCCCAGAGACGTGAACAGCCCAAGGTCACCCGCCAGCAAGGTTCGGAGGTGCGGTGGGAACTCAGCTCAACACCGCCTCCCTGCCATCAGGGCTCCTGGTCCCTTGGAAGGGAGCGACATGGACAGGTGTCTTCCCCGACAGCTCTGCCTTCCCGGGATCCAGCCCGCCCCTCACAGCTAGCGGGGGCGGGGAGCAGGTGGAAGCGCAGCGAGTCAGCGCGCATGCGCGGCAGGGGCCTCAGCCGTGCGTGGCCGGTGGTCTTCTCCCATGTGGTCAGGTCAGTGATTCCACAGCCGCTGAGACTCCTTTCTCTTTCCATTCTGATTCCCTCTGTCCCCATCACATTTCCGCTTCTCAGGTGGTGCTGGAGTGGCTGCGGGCGTCGCTGGGGGGTCCTACGGGGGGAAACTGAGCTGGAGATGTCATCTGGGCTTGGGGAAGATGTATGTGGCCGGCAGTCACCTCCATGTCACCGCCCTTGGCCGTGTCCTCCACGTGCTGACAGAGGGGTGAAGGCCAGAGGGCCGTCCTGCTTGCTGGGTGAAGTCCGCCAGTAAGAAAGATTTGGTCTGTGGGAGTAATCATCTGGTATCTCAGCTTGCCCATAAATGAAAGTTGATGGAGATGTTCCAAAATTTGGACACTTCATAAATTTTTGAACAAATTTAGAGATCCTAAAATTTCACGTGTGATTCCATGTAACAAGGTGTCACTGATAAAGATAAATCATCCTCAATTAACAATTATTTTCTATGCTCACAGTGGGGAAAAATATTAGGAAAGTGTTACATGGCGAGTCAAACGGTGCCAATAAGACACGTGGGGAACTATCTGAGATGTGTCTGAGGCACTTGACAAACACAAGTGCTGTTGTTTTCCTTGACTTGATCCGATATGTACTTTCTATCAGATTTTTTGTTAAAGATTTCATTTATTTAACAGAGAGAGAGAGAGATCACAAGTAGGCAGAGAGGCAGGCAGAGAGAGAGGAGGAAGCAGGCTCCCCGCTAAGCATGGAGCGCGATGTGGGGCTTGATCCCAGGACCCTGAGATCATGACCTGAGCCGAAGGCAGAGGCTTTAACCCACTGAGCCCCCCAGGCGCCCCCTATCAGATTTTTTTTTACACTGGAGGTTTGTAGGGTTTTCTAAATCTAATTAAATATTTATATTCATGCTTGATTTTGTATCAGGAATTTTGTATTCCTTTTCTTTTAAAAGGCCCCCTGAATTATATATGCTTCAGGTGCTTTAAAAATGGGATCTGTCCCTAGGTAGGGGCTTAAAATATGTGTATTTCACTTGGAGTTAAGTGAAAATGACTACAAATCCACGAAAGATGTTTCTCCAAATTCCGAATGGAGTCCTTCTAGCTGTCAGGCTTACATGAGAGAGTGTGTGCTCCCCTTTCCCTTCAGCCAACAGGAGCACCTTCTAGATTCAGAACAGAGATTGGCCAGCTGTCGGACTTACTTGTGAGCGTGTGTTCACACCCATGTGAGTCTTGTCTCTTTATCCCATCCCCCCAGCAGACATATAAATGAGGGGACCTGCCCCTTCCACTCTGCTCCTGTCCATTCTTACACTGCCTTTCTCCCTTGCTCGGAGGAAGTTTCTCATTCCTGGAGCCCAGACTGTCTGATTCTCCATCTGTTGGTCTGTCCGACCCTCTCACTCTCTCCCTTTTTTCTGCCTCCCTCCACCTCTTCCTGTTTTCTTCCTCTCAGGCTGACGTGTCAAAGCACTTTACGTGCTTTTAAATACCAGGATTGTATAGGGTTCAGGTGCTCAGACAGTTGTAGCAAAGCTCTGGTCTACCCATAGGCCACCTTGATTTTGTTGTGTGACCTTAGGAATATCACCAAATAGTCTTCACTCCTAAAGGGGACGATCACACCTCCTTCCATGACCCAACAGGCTACTCTAAGGATTCCATTCCTTAAGAGATAAACATGTACTTTGAATGGTTTAAAAATCTATCTATCCATCTATCTATCTATCATCTATCATCCATCCATCCACATATCACCTGTCTATAATTATTATATTTAGTGCTATCAAAGACATGCAAATAATCATCATCTTTTTTCTTATGAAATAATTAAATATTGGGGGAAATGAATATGTATCACAAAAGTTTGGGGAAAAATGCCTCAGAACATGTCCTCTCAATAATCTCAAACTATTAAAATGGGAAATATTCCAAAGACCTGAGCTCATCTCAAAGAACAAACTGTTTAGGAAATTACCGTAGGCATTGGGTCACCCCATCACTCCTGAACGGAGCTTCCCATGGTGGTACGCCGTTAGCCATGTTGTGTTCTATTGAATGCATGGAGCCCCTCTCTCTCTGCGTTGTGAACCTCTGAGGGCAGAGAATTGAATCAATCCCTCTTTGTTTCCACTGTTACTCCTGAATTAAGAAATTTGCATCTTTGTATGGACTCAGTTTGCCACTCCTTGCTTAACACACCTCAAGCTCGGAGCTTTCCAGCATTTTCCAGTGTGGCCGATTATCTTGCTGGGGCTGCCATCACATAATACCATAGATGGGCGACTTCAATGACAGACATTCATTTTCTCACAGTTTGGAGGCCGGAAGTCCAAGATCAAGATGACAGCAAATTTGACTTTGGTGAAGGCTCTCTTCCTGGCTGCCTGGCCACCTTCCCACTGTGTCCTCTCGTGGTCTCCTCAGTGAATGTGCAGAGAGAGAGAGAGAGAGTGGGAGAGCGGTTTGGCGTCTCTTCTAGTAAGGACACTAATTCTACGGGGTCAGAGCCCCACACTTATGACCTCATCACTTATTTCCCTCTAGGATCCTTCTCCTAATGCAGCCTCACTGGTGGTCAAAGCTTCAATAAATGGATTTGGCCGGGGGGGGGGCAGGGAGGGGGTGGAAAGAAGCATTCAGTCCATAACAGCTGAGTTAGCAGAATTAGGCACAGAGTCCTATCTATGTTCACATCAAGCTGAGACTTGCATGTGTGTCCTCATTGCCACTGCTCCTGGCACTTTCTAGCATGAGCTGGATTTCCTATTCCCCCAGCTTCATTCAGGTCAAAAAACCACTCACTGCAGAGCCAGACATGGACCTTATAACTGATGAGAGTGGTCTCTCTCTGAGTATTTGAAGTTTTTTTACATTATTCCTTTCTCAGTACAACCCTGGTCCTCTTCCCATCTCCAACCAGACACACATTCCCAGGTGCTGCCGTGAACCAAACTCAGTGAGGCTGGAGCCTCTGGCTTCTACCGGGAGGCTGAACTGATGGAGAGAGCCCCAGCCGGGCACACAGCTTACAGGATGCCTTCTAGGGGCATGAATGCCTGCCTGGCTATTCTGCGATCACCTGTCGGTTCCCTGGATTATGACCTACGGGGTTTCAGGGAGCCTTTCTGTTCTTCCCCTTGGTCCCCTCTGGCCTAAACACCTTTGTGCCCTCGGCAGGTTGGACCACCTGAAACTTGTCCCCTGTCCCAGCTCCTCAGAGAATGCAGTGACACCACCTGTCACACTGACCCCAGTGACCTCTCACTGTTAACTTTCTGCTCTAGAAACTGGCCGTGAGCAGACACTGCTTCTCCCTCACAGACCTTTTTGGAAACAGTTTTCTTGCCTATCACTCTGTGGATGGCATCTTCCTTAGTCTCTTGAGCGGGAATTAGCAAAACCCTTTCAAATCTAGAAAAGGCTGCATGTCTGAACACATTCTGTCTCCTGAGCTTCTTTCAGCCACTACTTTGTCAACCTCAGAAGTTCAGTGATACATTAATTTTATAAACATCAATTCTCATTTTTTCACTTTATTAAATCTGTGTTGGGTGAGATTTTCCTTGGTTTTCTTTCTTGTTCCTCCTGACATTAGAGCTCAAGACTAACCTGTCCCATGGACTCATGCTCATTTCAGACTCTCCTTTCTTCCAGTATTCCATTCCTCACTGATTTTGCAATTTCCACACAAACAGTGGATGCCTTTTTCAAGATCTGTAGAACAGTTACCCAGGCATGCATATTGTTCTTGTAGAGTGTATTCATAAAAAGACCCCCGTATGGTAGAAGGACATCTGGTCACCCAGCACACAGAGCTGGTGTGTAACAACCCTGCTGTTCAGCTGAATCATGTCTATAATGCTGAAAACTGGTCCTGGGGTAAGATTAAAGAAGACTCATTTGATGTCTTACCCAAGACATGAAATTCACATTTTACTATGGAAACTCAAGTATGGGGAGTTGTTAAATTGGGAAATACCCACCAAGCAAAGTTCAAATTATTTTCTGTATGGCCCATGTGTCTTGAAGACATATCCAGCAGGCTGTTACTCCCATGTGGAGCTGCCTTAGGACAGGTGTGGGATGAGGACAATGGAATACGATCCCTCATGGCTGTGTCCATCTCTGGAATCTGTGATGGATTCTACATTGTGCCAGCACAGCTAGAGAAGACCTAGGACTGTACATATAGCATGCTGGACTGCTCGAGAAGGAGCTGTTGCCTATGCCACCTGACCTGACAGAATTTGAACACAGGTCTCACAAGTTCTAAGGGGTAGAGGTGAATCCTCAGGCATGCTTCTCCCCTCTTACCAGGTTGGGTTTCTGGTTCCAAACTTACTGAGAAAAACATCAGCACCAGGAGGTCCTTAGTGATGGTCTCAGCTTAGGGGAGACCAGGAGAGCACATCAAGTAAAGACAGAAGGAAGTTGATCTGCCTGGAAGGTTTCTGAGAGAGGGCAACTCAGAGAGGACCAGGTCTAATTTAGACTGTATTTCATGACCCCGAGAGTCAGAAGAACCTTCTGGAGATGATGCCACCTCACTTTCATCCCAGATTTGATGACCATAACATAGCTCCCTGACTGAAGTGACCTACTACAAACGCATTTGTTGATTTCAACATGGAGAATACAAGGGTGAGGAGGCAGGCCAAGGAGAGGAAGCCAGAGGGGAGGAAGGCAAGGAGGAGGGGGAAGAGTGGGAAGGACTGTGAGGTTTGAGGAGTAGACAACCCTTAAATTGTCACTGGAGAATCCAGAGGAATGGAATATAGTGATATCTGGAAGCCCTCCATTCGGGGCATTCATTCAGTGTTTCTTTTATTCCCATCAGCTTCTGCCTGTTGCTGTCTCCTTCCCTGTGCAGCTCAGAGAGCCTGGTGTGTCCCTTCCACTAACTACCTACCAGGATCAGTACCATCCTGCTTTAGTGTCCTTCTCTCCCATCTAGGCAACACTCCAAGGGAGATAAACAGCAAGCCTTCTTAAATTCTAAAGAACATAATCCTTAATAGAAAAAAAAGTAGAAGGTGTATAAATGATTTAGAACTATTGTTTATGTAATGGGAGAAAGTCAACATCCATTTTCACATCTTTCTGGAACTGACAGACTAAATTTCTTTAGCAATTTTCTACCAGGAGTTGATGGTATTTGAAATGTTAGACAAAAATAGTGAACTGTGTTTCCCATAGTTTGACTCAATTAAAAAGTGGAAATCAAAATGACAGATATTTAAAATCTGAAGTATGAGTTTGATTCTTTGGACTTATCTAATCAATTAGTGCTAAATATTTAGCATCATATAATTTTTGAATTCTGATTTTTTAAATAAGCATGAAAATCAGCAGTTTATATCATCTTTATGATTCAGGAAATTTGTGCTCAAACACAATACTCACAATTTGTGCTCAAACACAATAAAATTGTGTTTGTCTTCAAACACAATAACCTCCTTTATGAGCAAAATAAGTACAGACCCTACAGAAATGCATCATGCCACCCTGGACTGGGTACTGCTTTATCTTATTTTCAGCCCTTTGTGTGTTTTAAGGAAAATAAACCAAAATAATCTCAACCTCACTTATTTTTATCTTTAAGATATAATAACTGGGGATCCTGGGTGGCTCAGTTAAGCTTCCGACTTCTGATTTCAGCTCAAGTCATGATCTCTGAGTCATAAGATTAGGCTCTGTGTTGGGCTCCTCACTCAGCCAGGAGTCCACTTGGGATTCTCTCTAACCCTCTCCCTATGCCCCTCTCCCCACTTTTATTCTCTCTCTCTAAAATAAATAAATTAAAAAAATTGCAAAGAGGTATAATAACACTTTAAAACCTTTGGAAAATTAATAGAATGATGTAGAATTCTTGCTTTGGGAATACAGGTACAATCTCCACATCTCATTTCCATGTTTGGTTTAATGACTGAGCAAGTTTTTCATACCTTCAACATAAATCAGAAAAAAAAAACAATTTAGTGGTTTTTTGAAGGGGACTCAGAAGCAGGTATTGCATTTTTCAGAAAGAAAAAGAGTAGCTAAAAGTCTGTATGTACTGAATGAGATGAGTGATCCCTGGGCTGGTTTCAGTTGTTTCTCACCTTTCTCCCTTGCCATGAAGAACAAAGGAAACCTGCTTCATTTAGAATCTTCACAGCCACTTTTGGCAATTCTCATACCTATCCGGGTCACTTCTTTCCTGAGTCTACCAGTTGTTCTAGCAAAGTATTTGTAATTTACTGTAATTCTTCCATCTTTTTAAGTGCCTGATTTAATGAATGTTTCCAAAAAATCATGCCTTTGGTTTCAGGTATGGGCAACAACACTGCTTACAAGAGGAGGAGACTCACAAGCCCAAATTGCATGATTTTTACAAAAATCTTGTTAGTTACTGAGCACAGTAATGTTCAGTTGTAATGGGACTGTTTCCCCATCGGCAGGCTTAACTGTTGCTAAAAACCAGCCGTCTTTCTTCAAACAGAATGAACACTTTCCCCGTTTATGGAATTAACTGGCTTAAAACACCAGTTCATATTTCTTCAAACTTAGAAGAGATGGAACTTGGGACACCTGGGTGGCTCTGTCGGTTAAGTGTCTGAATCTTGATCTCAGCTCATGTCTGGGCCTCATGGATCTTGACTTCAGGGTCATGAATCCAAGCCTCACGTTGGGCTCTACTTAAAAGAGAGAGAGATGGAACTTGTTTCAATTAACTATGTGGTTGAATTATATCTGCCGAGATTTGTGAAAGGACACCCTCTTTTTCTTCTGACAAAGGCCCACCAAGCCTGGATCTCATAATGAATGTATTCTGGTCTCAGGAAAGAGAAGAACCAGAAACAGATTGTTCTTTTTTCTTCGAGGAGGGTTGAAGATCTACAAAGCTGGGTGGGGGAGAAGCAAGATGGGAAGTGAAACCTGTAAGTGCCTTTCCCCATGATCCGTTTTCTAACCAAATGTTGGGCCATCAGATGATCTTTAACTCAAGGTGACGATGATCCCTTTGGAACTGTGTATGTGCCATGCCCTCTTCAATCTCATGCATTTACTCCCTTCAACTTCTCTCTCCACAGAAGACTCAGAGCACTTGAGGGAAAAGATCTTGGCATGAATCACACCACCTGTCATTTCCATCTCTGGATACCATGGCGGAATGCTGTGGGACTCCCGACTATGTGTGAACATGCAAATGTCTTGTTTTGTCGCATTTATTTTTAGATTATCTCTAGATTCTAGTGTAAGAGTGGGAAAACCTCCTATATGCAGAACCAGGACAGTTCTCAGTGTTTGAGCAGGGGGAGCTGGATAAATGCATTATCATGAAATGTTTTCTGCGGCGTCCATAGACATTAGAACGATTAATGATGCCTGAGATTCTCAGCAGGGGTTTGAAGGTCTCTGCTTTTCTTCCAGGTGAAGGGAAGCCTGCAGACACTGAGGCTGGAGAGGAGAGTGCTCTCGGTGGGGGTTTGCTGAGCCGGGTTTGAGCTTGCTTCTGTGCCGTACCTCCTGGGCTCTTCAAGGGTCCTTCCCTCTCTGCAAAATGAGGGGACTTCACCACTTTCTCTCAAACTTAACTTCACACTCAAAACTTCCACTCTTTCAACAAAACAGATTCTTGGGACTTCCAGCAGGGAAGGAAACAGAGAAAGGATAAAAATATGGAGAAAGTCACAAAAGAAAATGGTGAGTTTTGAGGTGCTGGGTGAAAAGGGCCCTGTGAGCTTTGGGGTGGCCCTGCATTCACTCTCTGAAGGGCTGTTTGGCCACCGGCTGCCCAGTGACAGGATTTTCCTGGTGCCTTGATATGGCCGCCACCATCCTTCTCTCAGGGGAGGGTGAGGTGTGGCCACCAGGGGTCGCATGACCCCAGAGGGCATTAAGACCCTGTAAGAAACCAGGAATGACAGCCAATCTGAGGGGGAAAGGAGGGAGGAAAGTGGAGAGGAAGAGAGCTGTGGTTGGGCATTTGGCTGGAATGGTACCCTCTTCCTCTCTGAGGAAGGATGGCCTCTGATCTCACTATTGTGATGAGTAGTTGACTCTTTGGCCATTTCGAATCAAGCCCACATCCATTATGGTGGAAACGTCATCATTCAGCAAAGTCTTCTCTGTGTTCTCCAGTGAAACTCATTTTCAAAATATTAGTAGCGGCTTTTCAAACAAGAGGTGAGTACTTACAGTTCTGTTTATTGTATGAGGAATACTTTTACAAGGGTTCCTTTCGGACTTTTTCTTCTGTTACACTTTCGGTAGCTAGTCTTAAGAGCTCGGCACCACCCAAAACACAATTTATTAAATGCCATCTTGTTTCAGCCCTGGCTCTGACTGGGATTGCAGGGGTGAGATGAGAGCTTCAGACTCTTTCAAAGAAAATGTACGCCAAGCTGATTAATGAGAGAACAGCCTGTCAGCATCGTTTTCTGTTTTGTTGTATCAACCAAATCAGATCTCCTTTAACGATTCCAGAAAAATAATACTATTTTGGATATTATTTTAAAGACAATTTCCTTTTACATTAAACAGCTACATTTGCATAGTCAGACACTCGGTCATTTCTGCTGTCTTCAGAAGCTGGGTGCCAAGAGACACTTCAAAAGGAAATTTACATTCTATATTTCAAATAGGTCCAAAAAAGTACTTTAAATCATATTTCCTTTTTATCTTTTTAAGAACGAAGTAGACTCTAAAAAGAAGATCTGGTTACCTATGCATTGTGTGAGAATGTCTAAGTAGCAGAATGGATCTCTATAAAGACAAAGTTTCTGAGAAACAATCACAAGAAAGAAAATTGTTGTACAACACTTATTTCATGCACTTTCTTTTTTTTTTTTTTTTTTAATTTTATTTTTATTATTTGCCCAAGGGGTACAGGTCTGTGAACCATCAGGCTTACATCTTTCACAGCACTCACCAAAGCACAAACCCTCCCCAATGTTCATGCACTTTCTAAACAGCCAAATGTAGGTTTTTCATAGAATCCTCTCAAATTCTAGTATTTCATAAACTAGAGATACTCAGAATCCAAACTGAATTGATCGAGGATGGGATCCGGGTAATATTTAAAAACAAAACAAAATTCTCCGATAATGTGCAGCCAGAGCTAATAACCTTCTGGACTGTCTATGTGTTCAGCGGGGAGAGAAGAGATGTCCCCAAGAAGCTTAAAGAAATTATTCTTCTGGGACTCTCAGCACTAAAGGGTATCCAACCTTCTAATAGGAAGAGGTCTTCAAACGGTGTAGTCAGCCTGTGTGATCTGGGCGAAATACAGATTTTTAAAAATTAAAGATTAATATTTCATTTCTTGGGGTTAAGAACAGTTTAATCATCATTAACATGCTTTACTATAGATTTTTATTTTATTATGTTAATTCTGGCCTCCATATTAAATGAGCTCTTTCAGCTTTTTAGCCAATTAAAAATTTTATGTACGTGTGAAATTATATATTTTTATATATATACACATGTGAGTGTACATATATATGTATATACACAGTTGGTCCTTGAACACAGGTTTAAGGACCATTTATGTGTGAATTTTCATTTGTTATTAAGGCAGGACTGTAAATTTTCTCTTCCTCATGATTTTCTTAATAACATTTGCTTTTCTCTAGCTTACTTTATTATAAGTTATATAATACATACAACATAAAAAACACATGTATTAATCGACTGTTTCTGTGACTGATAAGGGCTTCCAGTCAACAGTAAGCAATTAGTGAAGTTTTTTTGGGGGGGGTCAAAAGTTATATGGGGATTTTTCAACTGCAGGTGTCAGCACCCCTAAACCCTGCATCGGTCAGCTGCGTACTGAACAGTCGAGAAAGAGAGGAAGAGGCAAGGGGACCATGGGCATTGCCATATAAAATGTGACTCTCACTCAAGAGAGGTTTTCCTGGGTCGGGCATCTTCTATGTTCACACTGACAGTCGGCAGTTCATTCTAGAAAAACCTTGAGGCAAGAAATAATGGAATATGGTGTGCTGGAGAGAAGATGAATATAACGTAAGGAATGAGTCATCTACAATACCAGCTACCAACTTCTTGTCAATTAAAAACCCTGGATGGTTCTCCCGGTCACATATGTCCTGCTGCCCATAGAAACATTTCTAACACTTCTTTACGGCGCTGCAGAATCATTGTGAAGCTGGCGGGGCCGATCTTGGTCACCTCAAAAGAGGCTTTGGGATCGGAAGAGCAAACAGGAGCTGGTGGGGGGGTTGCCCAGAAGGCTGTCTGGTCTCACTCTGATGAAACCCTCCTCAAAGAGCTGTCACGTCTTAGCGCCTCTGGAGGCAGAGGGACATTGAGGCAAAGAACAATCCCACTGAATTGTTTCCTAAATGGTAGGATTTATTTCAATGCTCACATACAATTGAATGAGACAAACTATTTACATAAAACGTAAGTACAAAAAATATAATACAATTTATACTGTACATAATCAGGATTCTCTTCTTTCGTCCAAAAAATGTTGGCAGAGAGAGATGGTGCGGAAGGGGTCCTATGGAGGGAAGATTGCACTCTTAGTGGCACTCAGGATCATTCTTCATGAATTTGTTTTAAAAAGGTGGATTGGTTTGGATTACAGAGGTTGGCAATTCACAAAGGGCAGTGAGTGAGCACAGCATTGCCCCTTCTGTAACAACAGCTCATTTTATCTTACAAATATGTTTGCTTCCCGGAGAGTTGGGACCTGGAGCAGGTGTGAGTTGGTTTCCGCTGATCGGCGGGTAACCCTCCCCCGCCCCCCCCCCCGCCAGACTCTTCTCAAAATTTCCATAACTGATCTAATGGAGTAGGTCGTGAGCTCTCTGCCTGGGATGTCACAACTGGTATCTCAAATTGATTTTTGAAAGCAATGTATCTGTCAGGTGTCATTAAACAACATTCTTGGATATAGACCTGGACAGCTCTCAAGTGAGCATCTAAGACCAATGAGCTGATGAACAGAAAACATAAAAGTGAAGACTATTGGAAATTTGTATTACACATTTCTAACAACAAGGTTTTTGTTCAAATGAAACCTTGAAAACTGAACGTAAGGACAAAAAAAAAAGTGCACCCAACTGCCCATGTGAAGAAAGTTCTGGCAATTCAAGATATTTCCAACAGGGCCATCGAAATTCTGGTTCCTTATGCAAAGGAAGGGAAAGGCCCTGCTACCTCATCTAAAAAGCCCCATTATGATGAATATATATTGTACTTTTTAAATTAGCTTTAAGGTCAATAACTTTCTGCAAGTTTCCCAAGGGCTGAAGTTGGCTTTGGGGAAGGTTCAGTGAAAAAATGAAATAATCCCAAATAAATTTATTTTGCACCACAAAACAGCAACAGCAATTAACACAGAACGAGGCATTTAATTTCATAACATCTTTGTAAGTCACATCAAGGGGCATAACACACAAGCTTTGTTATCCACTTTTGAAGAATCCTACGATGGACCAAGTTTGTGCGTTTTCTTTGCAGATGACGTAGAGCTCCTGTGGTGAATGGAGGTGCTCGGGTTGAAGGTTCAAAATGTGCTTTCTTTCAAAGGGCAGAAGTTCAAGTTCAATGTTGGCCAACAGTCACGGTATAAGAAAAAACACTTGCAGCAGAGAAAACACCATTAACTTTCTCACCCCAAATACAGGTTGACAACTTTGTGTACTTGAAAGCAGTGTTGACGTTGACTTAAAAACAAAACAAAACAAAATTCAAAGTTCTAGGTGGTTCTCGTTCTGCTCAGTGTATCCATGCCAGCTGTCACCAGCCTGATTTTCCTCTATCTGTGGACTTGCCTGAAGAGGGACAGTGACAAACACTCTGACTTCCATTGGCAGCTCATTGGCGTCCCTACCACAGACCAAACTTGAAGGTGTTTTGTGGAAGATGTATAATTAAAGTGATGTCGCTTTCTGGAAGGCTGAGACCAGAATGACCTGAACTTGGAACACATCTCTGCTCCTGTTCTGGTTGCCACCTGCCCTACCAGTGGGGGGCAGACATTACATCTAGGATGTGCTCCTTGGGTCATTTTCCATTCCTGAGTTCAAAGAGACAGAGAAGAACGATTTTCTTCAAAGTGAGCCAATCAGCCCTCTGCTTTGAGCCGGAACCAACAACATCCAGATGAGATGATGAATCACCATCTCAAACAAGGCACTGGCAACTTTTTACGGGCAATTAAACTATCTGCACTTACGGAGGAAGGCTGACTATGCTTTCTGCTCAGCGACAGGAAAGGAGGACAGTTTGGGACTTTCCAGAACCCCAATTTTCCTCCCAGCTCGTATTTATCAAGCATTTGAGCCAGTCTGAACCACCATTTGAACTTCCGTTCACCTAACATTTGGACTATTTGGCATTAAGTTGCCATGGAGATGAGAAAGAACAGGGTCATGTTCCCACCACGGGCCTCAGATTTCTTCCTAAATATGAAGAGATGGAATGGGTGGCACTGCCTGTCCAAAATGTTGGTTTAAGAAGTGCCACAGAGTGCTTTCTTCTCTCTACTTTGTTCCTTTTAGGATTTAAAATATCCTTGGCTAGCTACCCTCATCATCTCAATACAGTAAAACCTGTTTGCTTGAACAAAAATTGATCCTGACTTTGGTCACGGGTAAGAAGCTTGATCGCTCTGGATGGCAGAACAAACATGGTCTTTTGCAAACACTATGAGGCAGCTTCCTTTAGGAAGTGTACACTTGGTGTCAGGCTCTGAATTTGGTTTTGATGACATGCTAAGTCCCTGTGCAGTGTCAGCTATGTTTTCAAGAAGAGAACAATCTCCATACCTGATGCTTTTGTAACATGTATCAAATTTTTGATAATGCGACGTAGGATAGATGAAAAAACCTTGATCCATCAGCTCCCCAAAATATGTGTAACACGTCTTTAATATGTCCATAAAAAAAGGAGTACAGAATAGTCATTCTAGAAATCCCTGCCAACAACATTGCGTCTTGTTCACTACTTTTCAATTTCCAAAGGGAAAAGCAAGGGTTCCAGCAATTTATTTCCCTGTATTTTATTGGGTTATCAAAACAGAGGATAGGAATACCTTGAGTCAGTGTCTGTAGAGTTACAAAGCATCTTTCAATCAATTATTATTCATGACCTCAATTAGGTAAAACAGCAGAAATAAATTCCAAATCTTTGATCTTCCATGGTAATGCGCTGAGCAGTAATTGGCATTTTTTTTTTTAAGATTTCATTTGTTTGAGAGAGAGAGAGAGAGATAAGAGAGAGCACGAGAGGGGAGAGGTCAGAGGGAGAAGCAGACTCCCCACTGAGCAGGGAGCCCGATGTGGGACTCGATCCCCAGACTCCAAGATCATGACCTGAGCCAAAGGCAGTTGCTTAACCAGCTGAGCCACCCAGGCGCCACTTGACATTCCTTCTTGTGTATTCCTCTGGTCAAAGTGACTGCTACTTTACATTCTCCCACTTCACACACACGGTCCAGAGAAGCAAGGCGCTCGGCATGGCTTTGTTTTCTGATAATATATTATCATAGGCAATCAAATCTGCAACGTTGTGTCCGCATATTCTCACCAGGTGACAAGAATGGCCAGGACATAATGGAGGCACGAGAAGGGATGAATGCATTGGGCAAGGCAATGCAATCGAGAACTCCACTTTGCCTCATCTTAAAAGTAGCTGAGAGTTTGCGGATGAGTTGATTTAAGGTTCTTATTGGAATTCCCACCTTCAGGAACACTGGTTATTGGGGCTGGAGGCTTAGGGACAGTCCTGCTCTTGGAGAATGACTGCTTTGAGGCAGAAGCAGTTCACTGTACCCCCCACCGGTACCTATTGCCCCTGAATGGGGGCCCCAGAGCCAGCTTTTGAGATGGAAATGCTGAGGTCCATGGAGTGGCCCTCAAATGCCAGACACCAGAAAACCCCAGTGGAGAGTAAAAGATCCTGCTGAAGGTGTCCTGGCACTGTAGGGGACATGTCCATGGTTTATTCTCAAATGAAGTCAATGTCATAAAGAAGCATAAAGATACTTGTGAATTCGGACACCACCAAGCCTGCACCTTCCGTGTGCGTTATGGGAGTGTTTATGCAAAATGATTAGCCGAGTGCAGACTTGACATCTATTTAACATAAAATCTCCTCTGATCTTCCGTTAGACACTCACGTATCCTGTAGGTAGTCCTGGGGACACGGGATGCCCCCGCCGAGATTTTGTCCCTAACTTGGAAGGTGGTCTGACCCACGGATTCCACTGAAGCCTCCGGTGGAAACACTCGCCCTCCTGGGCTCTGAATCCCACGACTCTCACCCCGTGCAGATCCGGAAGGAAAGAAGGCCGCCCTCGGCTGACACTCCCGCCCTCTGGACAGCGGGTCCTGTTAGAGTCCCGGCATCGGACCCACAGAACGGCCGCGCATCCCGGCTCCCACCTGGGACGAGCCCGCACACTCAGCTCGGGAGCCACCGGGTCCCCATTTGCACCTTCTCCCACTTTTGCTTCCTTCCCTTTGGCATCACTCCCCGAGTCCGCGGGGCCAGACCCTGGGCCTCCCCGAGCCCGGGGGCGGCCCCTTCCCCGGGACAGGGGCCTCTTGGGGGCAGAGACGCGTGTCCCCCACGGCCCGCTCCCCCGCAGGCGCTGGGGCACCGCCGCCCGCCCGGCGCGCACACAGGGAAGGCCCCTCGCCGTCGGGACGCCCTGC
>LNAC01000938.1:28383-106017 GCA_002007465.1 Ailurus styani
TCCTCCAAGTCACAGCCCCGTCGCTCCCGGGGGACGAACGCACGGGCTCATGGCCGCCGCTGGTGCCCGGAGCTCCCCGGGGAAGCTGTGCCTCCCTCCGGAGGACGCGGGTCTCCCCAGGCCGCGGGCTCACGGCCGGGACTCGTGGGGTCTGGAGCAAGGACCCTGAGCAGCCCTGCCACTGAGATGGAAGCCGGTGTCCTAATGCAAACCAGGCAGACTTCAACCGTATCCAGAAATAACCCTAGAGACTGAACTGTGATTAGTGTCACTCGATGTTGGGTTCAGAGAGGGTGCGGCTGAAAATACCAATCCCTATCTGTGCTTCTTGCACTAGGAAGGAAGGAAGGAAAACACAAGGGGAAGGAAGGAAGGAAGGAAGGAAGGAAGGAAGGAAGGAAAGGAGGAAGGGCGGGCGGGCAGAAGGAAATCAGAAGGAAGGAAGGAAGGGAGGGAAGGAAGGAAAAGAAAAAAAGAAATAAAGACAAAGACGAGGTCGTTCAGGAACTTACAGTGTGACCCGGGGAAGGGGGAAGGCAGAGGCAGCAGCCTGCAGGAGAGTTACTTAAGGGAGGAGGTCTGGGGGGACGTGGGAGGCCCCCCCCCCCCCCGTGAAAGCCCCCTGGGGCTCAGGCAACCAGCAGGGGCAGAGGGGAGGCACACAGCGATGAGCAACAGCCACAGAAGGATGGAAAAGCCAAAGTTACTCCATAGCTGCTGAAAATACTTAGAATATAGTTAAAATTATTCTTAACCAATTGAAATTCTGTGAAATGCGGACAATGTGAGAGAGACAGAGAGAAACCAGAGTAAATGTCCTTTGAGCAGAGTTTCAGAGAACGACAAGGGGCGCACTTCTTTGCAGTGACAAGCCCCAGGACGGACATCCCAGGACAGACAACCAGCAACGTGAAACCCGCGCGGGGGGAGTGGCCGCGGCCCGTCAGCGAAGGCCGTCGTGGACAGTCCAGTCAGGTCCAAGGATGTTTTCTCAAAATATTAGTATTTTCTTTCCCAGGGGAGATAAAATGACCTTCTAAGCTTAGAAAACACTTGGGGAGAGGGATTCAAAAGCAGCTACAAGGTGCTTCGAGGTGAGGACACTTTTCTGAAAGGGAAGCGATGCCACAAGGTGAAGCGTCCGATGCAAATCTAGCTGAGGAACAACGAGGAAACCATCTGGCTGAATCTAACCTCCTCAGTATGGACTTCGGCTGTGTGTGTCCAAGCCACACGGTCCCACATGGCGGCCAAGCCCTGCCGGAAAGATCCAGAATGCCATTCCGGCGCCATCTCTCCCCTTGCTCTTTAAATTGGAATTTTATTAGAATAGCTTCGCAAAATCTGGGTGTAGGAGAATATTTTCAATCCAGCGATACTCATGACTAGATGTGGGATTTTCCCCGACACTTTCGAAGACTGTGTCTTTAAATCGGATGGGATAAGAACAGGTGTGCTAAGGAATCTGCGCCCTCACTGCCCCGCCGTGTGCGCTCACCCAGCTGAAGGTTCGCTGTGCAGCAAGAACGTCCACGGCGGTTGCTGTCACCAGGCCCGGGGCGTCAGATCCACAGTTCCAGTCTCATTCTCACTTTCAACAATTATTCAACCAACTGCCATGTATTATGCATCAGTTGTTTATGAGTAATTTCTCCTGCTTTTTTTTCCTTTCTGGAACTTCTATGAATAGTATTAGGACACTATGAAATGCTCAGCGGTGATCAGTGCTGAGAACCACAGAGATCGCTGGAAACCTCACCTCCCTGCTTTCTCAAGGTACATCTTGAAATGCTGCTGCCTCCGTGCAGGCAGAGGTGGAGGGTTGCGGAGGGGAGGGCGGCACTGAGATAGACAGAAACACAAGGCACCAGAACTAAATGTCTCCTCCTCACCTGTCCCCAGAGGCAGCAAATGACAGCCAGGTACTTGGGGTTCACTTCAGCTTGTGCGTCGACGGGCTGCAGAAAGTCGGCTTCCCACATCAGTAATGCTCTGGGAAGGGGCTGATTGGCCCACACTAGTTCTATGAGGAGACAGACAATAAAAAGTTGCTTCTCCTTAAAGGTCAGTTCTTTCAATCCTTTCTATAACATGGAAAATTAAAAAAAAAAGTTGGTTTCAATGATATTTCAATGTATTTTTAACACTTTCCCTCACTGGTGTCATGGATGTTCAGGATCTTTCCTTGCAGGGACGGAGAGGATGAGGAGGCTATCCAAATGGTGAACGAGTGGTGGTTTTACAGATGGCTCCTCAGGAGGTTACTACAGACCGGGCAGGGGGGCTTCCGGGCCAACCACGTGGCCAGGAGCTCCCTGGAAAGCTAGGAAACCCAGGAGTGAGAATATGGCGGCCAGCCTTGCAGCATCAGGGGGAACGCCAGACCCGTCGCCATGTCTGAGCCTCTGGTCTTTAAGCTCAACGCCACCAGGGCTGTAACGCCGGAACTGCATCAAGACCGAGGGAGGGATGAGCGTGTCAGGCCTCACACCGTCACCACCTCTGCAGACACAAGCCAGGGTGAATCCCTGCCCTTGCCCAGGTGAGAACCGTTCCAAGTCCAAACACACACGTTGCTTCCGAGGATTCCACAGAATTATCCAGCTTGGGAAGATGGGAGATCCGTGGTGAATAACTACACAGCCACATTCCTAGCCTTCATTTTATCAAATACTATGGACCTAACGCTCCTGAGGGGGACTCGCATCGGAAGTGTCTGTTTTCTTGAATTAAAACATCATGAAGATTTATGCTCAAGAACAGGAAGACATTCCTATTTCTAAAGGTTCCTCCCTATGTGGGTGGTACATTTATTAAAAAGCACAAGAAAACAACTGACTTGTTAGAAAAATGGACCGAACACAATAAAAAAACTAAACAAAACTTCACACCGTGGCTCATTCAACAATGATCAAGCATTTAGATCAGATTTTCACAATATCATATTTAGATTTTTGTTGCTTTTAAGGATGTCTGTTTTTGGCAGCAATGGGACACTCGTGGCTTGAAATGCACTTGAAATGTATCCAAACTTCATCTCTGAAGTCTTGGAAACATGGGAAGTCATGGAGCACAGGCCTTGAGGAACTGGGGGATTACAAGAAGCCAAAAATATAACAGCTATTAGTACTCATCGTAATTGTTGAGATCTGTAAAGTAGGCATTAGAATAGGTCTTCCCAGTGAGATGTGGGTTGAAGTACTTGTTTCTTTCCTCTAGGATCAAGTTGTTTTTGTTAAATGCCTGTAAAAAGTAAAATAATTTAAAAAATGAGATTTAAGAATACTCCATAAGCAGCATTTCAGAAAGAGAACATAATGAGATGATTAGGTTGAATTTGAAACTCCCTTCTGAGGCTCCATTGCTCGAGATGTGATTTCCCACTTACTTGCTTCCCCACCTCATAGGACTTCCTGAGGACCTGCCTCATGACCAGAATGAGGTTGGCAAGTTTTGATAAACAGATCTTGGGAAATTGAAACCCTCAACAAACCTAAAACTCCCATGATTTCAAATCAACAGACACTCTGAATGTTATGGAACTGAGTACAATTTAAGGAGCTTTCTGATGATCACGGATAGGTACATTAGTAAGAGATTTCAAAGAAGCTTATGTAAGTAAATGCATGACATTTCAAATGGCTTGATTTCTTTTCATTTTCTACAGTTGTCGGCAGGGGAGCCTGTGATGAGAAAGCAGCCCCTCCAGGATGCTACCTGGGCATTCTGCAGCCGGACGAGCTGACTCAGACCCAGCGTCTGAACATTTGCCTAAGGACCCCAGCTTAGTGGTGTCACCACAAGTTCCTGTTTTGCTTTTCCTGGGGCACCTTTTTCTTTTTTTAATTTTTTTAAAATTTAAATTCAATTACCTAACATATAGTACATTATTAGTTTCAGATGTAGTGTTCAGTGACTCGTCCGTTGCGTGTAACACCCCGTGCTCATCACATCACGTGCCCTCCTTCATGCCCATCCCCCCGTTACCCCATCCCCCCCACCCATCCCATCCCGCCACCAGTCAGAACGGCCAAAATTAACAAGACAGGAAGCAACAAATGTTGGTGAGGATGCAGAGAAAGGGGAACCATCTTACACAGTTGGTGGGAATGCCAGCTGGTGCAGCCACTCTGGAAAATAGGACGGAGGTTCCTCAGGACATTAAAAATAGCTATCCTGGGACACCTTTTAACCCAATGAGTCACCCAGGCGCCCGCTTGGGACACCTTTTAAAATAACCACTTAGAGGGGCATCTGGGTGGCTCATTCGCTTTAGTGTCTGACCCTTGATTTCGGCTCAGGTCATGATCTCAGGGTTGTGAGCTGGACTCAGTGGGGCATCTGCTTGAGATTCTTGCCCTCTCCTCCTGCCCCTCACCCCTTGGCTCACGCACCCCCAAATAAATAAATAAATAAATAAATAAATAAATAAATAAATCTTTAAGAAAACTAAAAAAATAAAATAACCACGTAAGAGCTGAGTCTGCAAAATGTGACTGACGTCTGCCCCAAGTACCTTAGAAGCAATGGGTACCTGCTCCCCTCTCTCTGTCTCCTGCTCACTGCTGACCAGGGACGGAGGACCGCCCTTCCCCGGGCGCACTGGGATGGGCAAGTCATAATCCTTGGGACCCGACTTCCTTTGAGTGAGGGCACGGAAACTGTGCCTCCAGCCAAAACAACCCTGGGGTTTCTCCTTCCTCAAAGGGGGAGCTCGGGTGCTGAGGGGGCTGCCTGCTGATCCCGTGCGGCCTGTACCTTCTCATTCAGCAGGTCATAACATGCATAGTACTGCGGGGCCCAGCTACAGGCCTCCCAATACAGGCTACCGTAGCCACTTCCGACAAGAATGTCCTTCCTTATGAAGTCATTAAAGCCACCTACAGTTTCAAAATGCAAACTCTTGCCAGGTCGAGGGTGAATATTAAAAGGACTAACACAAAGATGTAGGTTAGTCGGCAGAGGCCAACTGTCCAGGACTGACCAGGGCAAGGTATTGGAAGAAAGTTCCAGAAGGATCATTAGAGGCTAGGCAGCAGGCAGGGCCCTCAGAGCCCTCTGTCCTCATGGCGGTGACATTTCTTAGTATCTTGGGTGGCTCCTGGATCTCAAGTGAGATTGAAGACCAGCTAAATTATCTTGAGACACTTGAAGTGACACACAAGTCGACAGGTTGGAATCACATTTAGAGGAACCCCATTCTTGGATTCTGAAGGCTTGTTTGAAAGGTTCTTGCTCATAAAAGGACTTGTGTTCCTCCTCATACTCTGGGAGCTCAGTACTGAGAGGGTGTGAGGGGCGTGTTATTGGTGCCTGGTGCTTCGTTCCCTGACTCGAGCGCGGGATTAGCGGCAGGTGCTGATGGGTTCTAGATCCTGGTGTAAGCAAGGCCCGGGGTTGGCTCTGTCTCTGTTCCAGTGGTGGAGAAGGGGGTCTCGCGGTAAGAGGGAAAGACTTCCCAAGCACGTGAAGTCAGGGAAGACATTCCATATTCCCACATGGGAAGGAAATCAAATTTCAAAGGAAACCATCATAGCAGAGAGAGCAGCAAAATGCTCCCTAAGAAGGTTAAGGGGTACCACCAATTTAAGAGGAATATCAAACTGAGAACTTCCTTCATTCACGTGGGTGGTAGGGCATGCAGGGTAAAGTCGACAAGAACCCCGGAAGTCCTTCCGGCTACACCCCCGACTCCTGCACCTTATCCCACTTAAGTCTCACAACAGATATCTGACAGTTCATGTTGCTATACCCATTTTAAAGATGAAGAGACTGAGGTTCAAAGAATTAACTAACTGTATTCTAAACCCTGACACACAACGCCTCAGATAAAAACCACATTTACTTTGCCAGGCGCTATTCAAGGCATTTGGTGTAACTATTTCATTTGCTTCTCATGATCTCCAATTTACTGAGGAGAAAACAGAGGCTCAGTGAGTGTGAGTTACTGGCTTTATGTTTAGCCAGCTGGTGCCTCATGGACTCAGGTCTGCCTGGTCCAGAGCTGATGCCATTTCCACTCCTTCTTCCTCAGAATGAGGAGACTGGCCACGACTCTCTATTCCTGGGGCAAACACTGAATTCATCACCCCTTGAGAAAATTTAACAGAAGACTTCGTCCCACACCAGTCACACAGCGTGCGGAGCTGAAGAACCTTCATGATGCATAAAACTCGTTTGAAGATAGTTTTTATAAAAATGTAACCGTTTTTCCCAGGATCCCATCCAGGTGATTCCTGCCGTAACCCTGGACATCGGACCCCACCCTGGTCCTCATTACTGCCGTCGGAGCCTGGAGCTCTTCGCTGCGGCAAGAGCTCTCTCTGGACGTGGAAAGCACAGTGCAGGCAGAGCTGGCCATTGGCTAATGACCCAATATTTTCCAGCATTTTATATGCTGCTGTTTCCCCATAGAAGACGCCATCTTTTTCGCCGGCAAGCAAACTAAGATGGCAGCTCCTCACAAGGGGCACCCATTACACCTTGCTCTCCATGCTTCCACGTAAGCCACCACCCCTGAGCTTGGCCAACAGCCCCCAGGTGCCTTCCTTGCACCTCTGGCTGCCGATCCCTCACCTTGATGGCTTCCACTGAGTCATACTTGTCCAGTTTGTTGATGTGGTTGGTTATGCTGGTGTTGAGAGGGGCGGGAGCAACGGGGTGGATGACGGTGGCGTCGTGGGATTGCTGCTGGTACCGCTGGCAGTAGGTGTAGACGAGCAGTGTCAGGAGGCAGCCCAGGATGGAGCTGCTCAGCCCCACGGCGATCATGTGGAACATATTGAACTCTGGGAAGACAGCATCAAAAGTGACGCTACTTTGGAAAAGAACACACTACTCAACAGGGCAACACACTCGGATGAAAAGAGCAAGACAAAAATAAAAGGCCCGTGACCTTCCTTTGAAATGTCATGGCCACCAACACACTCCCCTACGGGGAGCACAGCGTATTTTAAGTGAATGCTCTTATGGACTACAACCAGTCTCTTGGAGATCACCTCCATATATTAGCAGGAGTGTTTTTTTCTCTAAAGGATTGTACAAGTCTGCTCATCTGTTTCAAGTGCAGCATGATCTCTGGTCTAGGAGGTTCCCAGAGAACATTTTTTCCATGCTCTTTAATAGGCGAACATCCCTGCCTACAGCCTATGGGAACAAGGTGAGACTGCATTTACTGCTTCCAATTATTGCTCACAATTACTGTGTTTTGGAGACCTTATGATAAAAATGGTTTACACTAGGGGCGTCTGGGTGGCTCAGTGGGTTAAAGCCTCTGCCTTCGGCTCATTCATGATCTCAGGGTCCTGGGATCGAGCCCCACATTGGGCTCTCTGCTCTCTTCCCCCTCTCTCTCTGCCTGCCTCTCTGCCTACTTGTGATCTCTCTTCTGTCAAATAAATAAATAAAATCTTTAAAAAAATGGTTTACACCAAAGAAATAAATGAGGTGTGCCAAATGAATAAAACATGCTCTTTTAATGGTTATGAAACAACCTTCTTTTACATATTTTTTTCTATTAAATAGCATCTTTGGGTTATTTTCCTTGAGTTATGAATACAAGATGTTGAAAAAAAGGAGCAGACATGGATTTATGTCTCTAATATGGGACTGGCTTGCGGGACATCAAGGTAACATAACAAAGACCTTGTAACGTCTGCGAAACAACCACACAGAAAAATAGATGTTCCTCATGTGTTGACAGAACACCATACAATGAAGGTTTCAAGCCTTTCAGGGAATAAAGACAACATCTGGGTGATGCTCACGGAGCTGGGCTTAGTGAAAAACAGGTGAAGCAGAACGTGACCTTACTTTTTCTACTCTGTGTGGCTAACCTGTCACTTGTGGGTTACTGGCCTTGTCCCTGCACAGGATACACCCCGAGGATGTGCTTTCCCTCCGGGTATCCCCTCCACACACCGCCAGGGGGTGCAGGGTCACCCACACTCTTCCCTGATCTGTCTGTCCATCCTGCACCCAATCAGAACCACTGGAAATGCCTGCTAGGCACACTGCAGACGCCAGGAGAATCGCAGAGTCACAGAGAGAGGCCCCCAGGCTCTCGGGAGAGAAGGCCTGCAAGTCTGTTCCTTGCACCCAGGCCCTGGGGTGTTTGCCCCTCAACTACCCTGACTCCTGCCTGAATCTGCAGCGGAGGTGGGGTACCCTCAATGTCCCCACTCCCTGACGTGTCCCTCTATGCCGTGTCCCTTTGCGACCCCTGGATGTCGCGTTCTTGGGACCCCTGAGAGACAGAGCTGTCTCCCTAGGTGAGGGGGCAGCATGCACGGAGGCTGGGCTCACTGGAAGCTGCAACCACCACCCTCCTCCCCCACTCCTGACACGGGTGTCTAGTGTCTGCAGCACCAGTGTCTGGGGATAATCCAGTGGACGTTACTAGAATATTCCACCAACATCGCCTGCTCCTCCACCGGTTTTTCACTTCTTGATTTTTTGGTCCACGGTCTAACAAAATGGAAGCAATTCCATTGCTCCCTGACCTTTCCCGACTCTGTGTGAAGCCTCCGGAGCTGCGCAGCCCCCCCACCTGGACGGGCTGGACGGAGCATCCAGGGGGCGTCCCACCAGCCACCGCCAGAGGCGTCTCCTAGACACTGAAACTGCTCAAGGGAAGCGACAGCTGGTGTCACTTCATCGTTTCGTATGTCAGCCGTTTTGACTCCCCAGGGTCAACACCATCTACCCGGAAAAGCACTTTCTGCGCACTGATAACATTTTATTCGAACATGTGGAAGATGTATGACACTCGCCATATGCAGACACGTTGTCATTAGTCCATTGAATCACGGGTGCAGGTGCCCGGGGAGGCTGGGGCCAACTGACATCTTTATGAGGACTGTATAGTCTCTGTGTCTCATGAAACTAAAAATAGCTAAATTGAAAATTTCCAATAGGCCTACATTTTTCTGCATAGGGAAAAATAGTGTCTATTAAATCTCTTTTGAATTTGCTTAGTGTGCCTCTTTGCTTTGAATATGCTTTTTTCCCTATTGTTTTTGGTCAGGAAAGCTGGAATAGAAATCAACTACCCACTTGGCTCAACTGCATGACTTCCTGTACAAAACTTGATTGATTTCTCTTCAAATGGAAACAAAAAAAGACATCTGTGTTGTCTTCCTAAATACCCCCAAAACATTTTGCTAGGTAATTCTTTTACCCATCAGCCCTACAATCAGATCCATGTGACTTCTGACTTGCCTATCCTGGTGTGCCATGTAAGCAGCCTAACGATCTAAAAATATCAGTTGTGAATATTACAGAGTAAGGAATGTCTCTAAGATTTAATCATGTCAAGGCATGGTTTGGGGTTGGGTGGCCAATCAGCCCATCTGACTCAAAACACAGAAGCAGCATTTTAGGATGGGAATGGACTTTGCACCATGTTCTCCCAGGTGCTCAAGGCCCTTGAAGGTCTCCTGTATCCTAACCCAGAGGGGGCTGGCTGGGGAAAGTGGTGTTTGAATCTCTGGTGGGCATGGAGGACTAGTCAACCCTGCAGAGATATCAGCAGGCCGACCTCAAGTTCTGTCTTCGCCTCACATTGGACAGGGGCACCCCTTAAAAACTCTTCTTCACTTTGACCTACGCTGCCTCCAAGGGCAGCAGGCATCCCTGGACCCTGGGTGTTGTCCAAAACTGTCTCCTGACCAGGGGTGCTGTGGCTCCAGCCCTCCAGACACAATCCTCCCAGATACCCACTGCCAGGGTCCTTCTCCTCTGGTGCTCTGGCCTTAAAGCTCCCACTCAGATCCCACTGACAGGATCCCAACTCTGGCTCCATTGCTGACAACCTGCGTGAACTTCGTCCAGTGGCCTCATCTCTCTGACCCTTCCCAACCTTAATGCAGATGACAGTGCATGGCTGCAATCTGCAAAACTGAAATCTCTGGGAACGGATTTTTCATCACTCATCTGGCAGCACAGCATGACCTGACCTGACCCTTTTGCTGCAGAACTAACCAGAACTGTAGGAGTAGCATTAGCATCTTTACTTGGCCCACACTTCACGAGACATCAGGCAAGGGACTGGCTACAGAATGTGGACCCGGGCACTGCAGAGTGTTACGTAACAGACACCATATGCCCCATAGGACCCAAGTGAAATCCAAAAAACACTGAATTCTAAAACCCTTCTGTATTTCCAAAGGTTTTACATTAAGGAACTGTGGGCCGTGGAACCTACATGAACGCTCTTTGTGAGGATCAGATAGGATACTTCTTGCCATTTAATACGGTGCTGTAGAGTGACTGATCTAAAAATATTATGGGACACTTACAGCTATGATTATTTTTTATGGGAACTAGTGTCTATTCATCTTCTAGCTGGATTCCAAGTCAGTGACTGTGAGTCTGTGAGCTCGCCGAACAAGGTAGGTCAGACACCAGACACCACATGTCTCAGGAACTGGGTCTTTTACGACATGACTGCTGGTTCCAGAAGGCCTGGGGCTATTCGTGTCCCTGTGGTCAACTCAGTGCCCCTCACAGCACTCACGGAGTGGGTGCTCCACAAAGATTAGTAAATGAACAGGTTAACAGCTAACTAAACAGACAGAATGCAACAGATAGTGAGCTCCTAATTAACGTAGTTAACAGCAGTAAGTACATTCCTAAAACACACTCATGAAGCTCCGGATTCCATTTGAACATAAAGCCCAGAGCTTCTGTGAGTCCCCTGGTGGACTGGATTATGGTAGGAATGGTATTTACAGGTCACCAGCCACATGGACAATTCTGTAGTCTTGGTGTGGATATTGGCTCTGACTACCAAAGGGGGACAGAGGATGGGCTTTCACCAGTGGACAGTCAGCCCCTCCTGCCCAGACAAGGTAAACACAGACAGTCAAGTCCAAATTTAGCATGCACAGGAACCAGAGAATGTGAGTTTTGTCATTCAGGTTTGCAGAAAGTTTAAAAACCACCTCTGGAGATGTAGGTCTAACCTTATGCCCCATAACCTCATGACAGTTGTCACTCCAGCGGTCTGGAGGCTTGATCAAGGCTGGCTGCCATGTATTTGCACTACAGATATGAAGAAAATGCTTGAATGGAGTCTTGTTCGTGAGAAATTTAACTATAGCTAATATCAAGATCATTGGTTCTTAAAGCTTATTAGCTTCCACTGAAATCACCTGAAAAGCTTATGAAGCCACAGAGCACTGAGTCCCAGTCAGAGAGGTTCTGATCCTGCAGGGGGTGGCGGGGACTGAGAATATGCATTCCTACCACCTCCTGCGGAGATGCTGGTGATGTTGGCAGATACCGCACCTGAGAACCACTGATCCAGATGTCAAATACATTCGCAGTCATACTACCAAAGTATAAGGTGTTTGGATCAAGGGTTTCTTCAGTCTGTTTCTTGGGCCAAACATCATATGAAATGTATGGGAAGAGAAATGATGGGAAAATATCAGAAATCAATTAAAAATTAGTTAAAAAGAAGAGCTTACCCCCACACCGTTTCTCTTCTACACTGCTGGATCTCGCCACAGATACTTCTGGAAAAAAATAATTAAATCACAATGTGTAACGGGTGTTGGAAAGAGAGAGCGCATCCATGATTCATTTACAGAATGTCTAATGATTTCGTGTTTTATGTGACTCAAAGTTCCAAAAGCCTGATTACCTGCTAAAAAAAAAAAAATTGTATGTTTCTTTGTTTTAAGGAACCTGAGATGTATCCGGTCAAGGTCATCTAGATTGGGAAGGAGTGAGATTCATTATCACAGAAAGAAAAGGTTATGGTCCTTTGGATTGAAACCAGGGCACTAAATTTTAAAATAAAGGCCAGAGTATGTGCAGATTTTCTGTTATCATATTATTTTCCCAGCTGTGGACCCCACAGTGTTGGCCTCGGTGTTCATGCCTCTGAGCAAAGACAGTGTTGTCAAATTCCCTGCAGAGGAGACCAATCCACTAGAGCCCCAAGGAAATTGCCAGAACAAATAAAGCTCCCATTCAGCACCCACTCATGCTTTTTGCCATGACACACATTAAATACCCAAGTAAAATGCCAACAAGAGAACAGATCCAGGAACTGGTCTAACCCACAAGGATCAAATATCATTTTGGGGAACCAGAGATGTTATTCTTTCCTATGCTGATTTTTTCAGTGGGTAAGAAGAATTAGCAATATGTCCATAGTCAAAAAAGAAAACAACACAATAAATACTTGCAGTTCTATACCATACATGATGGAAGTGCCTTATAAGACTAAAGCTAATAATTTTCTCTAAAATATGGTTACCTTTTCCATAAGTGGAAGAAAACAAGGTAATTACCTATGATTACCGTGTAGGAGGTTGGTCTCTGCTTTGGTCCACATCTCCACCCTAACATCCACAGCGGACATACACAAAATGACCTGAAAGTTTCTAACCCTATGCCTACATATGACAGAGAACTGAACACTGATTTCACATGGAAAAGCCTGCAGCCCAAGGGCCAGCCAGTCTCTTCTCCAAGATGAGACCCATGGGAGGTTTCCATCTTCCCAAGTTTGCATAAAGAATTGGCCTTTCTATTCCGTACAAGCACATGCACACAGCACTGCAAAGGCATTTAATCCAGTGTCAAAATAACAAGATAATCTATTTTGATTTTTTGAGCAAAATCATCTCACTGTGTTACAGTCAGTAAATTGTAAGAGATACTGTGTTAGAAAAAAAGTTCTTAACACTCATGGCCCTAATTCAAGCCTAAACCCACAGTTATCTGTAAATCTACTGTCTAATTACCTTGAAACCACAAGAGTTGATAGAATCATCTCTGTTTCATGAAACAAGACCTCAAAGGACAGATAAAACTCCCACCTATGACTCATTTCCTCTCTAAATGATGGAAATGATGTGGTTCACACTGACAAGCCTCTCTGCCCTTACCTGGGATGAAATTGGAATCAAAACCACATGGCCGGCTCTCGGTGGTGTTTCCAGAACACTGGTTGCCCACAGGGAACAGAAGGATGCACTGGCGGGCACGGACCTGGACTCCAGACACGTCACACTCAGACCAGTCTGACCATTCCGACCAGCTCTCTGCAATGATCAGAAGAGGGGACACGTGACAATGATGCCCCCTGAGACCAACCCACCTGGAAGCACCATAGGTCACACGCATGACTTTAAATTTTCACATTACATTTGTAATGGGGCTGTGCATACATAAGATGGACACGTATCCTCTGAGCACCCCAGTAAATCAATTACACATCGGCAGGAATAAAAGACCTTGTAGACCTGTGATCAAAAATAATGGGCTTTTCTAAAATCCATGTTATTTTAGTGTTTTAAAGCCATGGGAATTGGACACTCGATAAGCTAATTCATGAGGTCCCGCTGTGCAGAGATGGTCAGTGGCTGGGGAGAGAAATCTTCAGTGCAGACCCCATTTCCCACAGGGCGATGCTCCTCTGTGAAGGGCAGCCCTCAAATGCTTTCCTGCCAAAATTCCGACAGGCCTCCAAGCTCGGGCAAGAGAAATGACGATGTGTGAAGGAGGGGGAGCCCTGGTTGGTGAGAGGGGTTTCCAGCTCCTACAAGCCCCTTCCCTTCTGTTGCAAAAAAACAGTTCTGCGGTCGATACACCAATGTCAGGTACTCGAGGGAGAAGTTATTTTATTCCAGCTGTATTGTTGCCTATGTGCCTAAGATCAGTGCGTGAGTCTGGGGTTAAGGCCCAAAGCCGAGTGATGTAAGGTCACTTCACCCTCAAGTGGAAAATTCGCTCCGATTCGTGAAATTCACCCAGGCTTACGGATGTATGAAAAGAAAACAACACTCATATTTCAAGTAAGGAGGTCAAAAAATGTGCTCTCAGTATTATTGGGAAATACTGAACAAATTAAAAAAAATTTTTTTATGCAGTTTGCTTTTTTGTTCTTCTCAAAATTTCCAGACCATCACTGCATAACAGGGAAAATTTGGAAATCAAACATGTGCCTGGATCCACTGTAAGGAGGTGGATCCACATTCCTTAAAAACGTGTAAAGTACCAGGTTTGGGGATGACTGTGAGGATCTGGTTTCTAGGCACTTTTTAATATAAATGGAACCTTCCAGAAAGATCTGCAGGAACAAGCTTAAAAATTAAAAGTATGGGTGCTTCAATGTCAAAGTCAGACTCAGAAGAGGGTGTCTCTTTTCCATTGCGAGCAGCCTCCACGTGTCAGGACAAAGCAGATGACTGGACAAGGACAGTGCTGTCACCCCGTGTTAGCCAGCCTCAAGCCTGGACTCCCCCTCACCCTGGACCTGAAGCCAAGTCCTTCAGAAGGGCTCTCCCTGCTCCCCAACCTGATGTTCAGATCCCATCACCAGGTGATATCATGCACTGGGATGACCCGCGTCGGTCCCTAGCTATGACACCCTGGTGAGAAATATTTACTCTATTGCCAAACAACGTGGTACGACGTCACTTCAAGGATAACAGTGCAGGGTTGGGGGGTTCCCTTCTAGGTGCTCTCATAGGATCTCATTGATTTTACCACCTGTCAACCAAGGGAGGGCAGGGGCGGGCTGCGCCCAGAGCCGGGGACCCGGCAGGCCGCTTACCCGGGCAGGGCTGCGTGTTGCAGAGCGCCTCCTCGGTGTGAAGCCCCAGGCAGATGTCTCCTCCGTAGGCTGGCGCTGGGTTTGTGCACGAGCGGGTCCTCATGTAGTGCCCACCGCCACACGTCGCCGAGCACTTCGACCAGGGAGACCAGCAAGACCAGACGCCATCCACTGGGAAGGGACACAAAGTCACAGCCCTTGTGACATCCTGAGCTGCCCAGGCTGCCGCGGCCGCGCACGGGAGGTGCCTTGCAGGAGGCATCGGGGCGCACCCCGGGGCGCACACGGGGGTGAGCTCTGGTGTCTGGGCTCCTCCTCCCGGGGAGGAACCCAGCGGGGCAGACTTCTCCCTGTGCTATGTGTCCTCAGCTCCTCGGACTTGTTCTTGCAGGCAACAGTTCTCAACATGGAACAGGCGAGCATGAAGAGAGCCGAGCAGGGCTCGGGATGTCCCAGAAAGTCCCGGTCCCGGGAAGGACGACGAGCCACGTTCCGTGGTCATCCACAGGATGGCCAGCTAGCTCTCTCTCCCTGTTGCTAACCGCACAATCCACCCAGAGCCAAGGTCAAGCAGCTGCACTCCCGGGCTCCCTTCCCACCTGGATGGCACTGGGCTCCAGGACCGGGGATGGAGAACGGCTGACGGGTTCTGGGGGGAACGGGGACCAGGCGCCAAACCACCCAACGGAGCATGAACCCCGAGGACTTGGCAGTGCGGTTCTGGGAGGGCCCCAGGCCACCAGTCCCAACATCCACGGCCAGACTTGGGGATGATGACGGAGGCAAGTTTTACAACGCGGATGCGAGGCATGACTGGGTCCGTGGCAGCTGGTAACCCGGAGCGTGTGTCCCGTTTGCCCCAGCCGGGGCCCCGACACCTGCGCCCGGGCGTCCTGAACGTGGCCACTGGTGGCCCGTCTGCATGTGGGACCTGGGGGCCCCTCCTGCCTTAGCTGATGCTGCTCGCCTGGCCCCTCCGCTGCCGGCCGTCTCCAGTACCGTCCTATCCGACCTGCTATTCATCCAATTCCTGAACGATGCGCCCTCCTGCTAGCCAGCCCCAATTTTTTCAGAATCTCAGGGTAAAGCTGCAAGAGCTTGTCATCTCGGCATGAGACTCATCCCTGGGCAAAACGAGCCATCACCACAGCCAGCAACAAGAAAACCCGAGGAGAGGCTCACTATTACCACATGTACCTGGTTCCACAGTTTATTTTCTCTGTATCCTACATAAAAAGAAAACAGAATGGGGCGCCTGGGAGGCTCCGGTGGTTTAGCCCCTGCCTTTGGCTCAAGTCATGATCTCAGGGTCCTGGGATGGAGCCCCGTGCCCAATGGGGAGTCTGCTACTCCTTCTGCCCCTTCCCCATTCATTCTCTCTCTCTCTCTCTCTCTCTCTCTCTCGCACACGCGCACGCAAGTAAATAAAATCTTAAAAAAAAAAAAAAAGCAGAAGCAATCATGAGAAGCAATGCCAAAGTCATTCAAGGTTGTTTTGGCTAGAATCACATCGTTGGTATTTTAATGCACTCAGCATGTTTTAATACATCTCTGCAGAGTAATATTTTTATTTAGATATAGGCAAAGGTAAAAAGAAACACGAGCAGGAGTTTCCTTTCTATGATATTTTTATCTGCCAAAAAAGTAAGAAACAAAACAGAAATGACACATTTGAACCCAATTTTAAAGTGAGTTTTGACCTAGCTGGGAACTTTGTGATTCCCAAGTTTCTACGTTTTCCCGAATCAGTGGATTGGGAAGTTAACAGGAGACTGGTCAGATAGCTGCCACTGGCTGTCATACCAGTAAAAGGAGGCAGAATTGTAAAAGTTTCAAAAATCCTCTTGCACATCTATTCTTACTGGGGGGACGCTTGCTGCCAGGTGTTCTGTCGGTACCCGGGGCTGAAGCTTGGTCTCTAGCACACATGCTTGCATACCCCAAAGGAAGGCGCCCACACATCACAGGGCCTTAGAGTAACAGGTGTCAAAGAACTTCGGCGTCTGAACGTGAACAAGACAGTCCAGAGCTCAGAGGGGTCTTGTGCCTCATCCAGAACCTGACTTAGAACCAACCACGGGATCTGGTGATTCTTCACTTTTGTATCTCATGATAGACCTGCGGAGCAGTGGCCAACAGGTATGTTTAACGATGCTCAGTATCACTAATTATCCATGCAATGCAGTTCAAAACCACAGTAAGATATTACCTCACACCTGCCAGGATGGAGATTATAAAAAGAAAAACAACAGATAACAATAGATAATAACGTTGGTGAGGATTTGGAGAAATCGCAGCTCTTGCCCACTGTTGGTGTGGAGGCAATCTGGTGCAGCCGCTAGGGAAAGCCTATGGTGGTTCCCCCAAAATTAAAAACAGAACTACTGTACATTCCAGCAATCCCACTACTGGGTACAAATAGCCACAAGAATGGAAATCAACACCTCAAAAAGATATCTGCTCTCCCATGTCCATTGCAGTATTATTCACGAAAGCCCACATAGGCTGCTGTTCAATACTGTATCTGTAGAAAACAGTCCCGCCCTGTGCACTTAAAGATTTGCGAACAGGGGCCCTGGGGTGGCTCAGTCTGTTGAGCCCCTGACTCTCGGTTTTTCTCAGGTTATGATCTCGGGTTGTGAGACCCAGCCCTTTGCTGGGCTCCGCGCTCAGAATCTGCTTGGGATTCTCTCCTCCCTCTCCCTCTGCCCCTTCCTCTGCTCTCTCTCTCTCTCAAGTAAATAAATAAATTTAAAAAATATTTTTTAACAGGGTGGCTCCCAAGTTCAATATTCTTACTACAATAAAAAATTTAAGGGGCGCCTGGGTGGCTCAGTGGGTTTAAGCCTCTGCCTTCGGCTCAGGTCATGATCTCAGGGTCTTGGGACTGAGCCCCATATCGGGCTCCCTGCTCAGCGGGGAGCCTGCTTCCTCCTCTCTCTGCCTGCCTCTCTGCCTACTTGTAATCTCTCTCTCTCTCTGTCAAAAAAATTAATAAAATCTTTAAAAAAATTTAAAAACAAACCAAAATTGAATTTTTCATTCATAATCATTTTTTAATTTTTAATTATATTTTAAAGATTTTATTTATTTGACAGAGAGAGACACAGTGAGAGGGAACACAGGCAGAGGGAGTGTGAGAGGAAGAAGCAGGCTTCCCGCCAATCAGGGAGCCCAAAATGGGGCTCGATCCCAGGACCCTGAGATTGTGACCTGAGCCGAAGGCAGAGGCTTAACGACTGAGCCACCCAGGCGCCCCTCATTCATAATCATTTTCTAATCATGCATCACTAATAGTCATACACTAGGAAGCCTATAAGCTGATGTCTAGAACCTACTTTGTGGTATTTCAAACGGTATTCATTCCTATCCACATTTCAACTAATATTCCAAGTATTATCTCATCTCGTCTAATAAATGCTACCACCGCATTCACACCAACCGTCCTCTTGGTATTGTGAAAAACTCCCCTGGCACAGACCTGTTAGTTGTTTACTAGAATGTAGTTCTTGTTCGAAACGCAGACGTTTGAGGGCGCATCTGTAACTGAACCCAGTTGCTAGAATGTTCCCACTTGTCACTTTAAACTGTAAGATCATATCTACCTCTACCAATTTCAACTGCAACTTCACTGTCCTAAGGGATAGTTTCAGAACTGGGGAAAGAGATGCTTCCAGTACGAAGGGAAATCAGAGGAAGATTCCAGCCACTTCACTCGGTCAGGTAGCTGTCCTGTTCTGTAACCGCCCAACACCCCCAGACCAGTCCAACCCCACTCCTCACTTCCTGCCACCTCCACCCTGTGCTCCCACCACAGATCTCCACCTGTTCTCGGAGCACGGAATCCAGAAGCAATGGGGATGGTGCTTTGTACTGGATGAAAATGATATTGAATACTGAAGTGAGAAGGCTAAAGTATTTCCCAAATAGAAATTACAGAGTATGGGGGCGCCTGGGTGGCTCAGTGGGTTAAGCCTCTGCCTTCGGCTCAGATCATGATCTCAGGGTCCTGGGATCGAGCCCTGCATCAGTCTCCTTGCTCAGCGGGGAGCCTGCTTCCTCCTCTCTCTGCCTGCCTCTCTGCCTCCTTGTGATCTCTCTCTCTCTGTCAAATAAATAAATAAAATCTTAAAAAAAAAACAAAAAGAAATTACAGAGTATGAAGAAGCTTCACCACGTAGCCTTCACTGCCAGGGAGCCTCTGGAAGTTGGGAGGAAAACGGGAACTTTGAAGCCAGGGAAAGAAAACAAACGTAGGCGCCGCACGAGGCGCAGCACGCCGGGGGAATGGAGCCGGGCTGGGCACCCGAGCCTTCCTAGCCTGCTGCATAGACGATGCCGGACTAACACAATAACCACACTGGTGCACATAATAACACACTCGGCATTGCCCCTTGTGTCTCCACCACCATGGGGGCTGTTCTAGAAATACGGGACAGAAGCACAGAGGGGTGAGGATGCAGGGGCGAGGCATGAGGGGTGGGACTGGCAGGCTGAGCCCAGCACCGGGCACCGTGTAGGGCTTCGCCGAAATCTGATCACGTTGCTACAAGTGCAGGGGGAATCACCTCCTGGCCCCGAAAGACCAGTTCAGAGGAAGATCAGACAAATCCACCAAACTCAGATCCATGTGTCCTGAAAGGATCCAGGCAATTAATTAAAGGGAATTATTGCTGATCAAACGAAATTCACAGATTAGTTACGCTGGATAGAAGAGGATGAGAATTCTTGCTCTGGCTCACTACTTCACCCACGACAGTAAAACAAGAATGACGGCCCCAGAAAGTACGATCACCAGCAATCGGAACAGCAGAGCAAAACGAAATGATTCATGTCTGAGTGTCGGGCATCCTGGGGACTGTTGGAGACACAAAGTCCTGCCTTCACAGTCCTCCGGGACATGGGTGTACGCGACACTGTCTCCCCAGAGTCCTGAGGCCTCGCCACACAGGTCTCCACTGAAGGGCAGCGGTGCTCTGGGCTCAGAAGTTTCCCGCACCAGCGGCCCTCCGCCCACACCAAGCAGCCTCAGCGCTCCTTCTGGACGGAACCTGAGTCTTAGGATCCTTTTGTGGCACCTGTGGTTTACAAAACAAACCATCGACTCAAGGACTCCATGAAGAGAAGGGCACGGAGCCCTCTTGACTCAACATGGATGTGCAACGTGTTATCTACAGAACACACAGCTGCCCCAACTCATCGTTTTCACTCAGAGTCTGTCCCTCCATTAGACTGTCACTCAGGGTCCCCCCTCCCTCATACTTACGGCTCCCATATATATATATATATATATATATATAATCTTACGTGAACTTGAATATTGCTCAGGAGCAAAGAACTACCTTTGTCTCCACCTCTGTAGGCCAAGGTCTGGAATTCTTAGTTCTGAAACAAGCATGGACTGAAGAAAAGGAGTGAAGAAAGACCAAGCTATTTCTCAATGTTGGAGGAAAATTATGTAGGTGAAGTTACGGCCAGATCAATCCACAGAAGGGGAAAAAGGATCATTTCAACAGGATCTTGAATTTAAACCCTTATGGCAGTTTATTATACACACTGGAATTGGAGATCAAATTTTTCATTGATTGATTTAAAAGATTTTATGTTCATCTACCCTTAGATTTATTTTCAAATCTAATCATAAGGAGAAAAATGGTGTTTAAGGAAGATACAGTGCCCATTTGTAGCTGTTCTTTATGGACTCAATAGGACTAAAAATGAGTCAATTCACAGGGAGGAGAACGTCCTAAATGAGGTAAAAATAGCCCTATTACTGGCAGAGCAGATCAGCACCCACACCCCTGAATGGTTCCAACTCCTCCTTGCCAAGTTATATCCTATCATGTATTTAGGAATTTTCTAGAAGGTGGGAGAGAACATAGACATTTGCCCAGCTCAGTTCCCTGAACTTGCCCATTCCCGAGTGGAAAGTGACGGGGCCACTCTAAATATTTCTACAACCCTCTAAGGAATCTTGGCTTTCAGAAAGAAAATGAAGATGGAGCTATTTTAAGACATGAAGGTTATGTATACACGATATTGGCTTGACCATCAAATCAACTCAAATAAAAACAGCCACCAGGTCATGGTAAGGGGTGTCTCCGAGATGGGTCTGAGTCTTGCACTCAAGAACCAGAGTGGCCTGCAAGCATTTGGAGGAATCTGCATGTTCTGCTGACAGCGATGAGGACTCACGTCTGGAGCCTGGGCAGGCGGGGGTGCATGGAGGAATCCGGACGTTCCCGCGTCACCCTCCCTGTTTAGTTTATAACACGGATCCTAATCTAATGATGTCACCAACGAACTCTCTCCCAGTGCCAGGGAGGAATCCTACTCTCCACGCTGGGGCTGTGGGAAAGAACTGGTTCTTTGACCTTTCCCAGCCCCTCCGCATCACTTGGCTGGGAGAGCCAAGCAGTCGGAGGAAGAGTCTCCTGAGGCTGGAGAAATTCAGGCAGAGTCAGCCTAGGAGGAGTGGAGCAGCCAAGGGAGCAGGGGCATAATTGGGCTCCCCGCCTCAAAGCTGAGAACTATGTATTTTCAGTTTAATGTACATTTATTCATCCATCCATCCAACTATCTATCCATCCCCCAATTCACCCACTCATCCATCATCCGTCCACCCATCTATTCATCCATTAATCCACCCATCATCCATTCATCCCTCATCCGTCCATCTTTCATCTGTCTATCCATCCACCTATCTATTCATCCACTAATTCATCCACCACCCATCCATCATCCATGCACCCATCTATTCATCCACCAATCCAACCATCACCACTCATCTACCCACCCATCCATCCATCATTCATCTATCCATCCATCCATCTTTCCACCTATCTATCCAGCCACCAATTCACTGTACCTGGTGTTTGGAATGATCCCTCCCCACACCCCCATCTCCCCACCCCTCCTCCTCCATTTGGCCAACTCCTATCTGTCCCTCAGGACCCAGCTCAGGGACAGCTGCCATGGCCCAGACTCAGTGAGTCCTTGGCTGATGTAGCTACTACATCTGGTCACCAACCCGACAGCCAGTGACCACCCTGGGTTGACATTATACACAGGACGCCTCCTCACGAACTCTAGTTCCTTTCTGACCTGGACCATATCGCTGCATCCACGTACATCCTGTGAACGGTGCCCAGTGGGTGATCCAAACATGTTTGCTGACAAAGTTGATGAAGGAAGGAAGGAAGGAAGGAAGGAAGGAAGGAAGGAAGGAAGGAAGACCGAGTAACCGGTGTTTGTTTTCTCGTCCTTCAGTGAATGACCACTGATGGCTGTTTCGTGTGTGCCAGGGCTGTGCAGGGAGCTGGGGGCGCCACATGAGTGGGACCATCACAGAAGTCCCTGCTGTTCTGGAACCTTCGCTGGGCAGAGTCAGAGGTAATGTGCAGAGCCGTAAACAGTGCTCGGGCGGCCGTGAGGCATCGACGAAGGAGCCTCTGGTTATGGGAAGGTCAGGTGTTAGCGAGTCGGGGGCCAGGGCTGCCCCCAGAGCTGGGCAGGGGGAGCACAGAGAGGGCTAGCGGGCTGATGACAGCCAGCCCCAGGACTGTGTCTGCCCGCAGCATCCTGTCCAGGAAGACGGAAGCTCTTTACGCTCACTTACCAACCCTGTGCTCATTTTGGAACTCCGTGGGATGAAATGCCACGTCTCAGCAGGAAGCCCCAGACAACGGGGCCTCTGTCAGCCTCCAGGAGAGAACAGTGTGTGTTTGGAGAGCGGAACTCAGGACAAAACGGAGCCCTGCTGACTGAGGACAGGAGGGGCCTGCTCGGCAGATCCCCCAGGGGTCACTCTTGACACCTGTCACCCCAGAGGAGGACGCTGAGGTAGGAAGGGAGGGCAGTCCCTGGAGGGCTGGGCCCATCACTTTGGAAGGAGGCCAGCCTCCAGTTTCGAGGACACGACCCGTGTCTCCAGGCCAGGACCGCTGGGCCCACTGCTCCATCGGTCACAGTGCCGAGGGCCCTGGGGCCTCACAGGGGCTCACGATAGTGTTTTTGTTTCTTCGAAATTAGAAAAAATACATGAATATAAGCCAGCCTAGGTCATAGCTGTCCTTTTACCAAAGCAGTCAGAAAACATAATCTGTGACTTTACATACATTCAAGCTCAAGCACAAAGCCAAGGACATGGAGCAAGCCTCCCTACACTAGAAGGTCATCTAGGGCCCCTGAATTTCCAGATGTCTCCCCAGATCACTCGATCCACTCACCTGGGCAGGGCAAAATGTTGCACTCCTGGTACTCCAGGGACGGGCCCAGGCACGGCAGGCCCCCATACTTGGGCTCGGGGTTGTTGCAAACACGCTTCCGGTTCCGGATGCCCCTGCTGCAGTCGCGGCTGCACTGTGACCATGACGTCCAGGCTGACCAGGCCCCATTGACGGTGTGGGCTGAGTACCGCCCAGCACGCAGGAAATCCCCGGACAGCCCTGCCAACAAAATGGCCCGAGCGCGGCTCTGTTAGACGTTCGAGGGTCACCGGAGTCCCCCCGACCTTCCCTCTCCATCCGCCGCCTGCCCCCTTCTGCGCCTACACCCCCAACCCAGTCACGTGTTTTTCCTACTTCAGAAATGGGAATGATAGGGGCACCTGGGTGGCTCAGTGGGTTAAGACTCTGCCTTTGGCTCAGGTCATGATCTCAGGGTCCTGGGATCGAGGCCCGTGTCAGGCTCTCTGCTCAGCGGGGAGCCTGCTTCCTCCTCTCTCTCTGTCTGCCTCTCTGCCTACTTGTGATCTCTCTCTCTGTCAAATAAATAAACTTTATTAAAAAAAAAGAGAAAGAAAAAATACATGAAATATAAGCCAGCCTAGGTCATAGCTGTCTTTTTACCAAAGTAGTCAGAAAACATAATCTGTGACTTTACATACATTCAAGCTCAAGCACAAAGTCAAGGACATGGAGCAAGCCTCCCTACACTAGAAGGTCAGTCTAGGGCCCCTGAATTTCCAGATGTCTCCCCAGATCGCTCGATCCACTCACCTGGGCAAAAAAAAAAAAAAAAAAAAAAAAAAAAAAAAAAAGAAAGAAAGAAAGAAATGGGAATGATAATCTGCCCTCGCTCAGGCTTCCTTGGTGGATGTGGTCACAACCTTATGCAAGTGATAGGTTTGCAGGTCGCTCGTTTCAAGGAAAAGCTTCTGACAAAGGACACCCGGCTTGGGCACTGCCCTCGGGAATCCTACAGCAACCGGGACAGGAGGCGAGGCCCACTGACGGGCACATCCAGCCGCAGAGAGGAGAGCAAGGCTCCGATCGCTTCCTCCACCCACCCCTCTCCCTCCCGCAGGGAATTAAGGCTGGGGAAGGACGCAGAGCTCACCCCTTCCCAATCAGGCCACAGAGACAGGTGTCCGGTGGGAACCCCCCAGCGGGGGAGCTCCCGACCCAGAACTGAATACATCCCCGCATGGCCGGGCCCAGGAGCTCGGGCCCCCGTGCAGTTCGGGGCGCGCTGCCCCGCAGCTGGGCTGCCCCCGGCACCCACGTGGCGGCAGAAGCAGCAGCAGCAGGCGGCAGCTGTCTGGGAAGGACCAGGCTCTGGGTGCTTCCCGTGGGTCTGGTCTGCTCGGAGCAGTCTACGCTTGCTAAGTCGGTTCATTAATCAGCCTCGGCCACAACTCCTGCGGCTTTCATGCAAATGGGTACTCACTTGCAACCTGAGCAAAGATTCTAATGCTCTCAAATGCTGCCAATGGGACTCAGGTTTTAACAGGAAACTTTTGAGATTCCTGCATGGCTCAGTCAGTTGAGTGTCTGGCTTCACCTCGGGTCATGATTCCAGGGTCTTGGGATCGAGGCCCGCCTCCCGCTCCTTGCTCAGCGGGGAGCCTGCTTCTCCCTCTGCTTGTGTGTGCTCTCGCTCTCTCTCCCTCTCCCTTTCTCAAATAAGCAAACAAAATCTCAAAAAAAAACCCCCACAAACCAAAAACCTCTCAAAGGATGCCATGGAGTTCTGGGGAAGTGACTATCACTGAAAACAAACATGAGCTTTGATTCTGTATGTATCTGAGAATAAAAGGATAAAAAATATATGTTCACAAAAGACAATGACCGTCCTGTGTAGGGAAACACTGCCACTCATTGTCTCTTTTTCACTTTGATGTTGTAAGAAATAAGACAGTTCACAACTTGCTCTGAAATGAGAAAATTAAGTGCATGAATTGGAGACAGCGTTGCCAGGATTTGCAAATAAAATAGAGGAAGCCTAGCTAAATCTGAATTTCAGATGAACAACAAATAATGTTTGAGGGTAAGTACGTCCCAAATATCGCGTGGGGCATACTTACCGTAAAAAAATTCTGAGAAGTATCTGAAATTCATCTTTAACTGGGAATTTTGTATTTTATGTCACAATTCCAAAATGAGATGACAAGATCGTCCCTTGCAGAATGTAGCTCTTTACAACGGGTCCTCAGTTCCCTCTTGGTATTCCAGCATGAGTGTGTGTGTGTGTGTGTGTGTGCGTGTGTGTGTGTGTATGTATATCGTGTGTGTGTGTGTGTGTGTGTATATATATATATGTCACATATATATGTCTTTACTTTTTACTACAGTAGGATTTTACAAAATTAGGAGGAGTGAAGATCATTTTGCTTGATTTTCTACATGTATAGTTGTTTGCTTTATTGAAATTGTAGACCTAGTCACACAAAATCTTTCACTAATCAGACTTTTTTTTTTTTCAAGAAACGATGCACACGCTTATATACAGTTGCTGAACTACAGTGAGCAGAATGGTCTGAGGTCCGGAGATGGTCAACGTCAGGACCTACAACTAGGAGTGGCTCTCGACATTAATGGCCAGGCCTCCAAGCACGCAGGCTGGCAGACCTAGCTGCCCCTGCTGTCCAGCAGCTTCCCAGAGGGGGGAGGGAGATCGGTGACATGTGTACAACTGGTGGCCCTCACTCAGCGCCACTCTGTGCAAGAGCTCCCCTCCGGCAAGGCAGGAGAACATTTATCACACCCCCATGAATTTGTCCTTCCCATGTCAGCCCAACCTGGTGGCTTACGACCTCTGTGGTTCATCGAGGTCACACACTCTGGGCCCGAGAAGCCTTCTCTAAAAGCGACACTGGTGACTGTACTTCCTATGTCACATTCATGTTGGGAGAATAAGATGGAATCATGAACACAAAGGTCTGAGAAACGTTCCTGGGGGTGAGGTGCACAATGGGACTGCCCCCGCTCAACACATTGTGCTCCAAGAACCATCTGTGAACACCTATCTTCTTTTTAGAATTGGACAGATCTTGTTAAAGGAGGTGAGAGAGACAGAAGAGATGAAGAAGAAAGCAGAGGTGAAGGTTTTGGGGGATGACCAGCCTCTCCCCCTTTCCTGCAGTACAGAAGCTGAGCTCCAGGGGGAGCAAGTGAGTTGTCGCAGAGAGATGCCCCCTAAGCCTCAGGACCAGGCAGAGGGTGCATCTTCTGGTCTAACTTAGAGCTGTCCCCACCTTATTAATACGGTATTGAAGGCATGAAAAGGACAGAGCAATTTCAAAGACTATGAAAGGATTCTCACAGGCTGAACTTTTTAGCAGAAAGATCCTTCTGCAGACAGATGCACTTTCTTTGTCTTGGTCCAGCTTGGGGAGAATTAAAGTAAAAGCGTATTTGCAGCTTACATTTTTGGGGGCCAGATTTATGGAAGACCACTGAGCCTTCCTCAAGATTTTTCCTGATATAAACAAATCTCCCACCAACTATTCTGGATGTCTAATGAATAAAGCGTTATTGTGAGGGCTGAATTCTCAGGACCACCTCAATATAGAATTCTTTCCCATCAATTTGCTATCAAGCTGCTTCTGCACAAGTGGGCATCATTGTCAGAAAGACGGCGATGCCAGAAACAGTCAAAAGGAAAACATCCCCCCGCCCCTTGCTCTTCTATGACCTTAGAGACAGGATCAAACGCCCATCTGGGGGAAGTGGGTGGGTCCTGGGGGTGGCCGCTCACCGTCTGTGGAGCAGCCGCTGGTTCCGTCGCTGGAGCAGTACCGCATCTCGATTCTCTGCCTTCCCACATCCAGCAGATTTGGGTCCGGCAGGCGGGCTTTGCAGGTGTAGCGGAACCGCTGCTCATAGTGGCCCCCGTTGTCCGAGATGTTGACGGGCGTCCAGGGTGTCCAGGGCGTGGTCTTCTTCAGCTCGGGGCACGGGTTGGTGTTGCAAGGCTGGTACTCCTGGGCGAGAAATGGTACGTGCTTACAGTGCAAGCATCAGTGGGCACCCGGGCTTCCTTCCTTTCCTGGAAGATGGGGGACTCTCGGAAACCCCACGTCCTGACACCCATCCACTACTCGACCAAGTGAAAAACTCAGTTTTGTTCAGTTGGGCCTTTAAGAGCATGTTCAGTGTTCAGGCCAACTGCAGAGGAAAACTGTACAGTTTCTCCTGTGTCAACAAGGAGAATGAGACAATAAATGTAACCGGTTGTGAATAAGAATGATGAGCCCTGGGGCGCCTGGGTGGCTCAGTCGTTAAGCCTCTGCCTTCGGCTCAGGTCATGATTCCAGGGTCCTGGGATGGAGCCAGGATCAGGCTCCCTGCTTGCCAGGAAGCCTGCTTCTCCCTCTCCCACTCTCCCTGCTTGTGTTCCCTCTCTCGCTATGTCTCTGTCAAATAAATAAATCTTTAAAAAGATAAAAAGAATGAAATGCCCATAAAGATCACCTTTTCCTCACTTGATAAGTAACCCAAACTGTTGACTATTTCAATGCGAAGCTTAGCTTTTTTTTAATAAAAAAAAGCTTAAAGTTAAAATGATGGAACCAAACATTTTATTTGGACAACATGATACTCATTTTGAGATGAATGAGTATTTTAAACTCTGGGATCACGGATTGTAAGTGTTGCAGTAGTAGAGTATCCAAATAACACACACAGTACACAGTAACTTTTAGCATGTAAGTTTCCACAACATTTCCCTGGTTAATCCCCAGACTATGAGAAATGGAAGTTTCTCTTCCATTTCCTCGCCACCAGATTCCTCCCTTGCAAGCACAGGTGGGAGCGTGCCGGTTACTGAGCAGCGTACATTTGAAGGTCTGGCAAATGGGGCATGGTGTGAGGTGGGGGGTGTGGAACTGACTAAGATTCTTAAAGATTTATTTGTCAAGAATTCTAAACACGGCGTCCTCATAAAAATGCACCACGTATGAAGGGTACAAGGTTTGACCTTGGACACAGCACTGTTCGTACTTCTCTTGGACAGTAAAGTTTGTTTCATTAGAGGGAAAACAACATACAAGGCACCCAATTACGACCATACTTTAAAAATGATTTTTATCGATGTTAAACATATATATCATGTAAGTGTTAAATAGCCCTCTAGGCTTTTTTTTTTATGAAAAAAAGAAGCATTCTATTTTTCCGCCATATCTTGTAGTTAAATATTTGCATATTTAGCCCCGAGATCTAACAACCAGAATCTTCCAGGATCAGTCAGGCATTATCCATTAACTGTGCACCGTGGAAGGAGAGGGTTTGGCTCTTTACCTGCCCCCCATCCCTGTGTCTGCAATATTGATGAAGACTTCCCATCCCCCATCATCTTAATGCAGTTACATTGTTCCTTTGGTTCCATCAAAATCCAGCGATTGCCCTCATAACTGGGGGCATAACACCCAAAGCTAAGGGATGTGATAAACCGATGGGTTTACTATTCTCATCCAGGTCCCTCGAACACCAAGGTTTTTGGGGGCGATTGTTTAGATTCTATTAATTCATCACCAATTCATCCCCCCTCCCATCAGGGATTTAGGCCCAGGAAGAACTGTCCCTGTGGGTTTATGCTTTGAGAGAATACTCCTTAAATATGACAGTCATGCATTCCCAGTAGGAGAGAGAGTGGCCATGTGTCCACACTGCCAGCTCTCACTGGAAGCCTGTTAAAATATGTATTTTGTCATTAATCTAATTACTATAGCTACCTTTCTTAACTAGCAGTCCAATTTTTTGAAGAAATTCCTAAGTAACAAAACCTAGGAGTTCCTCCTATTTGTGACATCACAGGCTTTCACGAGGAATTATGGAAAGTGGTCACAGCTGCTTCTCTGATTCCGTATCTTCTCACCATTCCTTCCCCATCCACATCGGTGTGACCCTCTCCACCGCAACACACACCAGGAAGATTGATGACTTCATTTCCTTTTATTTTTTTATAGCACCTTTTATTATGATATTATTTGGATGCTGCCTCCCAAATGAAAAAAAAAGTAGCCCCAATGAATGCCATAAACCCAATCATGTAAAAAAATCAGGCAGAACACGCAAGAGGCCTCTTGTCTTCTCCTGAAATGGACGCCACATGATAGGAATGCCATAGACCCTTGTCTGGGGTCTCCCAGGCTTATATTGTGCCTACTGGCACCACCATCCCCAGATTGAAAATCCCACACACTACTGTCCTCCCCTTCAGCTCCTCAGCCTGGTGGGGCAGGCGTTCAGGGCTCCTGGCTGAAATGGACTCGGAACATACTCAGTTTACTGACCGCTCCTTAAAAAGTACGGGTCTTTGAGCATTAACAAGTTCGTCAGTAAGATCCCCCATCTTAAGAAACAAACATACAGGATGCTCCCAGTAACTCTTCGCTTCCATACACTAGAAATGTCCCCATTTCTATGAAGGTCAAGTTTCATTTTCGAAATACATGAATAGCAAATATATTTTAAAGCCGGCTCAAGAGGCTGAGTTGGTTTCTGTGGGCTGGTGATATGTCCCGTGGGGCAGAGGGGGGCACAGCTCAAGGATAAAGATCAATTCGGGCTTATTAGACCTAGCCTCTGATAACGAAGTTTCAGAACAAAGTTTCCTGTTCATTGTCTTTTCATCATATGAAGTTTACCTTGAGACTCAGAACTTCCCTTTCACCTGCTTCTTGAGGTTTGATTGTGATGCATTCATTTAAAATATCAAATTACAAGGGCATCTGGGTGGGCTAAGTTGTTGAGCATCTGCCTTCAGCTTAGGTCATAGTCCCAGGGTCCTGGGATCAAGCCCCGCATCAGCTCCCTGCTCAGCGGGGAGCCTGCTTCTCCCTCTCCCACTCCCCTTGCTTGTGTTCCCTCTCTTGCTGTGTCTCTTTGTCAAATAAATAAATAAAATCTAAAATAAATAAATTTTAAAAATGTCAAATTATGAAATTCTGAGAAACGGTATAGCCAATCAGTTTTCTATCAGTGACCCAAATTATGAAGTGATTTGATTTAATGGTGAGTTGTTCCATGGCTCAGCCAAATCTCGATGCCACAGTGTACTGATAACCCACTGTAGTAACTACCCAACTCTGAAGGTAATGTGAACATCATTATATTTAATGCTAAAGATTATTTCTGGAAAAAAATGAAGTTGGAAAATATAAAATATAAATAATAAATTTTTTAAAAAATTTAAAAAATTAAAAATACATAAAAATACATAAAAAATAAATAAAGGAAACTATCGGTGCAAGGAGAAAACATAACTAGAAGGTCAAGAACAACAAAAAATCCTGAAGGTTATTAAAGCAATTCTGCACAATTCTCCAGACACGTTCCCCACGGACAGAGAATTCTGTCCCAGTCAACAGTAAAAGAACCATCCATCTCAAGTTTAACCCAGGGGTGCCTGGGTGGCTCAGCTGGTTGAGTGTCTGACTTTTGGTTTCAGCTCGGGTCATGATCTCAGGATCGTGAGATCGAGCCCCACACTGGGTTCTGCACTGAGCATGGAGTCTGTTTGAGATTCTCTCTCCCTCTGCCCCTCCTTCCCTCTCTCTCTCTCTGAAATAAAAAAAAAGAAATAGATCTTAAAAATATAAATAAAGTTTAACCCAGAAGCTGGGAGGTACCTATAGAAACAGACTCTGGGGGTCCATTCTCTCCTCCCATCTATACCAGCTCTTTCCTAATTCAGGCCACCGTCACCTCAGGCCTGGTTCTCAGAATCAAAGCATGAATTTCACTGAAGTTTGTCTATTTTTAAGTCTGCTTTCACCCACAGACTGCAAGTTTGTCAACAGCAAGAATTTTGTCACATTTAATTTATATTGCCAATCTTAAGTATAGTATTTTTTTGATGAATATATTAATCATATTGCTCAATTCACAAATAAGTGCATTCTAAAGGAATGTGCATAAATTTGGGGGAAAATTCAGGTAGTTAAGAGGGGCTCTGTGTGAGGGGCGCCTGGGTGGCTCAGTGGGTTAAAGCCTCTGCCTTTGGCTCGGGTCATGATCTCAGGGTCCTGGGATCGAGCCCCACATCAGGCTCCCCGCTCAGCCGGGAGCCTGCTTCCTCCTCTCTCTCTGCCTGCCTCTCTGCCTACTTGTAATCTCTCTCTCTCTGTCAAATAAATAAATAAAATCTTTAAAAAAAAAGGGGGGGCTCTGTGTTTTGCTGTTTATTTTTCCTTTGAAAAACACTGAAACATCTATATTCCATAGGTTGAAAGTAAAATAGATGGTGACAATTCCAGCAAAATTTTGATAGCGTGTGCTTGGCACCAACTAAGAAAATTACCCTTACAGTCATCTCATCAAGAGCCGAATATATGAACTCGATTTATTCTCATATGGAATACTCATGGTTTTTGCATGCATTGATCAAGTTCTCTTTCAGCATAAAGGGTTGTCCTGCTGAGACAGAAAGCCATTCTGCACAAGATGAACAAGGAAGAAATGCCATTGTGTTTGCCAAGGACCAAAGCGCTCCAGCAAGTGCAAAGAAGCAGGCCTGTGATCCCTGGCACCTGGGGCAAACAGCAAAACTTGACAGGAAGTCCTGGAATCCAGCTTAGTGGTTCCCCGTAAGGGAGAGAAGTCAAAGAGAGATGGTGGATCCAGAATTACAAGGCCACAGAATGACTTCTGCTTCACACCCAGATGGAGTAACAGAAACAGGATCAGCCCTCTCCCCCCAAATAACTAAAAATATGTATGGAACAACAGCTCTTAAAGCACTGGATGCCGGGCAAGAATCACCAAGTGAGGGGAAACATGAGGTGAGCCCCAGTGACCCAGCCTACGACCTTGATGAGGGTTCCAGGCCCTGGTGGGGGAAGGAGGAGCCTAGGCTTACAGACTCGTGACTGAGGAGACAGAGCTGAGTCGGGGAGGAAGCCGATGGGGCTGAGGTTCTCAGAAGGAGGGAGAGTCACAGAGGGAACTCCAGTGTTATGCAGAGATACTGACTCAACTATTCAGTTGGGTACAAATTCCTGAGATGCGGAGAAAACCACAAGGCTGGGTAAAGACCCACGTGCAAAGATCAAAGGGAGCAATGCACATCGCTCCCACAGGGCCAGGCGGAGTGTTCGCTTCTAAGAGCAAGAGTGAACAACCTCACAATTCACCGGGCATCCGTGAGAGGATCAAGAAGGCTCTTGCCTCCGCAGTGGCAAAAATCACCCCAAATTCTGTTCTAATCTCAACCAACAACGCCTAAAGCAAAAGCCTTTCATGTTCATTCTCGCGTCACACAACTTGATCGTGTTCTGAAGAAGAGCTCTCACTTAATTTCAGGAACACGAAAGTGTCCAGGACACCACAAGGAGAAAAATCCCAGTGTCTTGCACCTAATTTAGAATGACCAGATATGCAGAGAAGCTGCTGAAAAACATGAAGGATGGTGAGGCGAAAAATCAGTCAACGGAAATTGGCCCAGAAATGACACAGATGACAGCATTTGTAGTCAAGAACATTAAAGCGGTTATGATAACTGCATTCCATGTGCTGGAGAAGCCAGAAGACCGAACATGTGAAGTGGAGGCAGGGAAGACATGAGGAGGAGGTAAAGTCAACCGCACACAACATTTCCAGAGAAGTGAAAAGGAGAGATCAGGTCTCAGGTCACTCTGTGAGACCCACATTAATCCAGAATCACATTAATCCTGCACATTAATCCAGAATCAGAGCCAGACGAAGACATTACAAGAAAAGAAAACTACATGTGAATGTGTCCCATGGACTTAGACACAAAAATTCTTGACAATATTTTAATAAGTAAAACTCCACAAACTATAGAAAAACTTTAACATCTCAGGATTAAGTGGGGATTCTGTCGGGGGATGCTCGGTTTGCATTAACCTTTGAAATCTGATCAGTGTAATTCACCATTTATTAACAGTCTAGAGGGCGCCTGGGTGGCTCAGTGGGTTAATGTCTCTGACTTCAGCTCAGGTCATGGTCTCAGGGTCCTGGGATCTAGGCCCACATCGGGCTCCCTGCTCCTCAGGGAGCCTGCTTCCTCCTCTCTCTCTACCTGCCTCTCTGCCTGCCTGTAATCTCTCTCTCTGTGTGTCAAATAAATAAATAAAATCTTAAAAAAAACAGTCTAGAAAGTAAATCTATATGATCAGTTCAATAGATGAAAAACATCATTTGATAAGATTCAAAATTCATTCCTTACAGAAACTCTCCATCAACTATGAAAGTAAAAAGATTCCCCAGATCTGATGGACATGTATTAAAAATATATAAGCAACAACTTACTTAATGGTTAAAACCTGCATGCTTTCTTCCTGAGATCAGAAACAAGGCAAGAGTATCTGCCCCTTCTACTTCTAGTTAATACTGTACTGACAGTTCTACCTCATACAGCTAGGAAGGAAACAGAATTAAAAGTCATCTATAATGGAAAGGAAAAAGCAATTATCTCTTTATTCACAAACACTATGATTGTATATGTAGAAAATACTATAGAATCTACCAGAAAGCTATTAGAAATAATGTTATCAAAGCTTCAGAATACAAAATTAATAGAAAACATTAATTTCATTCCTACATATTAGCAATGAGCAATCAGAAATTAAAAGAATGCCATTTACAGGAGCATCAAAAATATGAAATACTTAGCAATACATCTCATAAAATGTACTCTTGACTTGTACACTAAAAGGACACCAAATCCCCTAAATGATCTGTAGAATCAATGCAATCTTAATCACTATTCTAGAAGGCTTTTTTGGGAGTAAATATTGACAAGCTGGTTCTAAAATTCATATGGAGGGCGCCTGGGTGGCTCAGTGGGTTAAAGCCACTGCCTTCGGCTCAGGTCATGATCCCAGGGTCCTGGGATCGAGGCCCACATCGGGCTCTCTGCTCAGCGGGAAGCCTGCTTTCTCCTCTCTCCTCTCTCTCTGCCTGCCTCTCTGCCTACTTGTAATCTCTCTCTCTGTGTCAAATAAATAAATAAAATCTTTAAAAAAAAAAAAGAATTNTAAAATAAAATAAAATTCATATGGAAAAAAAAATCTAGAATGCCCAAAACATTTTGGAAAGGAAAAACAGAGCTGGAGGACTTACAGAACCTGACTTCAAGACTCATTCCAGAACTACAGGAGCATTCTGTGGTGTCAGCATCAGGATAGAAAGACTGGGCAAAGGAACCCTGGACTAGAAAGTCCAGAAATAGACCTGCACATATATGGTTTCTTCAGCTTTGATGAGGGAGCAAAGGCAATTCAGCAGAGAAAGTAAAGACTTTTCAGCAAATGGAACTGTAGCAATCGGAGAGCCATCCGGGAAAAGAAGACCCTTGAAGGATGACTTACTCCCTGTTTGATAACAGACTCAAATGGACCATAGACCAACTACTTAAAACCCTAAAACCTCTAGAAGAAAACCTAGAAGAATCTCTCTGTGAGCTTCGGTCAAGCAAAGATCTCCTAGCTACAAGGCCAAAAGCGTTATTCAGATAAGAGAAACAATGACAATTTGAATTATTCAAAATCGGGAACTTCTGTTCTTTGAGAGCCACGGTGAAGAGAAAGAGAGGCAAGCCACGCCCTGAGAGAGAATATTTGCAAATCAGATAAGAGACTCATATCCATTATATATTGAAAAAATTAAAAGTCAACAATAAAAAACTTAATACAAAAATTGTCCAGGATAAGAATAGTGTCACAAGAGAAGATGGATGGCAAAAACACATATATATATATAAAGATTCTCAACATCATTTGTTAGAAAAAAGAAAATTAAAACCATAGGGAAAATACCACCCACCTATTAGAATCGCTAAATTAAACATAAACCCCAAACCTGACAACACCAAATGTTAGTGAGCTTGTGGGACCAGGAACCCCCTTCACACTCTGCTGGTAGATATGGAGAATGGCACAATCCCTTTGAAACTATTTGACACTTTCCTAATAAATGAAACACACACTTACCATATGACCTTGCCAACTCCTTCTTAGATACTGACCCCAAAAAAGAGAAAGTAAAGTCCACGCAAATACTGGTACACAGACATTCTTAAAAGCTTCCCTGGTGACAGCCAAAAATAGAAACAACCCATATGTCCATCAATCAGCAGGTGAATATCTAAACGAATCACCTTATACCCACAGAAGGGAATACTAGTCAGCAGTAAAAAGAAATGAACTGTTGATGTAAAGGGCATAGAAGAATCTGAAAATAATGCCTAGTGAAAGAAGCCAGCAGAATCAATGACTCCATTCACATGAAAGGATGGAAATGGAAACTAACGTAGAGGCAGAAAGATCAGTGGTTGCCTGGGATCGGGGAGGTCTGGAAGGGAGGGGCTACCAAGGGTACAAGGAAACTCCGGGGTCGATAGGCATGTTCATCATCTTGACGTTGTCACAGTTTCATGGATATACACAGTAGTCAAAATGTGTCAAATTTTATATTTAAACGTGTCAAATTTTATTGTATGCCAATCATACCTCACTAAAACTATTAAAAGTGATATGTCCACAGGAAAACAAGTGTCTTTCTCCTAAGTGGTGGTTTCCTTGCTGATTAGAATCAATCTTCAAAACAGTTGTGTCCACACCTACTTGGACACATTAAAATGACAGTTCTGTTTTTCATCACATTCGTGTTGGAGTATTGGCAACTGAACGAACGTGACCACTGAGCATTTGTAGATAAATGCTTTATAACTACAAAATGGGCACCAGGGAGCCCAACTGCACTTGTCATCACACACACCTACAAAATGCTACTTTCTATCCACAGCCAACGTAGAAACTACCTGTTACAGCGCCTACACACACACACGTGTATCAACTGCATGCTTTTATAGTCTTATTTCTCTTATAACGAGATTCTTTAGCTGCCATGCATTTTCAATGTGCAGGAGTTAAAATCATCTCCCATGGCATTTGGGTAATTTGTGGAGTCACAGGATGGTTTGGTGAAAGAACTCGGCCCCAAGGCCAGCTGCTTACTCTCTAACCAAGGTCATACGGTAAGTGTATCTTGCAGATTGCAAATCTGTAGCCACCTGGGGGGGTGTGCTAGTCCATTGGGCTGCTATCCGGAAACATCACAGATGGTGACAACAGGAATGTACTCCCCTCATTAGGAGATTAACATGGTTGGGTGAGGGCCTTCTTCTGGGTTACAAACTTCCCCTGTGTCCTCACGTGGCAGAAGGGGTGAGCAACTCTCTGGGGCCTCTTTTATAAGGACCCCAAGCCCATCAATAAGGGCTCCACCTTCATGCCCTCATCACCTCCCAAAGGCCTCACCTCCTAATACCATCCCCTTAGGCATTAGGTTTTTAACACATGAATTCTGGGAAGGGGACACCATCATTCAGCCTACGGAAGGTATCCCAACAAATGCCCAATCCGGGGTTACACAAGGTGATCTCAAGACACTGCACACATTTTGGACTCCACAGTCTTGCTCTGGGTCAGTCCATTGGTCCCAAAAAATACATAGTGCATACACTTGAATCAGTTTCACAGAAGTAAAAAGATTTGATACCCCAATGCTACCTGACAAACAGTCTACACTAGCTACGGTTCAGAGAGGCTGATGATTTCGGGATTTTTATGACTATCCCTCATTTCTTCCCATTATTATTACCAGTCATTAAAAGTTGGATGAAATAAAAATGGAATTTTTTAAAACGTGAAAGAAACACTGTGACAAAAAGTGTATTTTAAAGTAGAAAACTGCGCCATTCCAGGCAGAACCCGGTTGCATTTCAGTGAGTTTCCTCGGAGTTAGTTCCAGCTCCCTGAGAAACCTTTAGTGTACCAGCTGTTCGCATGGGGTCTCCCAGCCTGCGAGTTTCTCCAGGGTAAAGCCTGGGGTTGATGCAACTTTCTTCCCCACTGGGTGACTGGCATTATCTTTGGTTCTAAGGAGGAAGAGGGTTGGGCTGAACATGTTGGACTTTCAAATGGACGCATTCACTTTCAACCAGCGTTAATCCTGCATGGTTTTTTTTGTTGTTGTTGTTTTGTTATGTTTTGTTTTAAGTGCAGAAAAGCAAGCAAATATACTTCTGCTGTCTTACTAAAAAACATATGTGTTGTATATGTACCAGATTATGTGTGTGTGTATATATATATATAAATGGACCTACCTGGCTTTCCTCCTTACACATTATTTTAGGCATTCTTTTTTTATAACACTGTAGAAAGCCCAAGAGAATAAGAAAATCAGTGGTGTCGTTGGAAATCTTTATTACAGAGGCTGTGATTTGTGGGCAATCTATAAACTTACATCTCAAATGAGAAGATCCATTTATTTATTTTATTCTCTCACTATAATGCCTTTAAATTCATAGTCTCTGAGAGAAAACATCAAGAGTTCAGACAGCTTTTTTTTGGCAAATACAGTGCAATGAGAGGAAAAACTACTTTTAGCCAGAAGTGAAAAACTATCATCCGGGAAGCGGCTTCCTTCCCAAATCAACAACTGAAATGGGTGACCTTGAGCAAAGGAACCTCTCCTTTACTTGCATCCCTCCATTGTTGTTCTAACACCTGCTATCTGCTTATTCAATTGGCGACATTCCTAAAGCTGTCTTACAAAGATCCAGAGTACCCAGTTCTCTTGTGCATTTCATCAGGCATATGGGATTGTGTGTTCAGGTCTCAAAACTTGGGTCGTCCCACTTGGAGCCTTGGGAATACCTTGTCCATATTCCATTAGTCATCTGTACTCTGATACGTCGATTACAGCATAGCTATGATCTTGAGTACTGTGACAATAGGCACCCCACTTTCCCATCACCTGGATGTCACGCCCTGTGTAATCCCCTCCTCGCGCATGTGGATGGGCCTCGTGAAGCTGATGGGATAGCAGCTCTCTTGGTGAGAGCCCTCCTAACCATGACCTCCTTGTAGGGGACAAAAGAGAGAGTCGCCTGCTGTCAGCTACAATTGGAGAGCTTGAAGGAGGACCCCGAGCCTCAGAAATGTCGGCAGCTCCAGTCGACACCTTGATTTCAGCCTGAAACACCGAGCAGAGAAGTCAAGTAAACTGGGCTTGGACTTCCAGCCCATGGAACTGTGAGATAATTCATCGTGTTATTTTAAGCCACTAAATTTGTGTTCATTTGTTACACAGCAACAGAAAACTAATACACACCTATATAAATATACATTTACCTGGTATTTGTCCACAAGAGGGAATCTATTCCACGACCCTGCTTTTTTCCCCTGATACTCAAAGGATTCAGTTTAATAGAGGATTCAAATGCTGTTGAGTTTTCTTAATCTGGTCTCCCCGGGGCAAGAAATGGGAAGGATTAGATTCCTTCATGGAAAACTCATTATCTTCCTGCTATATGATATTCTTCCAATTCTTTTCTTATGAGAAAGTTTTGGCTCAAATATTTAAAACATTAACCATTGCTTCTTATTAATAATACCTAGGAAAGTCAAGGTGTGAATAAGGGACCTGTAGGCTATGTACTGAGTTGAGGTTGGTTCTTACAACTAATGTTTTATTAAAGATGCCTGATACCATCCAGAGTAAATTTTAAGTCTACTTTACGGAATAGTGACAAAATATACATGTGTTGACAACCAAACTGTATTTCAATTTCACCAATTCCATTAAAGCTGTAGCGTTAGTGAAAATCTACTATGTCTGAGAGAAATATATTGGGTTAATGCCTTTTGCTTTAAGGGCATAAACAGAATTTAAAATGGTGTTCTATTCATTCCGCAAATGAGCTTTTCCCCAAGTGTGTCTCTGCAGGACGCTGTTGGGTGCCATAGAGAAAAGCTGTCTGCTGTCAGGCAAGAGAGAGGTCATGGGTTCAACAAAGTTAAATGAGTTTCTTCAAGCCAGAAGTGAAGACAGCTCCTTTAGGGGAAGCAGAACTAAGGGGAACGCACAATACCCAACACCGCTGGGGGAGAAACTACTTGGAATCAAAGAAATTCTCAAAGTTAAGAGCAATTTCATCGTTTACAATTGAGTCTACAATTGCCTTCATTGACTCAAAACTGAAAATAGGGAACTCACCCCCCTGCCAAACCTAACTAGGAAAGACTGAGGATAGAGTCTTATGTTCGTGAAATCTTAATCCCATTTGCCTCCATGGAGGAGCCACCTAAAGCATCCCTTTCCCTCAAGACTGTTGGTGGGTGGCTCCCCAGTGAATGTATGATGGTAGAGGGAGCGGGCATGTGATTAGTGACATTCCTCAAGCAACGTCTTCTCTGCGTTCACTTATACATGGGCTGGTCAGGTCTTACTGTACAACTCTCTTCACTTCCTGGGTGATAACCAGGAGAGCCCACCAGGTCCATCCAGGGTGTCAACTTCAACCCCTTAACTTAGCACCTTAGCTTTCTCATCTATAAAGTGGGCATGTAAAGTGACACATCGTGATGACTGGGGCATGTTAATGAGATAACAGATTGACAGAGGTTAGCAGGGAGCCTAACCTGGCACAGAGGCCTGGCGCTGAAAATGGGTTGCGGAACATGAAAACAGTAGGAGTTCTTCAAAGGTAGTCAGGCAATAGAACATGAAAATACCAGAGGCTCTCCAGAGTTGGTCATTAGCAATTGAGAAATCAAACTCTCTCAGTGTGGATGGTTACAGTAACCCATAATTATCCAAGTAGGTCATACTCAGGGGAATGGATTTATCTAATTGGTAAAACAAGTTCAGATTTAACTTCCATCCAAATTTCCATGTATATACATCATTTCACTCCCTCTGTAATGTGATCATCTAGTGAAAAATTTTCTTCAAAATTTGCTCTTATCTGAGTCTACATAAAGCTGGATTTTCATCAGTTCATGTTCCTTAAATAAGCAGCTAAGATGTCATGTCCTACAAAATAGTAGTAAGAATATTCATTTAATCTAAAATCTTTACATCGTGAATGATATATTTGAAACATTCACAGTTAGGGCCAAAGTCCTTCTATCATTTCATCTCACCAGTATGGAAATAGTTAGAACACTTGGGTGTTGTGGGGGCTCTCCAAGCTGGGATCTCATTGTTAATGGGTCTGGGAAATGGAAAACATGTCTTATCGGCATCTTTTGCTAATAATTTAAATCACAAGGGACTGTATTATTATTATTATTGTTTTACTCTTCTTTTGGTCAATTTACTGTGGGAAAATAATTAGTTCCTCAAATAAAGATCCTTAAATGATCCTTAAATGATCCTTCTGTTTATAATTCAGATTGTTTAATTAGATTCCTATTACCTCCTGAATATTTCCTGCCAGAACTGATGGTTAATGACCTACATATCTTAATTACAGCATTTATACTTTGAAATTAAGAGTCACAGTAATACTTTCTAAGTGACATTTTTAATTAACAGTGTAGTTATGAAAATAGAAGTATCACGTTATCCATCCATCCATCCTTCTGCTCATCCATTCATCCATCTTCCAATAATTGCTGTTGGAGCATTTATGCCATGCACAAGATGCTAGGTTACATCTCTGGGATTTTAGACATTACTGGTGAAACAAACAGGGTAAGTCCAAGGGAGAGACCTGCAAGAATTTAAGCCCACACCAACTAAGTGTTATGAGAGTTAAAATGCAGAGAACAATAATCAGAAATAACAACAGCATCTAGTAACTAATCGCATTACGGCCAATCCCACAGGCCACTCTGCCTGGGATTCTGTGTATGACCGACTGGTTCCATACCAAGGGCTGCTGACCTCACAATAACAGTACCAGAGGAGGGACACACGCAATGCTTCAATTGCCTTGGGCAACTAATTCTGGCTAAATTATCCAAGCCCTAATAGTAGAATGTCACTGCTAATACAAAACAAAACGAGAAACCAAACATGATCTTAGCTGCCTTAAGAAAAGTTTAAAGTCTTGATCACAGAAAATAAAAAGACTCACTAGTTAAAATATAAGTTGTCCAAATATTGGGTTTTTATTCTTATTTTTTTCTTAATGCAATTAAAAAAGTTTTTGTGCCTCAGTTTTATAAATGTTTAAAATATATGCACAGGGTCCCTGAAATAATCCTAACGAAAAGAGTAAAGTACAAAGAGGGTGTGCCAAGGACATGTGGTCACAGGTGATGGCCACTTTCATCCCAAGACCAAGGCGTGGGTGGGCTCCCTGTCCTCCATCGCCATTCTACTGCCTTTCTTCCCAGAGCTGGGAGCGATATTGACAAGAAGCCCCCCAGTCTCCCAGCAAAAGAGATGCATTTCCCATCTGAGGATAAAATGTCCTTTCCTGCTAGAATCGCCACCCTGGTGCAGTAATATAAACATACAATGGCTTTAATATGATCCTTCCCAACTAAATTACCACAAAAAGGAATATTCTGTCTAAATGAAGTGACAATATCATAAAACAATCATTTGTCTATGACCACTATTGATAGATTTATTTCTAAGATTTATAACCTTGTCTCTCAGATCTTAATTTAATGGTTTAGTGATTTCTTGGGGTTATAATTAAGTTTACTTATTACTGAAATACTACTGATGCAGTAGAATATTTTCTTTTACCGTAGCCTAAAAACATTTCTCACATCTGCTTATTTTTATTTGTTTACTTTTCTTACCTGTGACCTAAGTTTTAGGTCACAATTCTGCTACTTCGTATGCCCCACTTCTCATGGGCCTCTCTCGACGTCTGAAGACTTTGTGAAGACACTGGAGTCTTTGCCACAAGGCTGGACAGCAAAATCCCTCTCACCCCCCTGCCTCCTAAACCAGGCCTTGCTCCCGGCTTCGACGCAGCTGCTCGCCCACAAAGGAGGACTACAGTGGCATTAAATATTCACGATGTTGAAACCGAACTTATATGTTAAACACTTCTAGACTGGAATATACTTAACATATGGCGATGACATAGAACAGTTGATTAATCTGGAACTGTCCCATAAAAAATAATTGTCCGAATCAATGTTTAAAGACTAGACAACACTGTGGATTTTCATCTGCTTAAATACAATTAGAAAATCATTCTGCTCGAAATTCCTAAAATACAAAATGGTGGTTGAACCAGGACGTAGGTAGACTTCTCCCAAATCTGTATTTTAAACTGCAGGTATGTATTTCTCCTGAATCATGCTGCACACCCATTCCTTAATTTTTAGCCATTCAAACCCCTCCCCCTTAATGGTGCTATAGGGACACACTTATATACATGAAAATATAAAAACCCATGATGGAGGTCACTTATTTAGAAGTTGCTTATAAGTTATCTGAACCAACAAATGCAGTTGCAATGCTCTCATTCTAGAATGTTGCTTGTTTAATAAGAAAGGGGTGTTTCTTATCCAAAGCCATCATCCAGGCCCAGAGAGAATGCCCCAGTTAAAATACTTAGAATTCTGCCCTGTGGATTAATTTTAAAATTCATTTTTCTATTCTAGGAAATATCGCCAAATTTAAGCAAGAGCACTGACTGCTTTCTGCTTCAATTTCTATTCATTTAGGCAAAAAAATTCTACGACTTGGCAGAATAAAAACGTCTGCCCTTCCAAAATACAACTAACGCATCTCTAAATTGCTGAATTTTCTTACAAATATAAGTATACGGAATACAAAAATAAGTGATACGCTGGGGTGAATGCAGGGATCTACGTTTTCTCTTATACTGTGACACGAATAATTTTAGTTTTCTTCTTTTAGAACATTAAAGGTTATTTGGCTCTCTTGCGCCACGAAATGTCCTAATTCGTGTTCAGACAGAACATTTCAGGCAGGGGAGAGATGTCAGATATGTTCACACACGTGGGCAGGCAGGAATGACATCGGCAGCTGGAAGCCTACATGTGTCTTTATTACCTCCAATATATACTTACATATAAAATATGTATAAGTCCACAAAACGGTAATGAAATTAGCATGCAAGGCGTCTCTAGAGTAAGAGACTCTGAACAACATGGAGTTGATCAGTGTTAATTGCACTTCTGTGGCTCCACGTGAGTCAAGGGTCAAGCCAGAGTCCTTGGGTTTTCCAGATACTCAGAAACTCAGCCCAACCGCGTTGTCCCAACCGCCTGCCCCGTGCCCTGTAGCCCGGCCCCGTGGCACCACCCTGCAGACCCACCAACCTATGCCGTGGCTTCAGGCTCCCACGCCCTTCTCCTAAGATGCTTGTTCTCCTCAATTTCTCTGAAAATCCTCCTCCCCCCTTGGTGCTACCAGTCTACCCGATCCCCGGAAGCCACAGACCAAGGACAGAGACCCGCAAGGACCCGTCCATCTGCACAGGACTGTGAGAGTGGCGAAGAGGGCTGCTACCGATTCTTCGTTCTCCTGTTCCTCGCCCAGCGCTGGACACCTGCCACTGGTCACCCAGTGTCAGACCTGCTCAGCCAGTGTCAGACCTGCTAGCCCTTCCTCAGGCAAACACGGCACAAAGGGGCTCCACACACCACCACATGGGGCCACCCCAGGATTATTTTCAGTAACTTTTCCTCGCTGGTGTCCAAAATCTTTAGAAATACTGAATAACTTCTCAATCAATAAATAATATATAAACAGGGAGTGATCAAGTGGCTATGGTTCGAGTGGGGCAGGGGCCAGGAGCCCTTCCAGCGAGCACCCCCACTCTCCCACTATTTGCAAGGGCTCAGCGTGATGCCATTGGCCAAACACGGCAACGAGTGAACGTAACCCGCCATGTGATGACCAGCCATTAACTAAGAGTGTCTGATCGTTGAGATGCAGGTAAAAGAGCTGGCAGGAATCCTTGGGATTCATTCTTTCTACCCCTGGCCTTACAACTCTTAATTTTCTTTGCCTTGGTGTATTGAATTGGGTGTGATCTTTAGCATAATACCGAACATTAGCAGGCCTGGCAGGAATCCCTAGTTTTTTCTTGACTTTAATGGAATAGCTTCTAATCTCTCACCACATGGCATGATGATGTTTGCTATAGTGTTTTAAGAGGTATCCTTCAGGTTACAGTTATCCTGGAAGGTTAAAGAAGCTCTTGTCCACGCCGTGTTGACTTTTATTTTAACTAGTATGAATGCGTGTTGCATTTTATCAAACATTTATTCTGCATCCACAGAAATGGCTTTAACATTCTTTCTCTGTTAATCTCATTAACATAAAATATCTGATTTACTAGATTCTCCACTTGATCACTGTCATGTCAAATCATGAGTATAAACATGAATATAAGTGAAATGTAAATATTTATGCGAGTATGATTTATACTTAAAGCCTGATGAGTTGACATTGTACAAGATGGCACAATATGCCGACTAAGTCGTGAGCCTTGGCCTGGGACTGTGTGTACTTAGAGAAAGAGGCACCATTCTTCCTATAAAAACGGACTGTCTGCTGGCTCAAACCCAAGCCTGTGGTGCCGTGACCCCTGCAAGGGGAAACTTGTTCAAATTCACACAAAGGGGTGGGGGGCGTCTGGGTGGCCCTGTTGGTTAAGCGTCTGCCTTGGGTTCAGGTCATGATCCCAGGGTCCTGGGACTGAGCCCTGCACCGGGCTCCTTGCTCAGCAGTCTGCTTCTCCCTCTCCTTCTGCCTGCTGCTCCCCCACCATCCCTCTTTCTCTCTCTCTGACAAATAAGTACAAAAATCTTAAAGTGCATGCACACACACACACGCACAAACACACACACACACACACATATGCACACGTGACAAATTCACAAAAAAGCACCTTACAGGTGAGTAGGGCCCACGGCTCTCGACCATTTCTAATCCTCACAGCCAACACCATTTACCAAGTGACTCAACCACTGGACACGTTATCCTGAGAGAACTCGCTGTATTAGCCCTTGCTCTGAAATAGCCATGCGTCTCTGTCTGTGCTCAGGATCCCTACTATCTGTGAGCGACTAGCTCTGTAACTTCAAATGCCTTTCCTCTATTCAGAGACGTGGCCATGAGAAACGGCACCCAGATGTCGAACTGAGGGTGAGAGGCACAAATCAAACTTAAGATGTTGAAGAACTGACTCTTTTCTGCATCCATTCCAACAAATACGAGGACCTTCTTGAGAGACCATCTCATCTCTGCTAACAGGCCCCAAAATGTAAGAGTTCTCCCATGATCTGAAGGCTGCTGGTGCATTTCACATAACTCACTGAGCAGCTACTTTGTGCCAGGCACTGAGAAGGTGCTAAGGGTGCAGTGCAGAGACACAGAGACAGAACATCTGCAACTGGGAGCTTGGAATCTCACGGTACTCTCCACAAAGCATCCCCACGTCACATGGTGGGAAGACTGAGGCAAACAAGCCTCACTCTGCTTTCTCTACTGGTGATTTCATCCTGAAATGGTTACCAGACATGATTCATAAGGAAAAACCATGCCAGGCAAATATCTACCTTCTGCTGAGAAGTAAATAAAATGCCTGCAAAGTACTGGGACTACACAATTTTTTTCTTGTAATACCAGCCCTACTGTAAATATTTATGTGGGAAGCCTGTCTTTTTTAATGTGAGTACTTATGCTGAAGATTAATTCAGGTTCCTTTCAAACAGATAAGGCAAACCCAGTAAGTTATTAGTAAACTCACAGCTGCTCTTGGTCAGGGGCCTCCCTATGCAAAGATCAGCATAAAAGCAACAAAAGGGGTTACCAATTCTGCTAAGGAACACAAAATAGTGTCTGCTAGGGGAAAAAAAGTTATCCATTAGTTACATTTTTTTTTTCTGAACACTCAGGTAAAAGGTACAAATAAGATGGCAGAACTTTTAAAAATCAACACTTCATATCAGGTTGAAATAGGGTTTCACTTGGTCCGCTTCCTCTCATCATGCTGTGATTTATGGAGCCCATCAAAGAACAACATGATCTATGAGTGCCAAGGATGACAAGACAATGTGAGAGCGTGAGAAGTGCTGAGAAGAGAATATAAAATATGGGCACCCAAGTAAAAGCATGTCAAACCCCTTCATGAAGGCACACACATGGAATCACATCTCGCAAACACCCTAATGACTTCTCTAAAATGGGACGTGGGGGCTTTTCCAGAGAAAGCCATCCCATGTACAGGACACGTACTGTCTCCTTCCATTCCCCAGACAGGTACCTGTAGCTCGGATTCCACTATGGCACTTTCTACCTGAAGTCACTGCTCTTTGGCTTAGTCTCTTTCTCCTCCACGGCTGAGAGGTCTTAAGGACAGCAACCTACCCAGATTCTCACGCCACCCGGTCTACATCCTAAGTGCTGGCTCAAACTCACAGTTACTCAAGACTTGTTTGTTACAGGGACAGAGTTGGATAAGGCGTGGGTTGGTGTGTATGGAGTGCACCAAGGGAAATAAGACAACATTTGATTAGCAGGCAGGTTGATGGTCTAAGAAGGGCTCAGGGTCACTGGAACATGGAATTCGTATTTACAGACGGGAGCTCAAATATTGGAGTCTGCGCCACTTTAAAAGAGTAAATTCAGATTTTCTTTTCTAATTAGGTGCTCTGCACTAGTTATATGTACTCATGTCTTGCCTGTGGGGATCTGATAAGGTCTTGGAAGGTCACTGCCAAGTATAATCTAATATCAAAACCAATTTTAATGAACTTCATACACTATTATTGCAGGCGATCTGGTTTTCTGTGCTAAACTCGACTCATTTGGAGCAGCCTTCTAAAGCTAATTATAAAAAATTTGAAATAATTTAAGAATATGAACAAGAAATAAAATGTTCATAAGCAAACATCATGGGAAGATAAATTAAATGTGAAGGAAAGTCAACTCCACTGGGGTGTGAAGAATCTGTACGAAAGAGAAGACCAGCCACAAAATACGTTCTGTCGTAAAAGACCAAGAAGAAACCACAAAGCAGACAAGGGCCATATAATCCGTGAGAATAATCACTTCATTTGAAAAGACGTTAACAATATTTCCCCAAACTGCCACCAACTTTAAAAAATTAATACACGAGTTTAATAACTAGGTTTATTTACCCCCTTACCCTACATTCTGCTGGATGTTGAGGACACACTCATGAATAAAATAGGTATTGTTCCTGACTTTAAAATCTTAAAATACCTTTTTTATTGTTGTTGTTATTAGCAGGTTTAAAAACAAGTTAGTTCATCCCATCATTAGTGTGATGGGACTTTCCTCTCTGAAATAGGACTAAACCCAAGTGTATATGACATATATTTGGGCAACGCTGACCTTAAATTTAAGCTTTTTAGGTTGGGGAGCAAGCACCTGCTAAGGTTGAACCAGTAACTGTGGGAAAGTAGCATATTTCAGAATAAGGACCACACACATACGGACCCTCATGTATTTGCATCCCCAGCATTACAGATGCATTTCAGATTAGATAGCATCTTTTTAGTAAACAGACATTTTCTTTTTCACTGCCAAGGAAAAATAACTCAAAATGTGATGTAGCTTAAATGTTTGAAGTCAGTAATGGAGTTGTACTGTGGCAATATTAACCCCAGAAAGTCAAGTCTGTCTATGATCACGGAACTACAACAGGAAGTTAACGAGAGCCGAGTAAGGAGCACCCTCAGCCTGGTATTGACGACCCTGTGGGAACGAACCAAATTACTTTCCAAATCAGTGTCTGACTTTCAGGTCCTGGTGAATTCCCTGCATCCTCCGATCCACACCCTTCACGCACGCTCTGTTCACGGAGAAGCTCCCACTCCAGGTCCTGGCCACAGGTCAATGTGGCCAGGTCCTGGCCACACCTTGCGGGGCCCTTGGCCCATGGCCAGAGGTAACTTCTGCCTCCTCTGGACTCTTTGGTTCCTCTTCATTGTTCCACTGGCATTCCTGACTTGTTCCTTATATTCCAGCCATGTGATTTGTATTTTTTTTTCTAGGCTAGGAAGTCAGCTCTTTGAGGTTAGGAAATTTATTGCACGTTTCTGCATATCTTCCCTCACACTGAATGCATTTCTTTCCATACAGGAGATCCTCAACGTTTTTGGCCAATCGGGTCTACAGATGAAAAGCTCTGAAAATTCCACATGGGATGGGATGACAGACATAAATCGGGGACCGAAGTCACTGACAGTTTTCTTTCTTTCCACGTGTAAAACTATTCAGAAATTAACAATATCAGAGAAGATTACACCATTAGAGAAATTAATTATCAAGGACGACGCATGTAGCAGGCACAGATGGCAAGGTCTTATCATAAAAGCTATTAGCAGTTGTGAAGATAAGAGAAAGAATCAATTAAATAAGCTTCCTAACAAAATCTGCCTGGCGAACATCAGAGGGCTCCTCTTGATGTCTGGATTCCATCTGTTGGCCCTACTATTTTTGTCTCGCCCTCTTTTGAGAGGCTCCAGTTCACGTGCTTCTGGTTCCAAAGATGCGGAGCTGGGAGAATTGTATAAGGTAGATTCCTCAGTGTCCTGCTCTCCACTGGGGCCATTCCTTCCTCCCACGCGATGACCCTTGAAATCCTTCGAGAACTGCTCTCTAATGGTCTCACCCTGGGGCCGTTTCACGGGACCAGGACAGACCGGAACAGATGTGGGAAATGTTTCACGTCACGACAGAAGCAGGATGCCAAATGGCCGTGTGTGGGATGTGACTTTCTCACGCAGCACGGCTTTCGAAAACCATGCAAGAAGGTGGCATGGTATGAGCCAATTCTATCTTTAAGCGTCTTTATTGCAACTCTTCCCTTCAGTCCAGAGTCTCCTGAGATTCTACAAGTCAAACGGATCTTGAGAAACCACGCCGTGGAGAGAAGCGGAGATGCTACTGTCCAAAGAATGTTCTTGCGGCACTCCATGAGGCCACAGAGGAGAATAATTAAGCTTTTTTTTTTTTCTTACAACTTTTGAAGACTTCCACATATCACCTTGTATTTCTGCTTAGAACTATTAAAGGGGGAACAAATCTAAATGTAGCAGGGGCCTGTTATGGTTTTTCTTGCATTCACATAAAAGGGTTCTGAACGGGGCTCTGGTTCTTACACGTTTTAGGACCGGGTAGCACTTGGGGAGGAAGAAACCACGGCGTCTGGGAAAAACAGTCAGTGTTTAAAAACCATTTTTTCACGTTCCAACATCTGTTGCTTCCCTTCCTTACTTAATTACAAGTTGCTTTGAAAATTATTATGTATGTGGATTGTTTTAACAACCAAAATTATACATGTTTAATAATTCCACGGAGGGCACTCAGATGAAATAATAAAAAAATGGGAAATGCAAATCTTAAGCAAAACACAAATTAAAACATATTGTTGATATAATTAAACACGTATGTTACTTCTCTAAAAGGAAGAACTGCCTGCCGTGAGCCAAACCAAATGACAAGGATAGTGGGATCAAAACTCATTTTAAAATCCTCTGACTGCATTTGTATACGTGTGAACTGTTTCTACAACAAGCCCCATCCTTGCAAGTGAACACAGGTATCGACAGAACCCACAAATAAGAATGAGACAACGAACAAACTAGTGTAGAGACCATTTCGGGGTAAGCTTCACAACGGAAGCCTGATTCTGAAGTTCTGAGCAGGGATCGTGAGTCCCTTACTTCCCCTGCTACCCCCACGGCCCATCACAGGGTAGGGTCTTAATACTCATTCGATCATGTCTGGAATGAAAACGGGGCGGGGGGGGGATCAAGATGCTCAGAGTCTAGTCACATCGGTGTGCGTTCAGGAAAACCTCCATGAAGACCGTGACGTACACAGCGCTCTGGCAAGATGAGTAAACCAGATGAAGATCACACAAGAAGAAGTACGATCAATTCAGTAAATGACAAAATTCTTTCATCGAAGCCATTCCTCTACCGGTTTTTGTTTGCTTGTTTATTTACTGGATTTTGGAGTGTTTTAGAAATGAGTCCACTGACGCACTATGTCCGCTGTTGTAATGGCGACCTCCAATGGGTCAGGTCCCAACACTTTCTCAGTTCTTCCATATAAGTTGGCTGAGTAGACCCCAGGCTTCCGAGTGGGATGGCGGGGCAAGAGGAATGTTCTTCTCACGCACTCTTCTCACAGCCCCAGCCCATGCAGGGAGGTCTTCACTGAAGGACAAATCATCAGAAGTGGAGGGTAGCCGCAAGGACCCAAAGATGCCAGTGAAAGTCACAGCCCATCCTTGATGCTACGAACTGCACATCAGGCCAGGAGGTCCTGGTCTCCAAATGAGACAGCATCACACACAGTACATCATTTAAAGGCCAGTCTGGGTGGACAATGAAGTTGCTTTTTAACTCCAAGAGAACATTCTCTTTCACTGTAAAGGCAAACGCCTGATATGCCCAGAAGCAGACAAGGTGAGCTACGGAAATTGACCACACGTAAGGACGCTGACCTAAGAGATTCCAGAAGGCTTCTCTCTGGATAATCCACGATTAGCCCAAAAGTGTCAGCAGGGCTGCAGTCCAAGACTGAAGCTGTGTTCGGAAAGGGACACTCACTGATTGTTTTCGAGGAACTTCTACTAAGGCTAACATTTAGAAAGTCACATTTAGTGACAGGTTTTGTTGCAGTTAAAGATCTGGCATCACTTGCAAGAGACCTGAATTTCCCTACAGCTGAGAATCCGTTATGCCTTCCAGAGTCAGTTTGTTCTGTGCGTATCCACCCAGGCCGAGAAAGATTTTTAGACTCATTGCCATTGAGTGAAGATCCTTATGAATATGAACACTTACTCAGTGACTGTGTTTCCATAAGGAAATTGTAGATGTTTTAGTGTCAGGTATTGGAAAATCTTTATCATGGAATTTACTGGTAAACCGTAAAGAAAAAAAAAAATCTCCGTGTGTGTCTCACTAAGTCACTTCTACAGCAGAAAACTGCTCTTCAAGAAGCTTCTTCTTTCAATTAACTTTGCAATCACTGCGTTTGAATTATTATAGGCAGGAACAAGTCCGATATTTTGGTAAAGTGGAAGAAATTTGTGCAACCGACACTTCCAACGGTATAAATAAAACATTTTTGTGAAATACTCCAGATCTCTATACCAACTGCAATTTCCAGAGATTGTAGATGATAATTCATATGTCCTAGAGGTAGACTTTTGATGGATTAATTCCTATCACCCATCATTTTTCTTCTCTCCCCATCGGTGTCATGCCCCATTCTTAAACTTGATCACTGAACTCCCAGGGCTACATTTCAGCAAACTTACACTTCCGTGGCCAACCCAGCATGCCACCTGATTTTGTGTACTGATACTACCTTCTTCAAAATGCTCAAGCCTCTCTTAACAAAATATGGGATTTTTACTCTGACACTCTTTCACATTTGCAAGCCCTTCACGAAGATAGCTCGTAACAAAAGAAAGCAATTTTTGCATGCCCATGCTAATGAAGGTATAATATCAAGTTTCGGCTAGGGAGATCAATCACTTCTCTGTGGAAGAATATTTGGAAATACAAGGGAATGCATTTTACAAGCAATGTGCAATAGAAGAGTTCACGCTGTGACCTTCTTCATGAAGGTCAAGCTAATTTGTGGAGCTTTTGTGGAGCTCGTGGGAACCACAGGAAAATTCTAGACCACCTATAAGAAATCCAACAATCAAGAAAGAGCATACCTTTTAAGATAAGTTGTTTAGTGGTTTTAAGAGGCAGCTTCCAGCGATAGGACAGGAGTACAGAAGTAAGAAAGCTTGGGGTGGGGGAGTGCCCCCCCCCCCCCCTTCTTGAAGATCTGGGATCTGAGAGGCTTCTGAGGAGGAGGAGGAGGAGGAGGAGGAGGGGCAGGAGGAGACATTGCATTTGGGATGGTTTCGACTCAAACCAGCTAAGGTGATGGGGAACTTGGGTCCCGCACGGTAGGCAGTCCCTAGCAAGGGGGCGCCCCCACCCTGCCTCTCTGCTGTGCTAGTTCCTTCCCTTGGCCCCAGCCTGGCAACCGCCCACCCCCCCAAAGGCTGTCAGCAACTGGGGAGCAGGCTTCCAGCTTCACCTGCTGACACACCAGTATCCAGAGGAGGAAAGGAAACCTCCCTTCCTGCATCTCTTATTGACGGAATACAGAGACCTTTCCCAGGACTCCCTTCCGAGGGAAGAACCGGTCCACTGGACGAGAACCGCCGGGCTAGATAAAAACGTCTGATGGACAACAAAGTGCGGTTTGCCCAGCACTAAGCATCGACAACCACCTGACGGCTGGCGAGTTCAGGAGCGCACGGAACTCTAGGACGCAGGGCTGAGCCCCAGTTACTGGACAGCGGCTTCAGAGTTCCTGGGCTCGCTAGCCCGTTCGAGCGCGCTCAGGATTTGGATCCAGAGCTGGTGGAGCGAGTGCACTGGGGCCCCCCGTGGCAGCCCCCGCCCCATGATCCCAGCTGCACGCCTGGTGTAGGAAGTTGCGTGCCACTCACATCTCCCAGGGGCACAGGTCTCATTCCTGTGACTCTCCCATGAGGGTCTTCTCTGAGCCCCCGGGGACTACGCAGCCAGGAGCATCCCTCAGTGAAGGGGAGCCCACGAGGCCCAGCACTTCGGACAGCCATTCCACAGGCTTCTCAGCCATCCCAGAGGCTGACTGCCCTGCTACGCACAGTGGCAGCATTGGAAACAAACCCTCATCTGGGCCTTTTCTTCTTCCCTGCTTTGCTCCCCTCATCCGTCTCATCTGCTGCTGTACATTCAGCTCCAGGATAAACTGTGTGATCAAGCTCTATTTTAAACGGAGCTCAAGCTAAGATACGAGGCTGGCCTCTCTCAGCTCCTACACCTCCACGAAGCAGAATGCAGTCCAAAATGACAGGTGGCAATTGCCCCATATATTTCTGAGGCTTTGAAGAACTACTGTTTTCATGTATTGAGGTCAGGCTAAAGTGGCCCTGGAGTCCCACATATTGCACCCAAGCTTACACTGTTTTTCTGTAGGGGTCCTATTCACATTTAGATGATCCTCAACACCCCTTAGATTTATGCAGTATACAACCTGCACAACTGTATATAGTGGCTTGGGAGGATAGGTATTGGTGGGTGCCCCTCCCAGAAGCATCTGGATATCCAGGTCTCCCCCAAGAACCCTCTAGTCCCTCTGGCTCTTCAATTACATGCACTCTCAGAAGCCACCAAGGGTCATCTGTTGTTCTCCATAAGTGATAACTGATTGCCTCTTTTCAGCTTTTAGCTTGAATGATTCACTTTATCAAATCTGTTATGGATCATAGTTGGGCAAAACAGATTTCCATAAGCACATTTGTGTTTATGGTAACAACAGGAAAACCGTAGCCTTTTAAACTTTACCCTTTCAAGTTATTTTTCAAATATCAGACAAGGCTACTGAATACAGCTGGAAACACACAGGCCATCAGGACAGATGCCTGGGTTTGAGTCTGGCCGCCCTTCATGTGAGCTGGGCCGTCACGTCTCTTTGTGTCATGTTTCCACACCTAAAAAATGGTTATTCTAATAATAAGGCCGCATCCCTGGTTCACTGGCAGGGATAAATAATAAAATCCCTAAGAAGTTCTTCGAACAAGTCCTCGCCTGCAGAAATTATAACGGTGATGATGAAAAATACTATTTTTCTCTACAGAAGTTCTATATGCTTTCAACTGAGTTAGAATCAAGTACTTGATTTTTATCTAACTTCACCTATTACATTTTGTTTAAGAAAACTGAGGTTTTTTTAGAAGTACGAAATGGTATTTACATAAGCAATGCAAACACTAGTTGTAGCTAAACTAGTTGTACCTAAACTAGGAAGAACTTGTAGAAGGGCCCGCTGGCTCATGAAAGGAAGGAAAGCTTCCAGACCCCTCCATCAGCAGCCCGCTCAGGGAACCCGGGTGAGAAGTCGTGCCCGCGATGAGCACTCAGGAAGGGCACGGTCGGCGGTGGCACAGAAACACACGGAAATGGGTCTTGGCCCAAAGTGAAGTAACGCTCTTCCCCAGAGCCCCGCCTGGGCATACCCGGCATGCATGGACCAAAGGAAACAAAAAGAACAGAACACAGGGAAAACCTCCAACGCACCTGCTCATCACAGAGTCCCCCACGGCAGAACCGCGGGTCTCTGGGTCACCACTGTTCAAACCACGTGAGCACAAAGGAAACGTATGGCCACAAATGACAAGAAGAAGCTCGAAACTACTTGTGGATGCGCAAGCACTTTGCTGCCCCGACTTCACGATTCTCCTGTCGGAAGTACGGGAGACGCCCGCCCAGCTGGGGAGGAGCAGGTGCCTTGCCCGGGCTGAGACGCTCTTGCAGGCTGTTTGGCACCGAGAAATACATGGGGCTCCAGAGATCACTGTGCTAATCTAGGAGGAAAGGAGACAAGTCTTTTCTGCTAAGTGCCTTTGAATCTATCCAGTTTTGTGGGTGCGGGGAGATTAGCTTCCGCCGGTTAATCTCGCAGCTCTTGCCTCAGTGTTTTCTGAGGAGGCCACAGCATCTGGACCTTTCTAGCACCTCGGTGCTGAGCAGGTCCAGAGCGGGGTCTTGCTCTGCCAGCGGCAGGGCTCTGGTTGCCAAAATCATCTTCTTGGGACGCTGGTTTTCCCACTTGGAAAATCAGGAATGTGTGAGATGGCAGTTTTCAAAATTTTGCAAACTCCAATGTGCTACACGAAACGGGGGTATTTTGTGACAGTGCTATTATTTTCATCTGTAACCACCTATTTAAACTTCCTGGGTGCCTGGGTGGTTCAGTTGGTTAAGCGTTTGCCTTCGGCTCAGGTCATGATCCCGGGGTGTGGGGATCGAGTCCCGCATCCGGCTCCTTGCTCGACGGGGAGCCTGCTTCTCCCTCTACCCTTTCCCCCTTCATGATCTCTCTTTCTTTCTCTCTCTCACGCTCTCCCTCTCTCTCAATATAAGTAAATAAAATCTTTTAAAGAAATAAATAAACTTCCAGTTGCTGGGTTTCGCTTGCTCCTAACTTTATCATAGTGCCATTATTTGGCCCAAACAATCTTCACTATGTTCTGTCACCTCTGATTAACCTCCACAGCATCCCTTTGACAGGGTGTATTGATCTTAACGTCTTTCTTCTTGACCTTTCAGGGTCTTCTGCAGGCTGCCTCTTTTGTGTCTAGGAAACAGATGCTCTCCTATGCTTCCTGTTGAGAGCATAAATCAGCGTCTGGTCAACTGTTCCACACTTTGTGTGACATTTCAGTAATAAACACAGCACTAGCGGCGCGACGTCTGTCCCCGTCTTTGAATCATCCTTGTTGTATCTGACCCTGTTCCAGCTCTATTCTTTCACACATCTGCTGAGACCTTTGAGGAACTCTGAATTACATTAATTTGGGAAGCAATTCCATTTATAGACCATAACATCGTTATGTCCTTCTTCCTTTCAAGTGTTGTAATTTTCAGCCAAAACATAGACTTAAGACCTGTGTTCTGGATTTATCTTCAGTTAGTTTCCATGGTCATGAAAATCTCCTACAGTCTTCTGAAAATCAAGGATGCTAATGGACAGAGAAAGCTCCTCTTCCTTTTAAGATACACTTTGTACTCAATAAAAGGAAGAGAAAAATAAAGTCCTGTCATTTTTTACTGAACATCCAGCAAAGAAATTAGGCAAACGGAGTCACGTCATTTAGTTCAATGTGTGCCAGTGAGCCAGTTCTCAAATTGCTGCCCCAGTCACCCAACAGCCATTTGCTACTGGACAGGTTCATTAATCTTTCTCAACTTGAGTTTTCCATCTCTAAGTGAGGTACTAATGAAAACTGCCTAGCAGGAATACAGGGAGAATAAACATAACAACTTTTAATTGCTTAATGTAGTTTACGGTATGCAGTAGGTACCCAATAAAAGTTCTTTATTTTCTTACATAACACAGAATGCCAACCTATCACAACACGCCAAAATAACAACTCCAGTGTGGTTCATTATAATTTCATTTCAGTGCTTTATCAGACATTATGTGGTCAGCTGGGATTTAGAAGGACTTGATTTAACAATTATCACTACAGGTGCTAGGTATTATCCAGAAAAAGTTAAAAATGAAACAAAAATAGGCCAAAGGTCATTAACCCCAATAATGGCTATTCTGAAGTGATCGAGCTAACTATTTTAAATTAAATAGTTATCACTTTGACCTGTCAGGGCACTGATGGGATGTAGGCTCAAAGCCTGGTGGCAAAATTCCCACAGACCCTGTGGCCCCTTGGCTGATCCGTCACAGCGGGGAGGGGGATGGGAGGGTGAAGGGACCCTAATGGTGACAACGTCCCCCAGGGGCCCTGCTTCTCTGCAGATGGGCTCAGTGCCCCGGGCAGGCTGCCCGCCTGGGCTGTGTCACTTCCCTCCTCCATACACAGTAGTAAAGTCACGTTCCCAGAGCTGCTCTCACAGAACCAGACAGACAGAATGCATCCGGCTCTCGGTGGCTACGTGTTCAACGTCTTCGTTTCTTCTGACTTCTCTCCTCTACTGTCCAGGGTTACTGTGAGCATTTTACTAGCTAACACAAGACTTCAGTCTATCGTAACATGACTAAACCGTAACTCCAGTATGTTTAATTATAATTCTACTTCAATAGTTCATCGGACATTACCCAGTAAGATAGGATTTGTAAGACGTGATATAATAATTAGCACGATGGTTAGCAGATACTATCAAAACAGGTTAGAAATGAAGACAGCCAGGGCACCTGGGTGGCTCAGTTAAACACTGGACACTTGATTTCCGCTCAGGTCATGGTCTCAGGGTCCTGGGATGGAGCCCCACATCGGGCTCCCTGCTCAGTGGGGAGTCTGCTTCTCCATCTCCCTCTGCTGCTCCCCCTGCTTGTGCTCTCTCTCTCTCATGTGCTCACTCTCTCTCTCTCAAATGAATAAATAAAATCTTAAAAAATAACATTATATTTAATGTAAACTATCGATAACATTCACATATTAGTACCTAATATTAAGGTAATCTGAAATACAATAAAATATAAAACGGTAGCTGTGACTGCTGTTGTATTATTCAAGAACAGGACATTTTCCCCCAGAAACTGTTTGTGGATGTCCATAATGAGGGTGACGATAATTTCTATTTTATGAATGCCTGTGTTAGATTTGCCACTGGGCAAAACTATGTGTAATCAGCCCAACCACCGGGTTCATGCCTCGTATTTCAGTTGGGGACATGGATAGGAAAGGTGGAACAGCACCTGCAGTGCCCTGGTGACTCAGAGGCTCCACCTCTCCCTACCCTGCCATGCTCCCTCACTGCTCTGTGAGGTCACATGCGTGCAGGGGTGTCGTGGAGGAGCAGTGAGGTCCAGAGAAGCCCAGAGAGCCCTTTGGGTCTGGAGATGTTTACTTGGAAGTGGAGAGGAAATGTCTGTCCCTTCAGTGTCCTAATGTGTCATCAAGAGTCTCATTTTAAACTTAGCTGAGGACTCAGGCCCTAGGGAGGGACAGGTGCTGGAAGTGGTCACTGAGTCACCTGGATGCACGTGCCCCCAAGGTCCAGAGAAGAGATATCAGGATTAGAGAATTGATGATATCAGGACCCTGGGAGCTTGGATACCGGCTAGTTTTGCCTCAAACTGCACCGAGGAAGACAGATGTTGGGACCGTGATGGGCCCCACGTTCACACAACTAATGGCTACACAAGATCCAGGCCTCCACCCTGTGCAATTAGCTCCCCAACTAACCTCAGCCTCTACAGCCACCAAGCCTTCAACAATCGGAACTTTTCTCCCCAAACTTTAGTTTTTTATTATTTCATTCTATCTGATTTTGCTGCGGTAAGAACATTTAACATTAAGTCTACCCGCCAAACTTTAAGTGTATGACACTGAAGGTATAATGTTGTATACGTTGCACCTCTAGAACTTGTTCACCTCGCTCCCCTGAAGCTTTGTGCTCAGAAACTGCCTGTTTCCCTCTCCCCATGCCCCCGGGGGGCTCCTTGATTCCACCACCAATCCCCTCTTTGAGTCTATGAATTTGATTAGTATGGATACTTCACGTAAGTGTCACCATGCAGTATCTGTCTTTCTGTGTCTGCCCAAGTTCATGTAGCATGACGTCCTCAAGGTTCATCTGAGTCTCGCACACCGCGAGATCTCTGCCTTGTACATGCTAAATAGTATTCGATCATTTGTACACACCACATTTTATCTACTCATCTGTCAATGGACATTTAGACTTGCCACACTTGGCTCTTGTGAATAGTGCTGCACTGAACAGGGGAGAGCAGGTATCTCTCCAAGATCCTGATTTTGGTTCTTCTGGGTGTGGAGGGATTGGAACCCTGGCACCTTATTGGCGGGATGCAAAATGGTTCAGCTGCTTGGGAAAACAGTATTGAAGATCCTCAAAAAGATCCTCAAAAAGCAAGCCCATTTCTGCATGTTTATCCAAAAGAACTGAAATCAACATCTTCAAGAAATGTCAACATTTGGAATTTTAAGAGTAGGGTTTCAAGGAAAAAGATAATAGCTTTCAGAGAGGGCCCTTCCCTTGTCTGAACTCCACTTCTTATTGGAATTTAAATAAAGGCTTGGAGATTTATTTAAAACAAGAACATATGAATTTCACAGATGACACTTGGGAAATCTTTTCATAGTATTTCCATTTTAACATGGTGGACCAAGAAAAGATTCTCATCTTTTATATCTTGTTCATACCTGAACTTGAAATCAACTCTTTTTCTATAAACTGCTATAAGTCCTTAGGAAACTTGAGTTCTTATCATTTCCGCAGACGTGCCTTTTACTACGTAAAAAACATTTCGTTAGCATACTGTCATTTTCTGTAAGCTTGAACTTGGTGAAGCAGCTGGAGTCCAGGAATAACAAACAGAAACAAGGGTGAGAAGGAAAGTGTCAGAGCCTCACAGACATCACCACCTTTGATACAGGGCACAGTTGCCCTGTGAGGGGAAAGGACTGTTGTGCCCTTCTTGAAGGAGAAGACTGATTTAGAAATGCTACATGATTCATCATCCACATAAATATTGGCAAGTGGACAGTCAACTTCACGACTTGAAAATCAAAATGTTACCTATGCTTAATAGCTATTATCTTCTAGAAGACCTCCATAAAAAAATGAACCTACTTTGTGGCTCAAGATTTATAAACTGTAGCAAGAATGTGACAATCAGCATGTCACTTTAAGTAACTATCATTTTAAAATAAGCTTAGGGATTTAACTGATGGGATACACTTTCTCAGCCATCCCACAAAGCCAAACCCCTCCTTCATCCTGCTTCTGTTGCTCACTTGGCGACAAAGAGACAGGAACTACAGTAAGTGGGAAAAGCCACAGAAGAAGAAAAATACATGTTGTGTTTCTATCATAAAAGAGCAGAATGCTCAAACACCTAGGTGGCTGTCGGTTAAGCGTCTGCCTTTGGCTTAGGTCATGATGTCAGGGTCCTGGGATTTAGTCCCGAGTCCAGCTCTCTGGTCAGCAGGGAACCTACTTCTCCCCGTCCCTCTGTGCTCTCTCTGTCTTTTTTCCAAATAAATAAAGTCTTAAAAAAAAAAAAAAAAGCAGACCACTCCATTGTACCACAGTGACACCTTCTTGGAAGTACATGGCCAAGAAGAAAAAACAAACATCATCCCCCCCCCCAAATTAATACACCTAAGAGCTGACATTAGACTCACTGGAGACATGCATGACATTTTTCTGGATTTGAAAACTGATGTTAGGGTGCCTGGGTGGCTCAGTCGGTTAAGCCGCTGCCTGCGGCTCAGTCATGATCCCAGGGTCCTGAGATCGAGTCCCACATCAGGCTCCCTGCTCTGCGGAGAGCCTGCTTCTCCCTCTCCCTCTGCCTGCTGCTCTGCCTACTTGTGCTCTCTACCTCTTTCAAATAAATAAATAAAATCTTTAATAAAAAAAAAGAAAACTGATGTTATATTTGTTTCGTAAACTGTAGTTCTGTAAATTTGGACACAAAGCAATAAACACATTAACACTTTAGGAAGACATTTAGTTTTTACATTTATAATCAGATGTATCACACACACACACACACACACACACACACACACACACACACACACACACACACACACTCCAGTGACTACATAGGAGATTTGCCAAACTTTCCTTCATACAGTTTTTTCTTTCATTAAACTGTTAGTAAATGTAATTAAGTTAATTATTGAGGTCAATTTGTAATAAGAAAATGAATGACCTGAAATGTTTTCTCTGAGTTCTTTGTACCGAAAAGTTTTAGAAACTAAAGTACAAGACTGACTCAGGTCCTCCCTCCCTGGGGATTCGCAGCTGATGAGGCAAACCCTGATCTGTGAGTGGGAATCCCCACCTCTGACACCGAGCACCACAAGCAGGAAATGATGTATTTCAGCAAAGAATAAAGCTACCCTATTCGAGCTGCTTTCCTAGAGCAACTGAGTGTTCACGGATTTACCCTGCACATTTCAATAAATAATTTTAAGTTTCAGCATCTGAAATATCAATACATTTATCATTCTAAACTGGCACTAAGAGTCTTCATGGCCAAAATTTAGGCCAGGCCAACCGGGAAAGAAATGGTTCTAGAAACAGTAAGAGCTCCTACTAAAGCTACGGCAACAGAAGAGGAAGGGATCTAACTGTAAATCCCAATAACAGAAATCTCCTTGGGCTGGGCCTATCTGACAAAAATGCCCATACCCTCTCCCCCTCCCTGAGTTTCCAAAGGCTCTCTGGGGTGTGTCATCATGCTCTACCACAGCATAAAAAAATCACTCAGCCTCACGGACCAAGGTTATGAATGCGATGCACAGAACGACTGGAAAGATCGGCGAGGAAGGATGCCAAGCCAGAACCTTGGGTGCGGAGCGGCTCCCCCAGCACACGCCCAGCCACGCATGCTCTGCACGGCGCCAGCGCCAGGGAGGCTGAAGAGGTGGAAGCCCAGCGGCCTTCAGCCCTCACTCATTCTAGCAGGTGCCCAGGAAGAGGAACAACGGGCCTTCGGAAAGGTGCTTGCACAAGTGGAATTTTATTTAAGGGTTTAGAGCGTTAAAAGAAATATGACCTGCTAAGGCAGAAGAAAAACAAAACTATAAGTTGTCTTCGATTCCCTCTGAATTGGCCCCAGTGTGCATGCTCTGACAACAGCTCCATAAAGTTTCTCAAGCCTCAGAGGGGCTGAGGCTCATTCTGTGTTCTATTCCTTAGTGTGGTTCAGTGTGGAGACCTTACATACCCTTCTCCCAAACCGAATATCGTGACCAGAGGGAAGCAGACTGAAGCTTTTGTCACATCTCAGAAATCAGAATTGAAAAACTCCGGGGGCTGTTTATCCCAGAAGTGAATATTTAATCCAAGAAGCTGCCAAGCTACTGTGAACTTCCAGGATTTCCTCCAAATATTCTCGTTAACTAGAGAAACTTACATGATTTACAGCACACAGTGCATGCAGAGTATCTTGTGCCTGGGGATGTCATGTTAACAAAGCATTTCATATTTGCAGAGCATCTAGTGACTGTTAAAAACCTTATGATCACAGAATATCTGCTGTGTGAGAGAACATGTAGTATCTGTAGAGCATCTACTGTGTACAGAGCATCCAGTGTCTAGACACATCATGTTTACAGAGTGTGTAGTGTTTGCAGAACACCTAATGATTGCAGTATATCAAGTGTGTGCAGAGCACCCAGTGTTTGCAGAGCACATAGAGCTTGCCATATTTCCAGTGTGTGCCGGCTCGGGACACCCAGCTCTAGGTTGTGGGCTGGGGACGACGAGGTCTGTACTCACCACATTACAGCCTGCGCAGTCAGGTCCATTCTCGCAGGTCCTACGGCGAGCTTGAATGCCACCCCCACACTGGGCTGTGCACCGTTCCCAAGGACCCCAGCCTGTCCAGAACATGTGCGGGGGGCACAACAAATGCTCATTGCAGTATCTGTGATGGGGAAACCAAGAGGAAAAGGAAACCGTTCAGGGCAACATGAAGCCACAGGCCTATTCCACGGTCTGTCCCTGCACCGATGTTGAACACATGGGCATGCTCCGCGTGGAGGGGCTCTGTGTGTGCAGAGTGGTGGCACGGTCAAGGGGGCAGATGTGGTGCTGGCCATGCTGTGAGGGCACAGACAACGGGATGCACAGGACACAACAAAGAAAATGCTAAACTCACAATGCAGGATGGAGCTTCCTGTGCAGCCAATTAGAGGAGAAACAAACAAAACAAAAACCCTTCAAATAGACACCCCAAAATGGGAACACACAGAGAATATCTAGGTAGGGCATTTATCTTCTCAACACAAACACTGAAAGATAAAGTGGGTTACGGACACAAAGTCAGCAAAAGTGTATTTAGAATTCATTTCTCATTCTTGAATCAAATAAGGTACATAATCCTACTAAATTAATAAATTAAAGTTAAAGCCTGATTTTAGCAGGAAGCCTCATGCCATACACTCCCTAGGTTATTGTATTTTTAAATTTATCTATAGACTCAAAATAACATCAAACAACCTTAATTTAAAAGACCACCAGTTAGTCCAGCAAAGTTGAATAACTATAAACACTGATCCTATTTCTATACTCTGTACTTCTAAATATACATTCATATGGTCAATTACTAGCCAATTATACAAGGCCTTCTTTAGCCTTAGATGAGTCACATTTCTTCTCAGCCTTTAATACTACAAGTGAAATGAAGCCAAATGAGAGAAACAAATGAACAAACAAACAAGCAAAAAAACCAAGAAGGAAACAGCATGGCATTCTTGAGTTTCTAGGGAGGAGGAGATTGCTCTGCCCATAAGCAAACTAAGCGAGACATACCTGGCCATTTAAAAGACTGTTTAAATTTAGTTATCTACCTTCCCAACAGAAATTTAGCTTCTAGAGGACAGCAGCATGCGAAACTCTTTCTGACATCTCTCTCCTCATCTGGACTCAGACATAAGGCAGAGAGACTCTTATCTGCGAGGCTAAGTCCGTCACCTGCAATGTCACGGTTATTAATAAATGCTAAATCCTGTAGGGCACTATGCAAAGGGCATGACAAAGCGCATTTCCATATGACAGGTGTTTACAACTCAAGATGAATACAGTGAAATGGACACAAGCCCAGAACAGAAAATACTATCTTAATGAGTAGAAAGTAAGGACAAAGGGTAGCTGGTTTCCAGAAACCAGGAGAAGTCATTTGGAGAGTGCAGTTTCTACACGGCAGATGCTGATAAGATTCAAGTGTTTTTCCACCAAACCAGGAAAACTCTGTGGAGAATGTGAAGGCTTCAGAGCCAGGCCAAGCCCAGGGGAGTCCACAGGATGAGGCAAAGCGAGCAATGGCCGCCATTGTGGAAAAGGACAGAATATAGAAATGGGAAGACTGAAGTGAGAAAGGTGACCTGGGAGAAGAGAACAGAAGAAAGTGATGGGAAGTAGCATCACCTACCTTTAGGAGGAGGGAGGAAAAATTTGAAATTTGAAAGTCCCTTAGAGCTCAAGAGACAAACTAGCACCGTCCGAGTTCGAGAGTGAAGACTGGTCTCCGGGGGTTTCTGCCTCATCCGACCGGTGGCCCGGAGCTCCTTGAGATTTCAGGAGCTCTCCGTGCATTAACTGTGGGCTCTGCTCTCCAAAGAGCCCACCAGCAGGAAGAGCAGAGGGAGCAAACGCCAACCAGGAGAGAATGGATTGCAACAATGCAAGGGAGAGGTGTTCCATGCTGGACAGACATGATGGTGGTGGAAAGACGAGGGAAAGGGACACACTTGGGCTCGGTAGAGTGGGGCAAAGTTGTGGTCACTGCATGAGTGCAGAGAATAGGAGGCGAATAGTAGAATCACACGTCAGTTTCCCGTTTGTGGGAATGTGGGAAACACGTGGCCTTCTGGGAAGAGAGAACTGACAGGTCACGGCTGAGAAGCCTCCAAAGGCAAGAACCACTAAGGAACATGGTTTAGTTTCTCTGAATAGTCACACAGAAGACTAGAGAAGCATTTGGCTTGCCTCTTCCAGAGAGTCGTACATAGCCTCCAGGGCTCTGGCTCTCAGAGTTCAGGGCCATGGACACGCTTCCGTGTCGAGGAGAAAGGGAAGGAATGTTCTCATTAAGACAGGGGGACCTCTAGGTAGGAGAGCCAACACCGAGGAGACAACAGATGAAAAGAACTGGACCTCAGGAAGCATGGGCAAACACGCAGAGTCACAAGAAGGAAAACATCCTTGATCTCCTAGGGATTGTGAACAGATGTGCCGGGGCACGGAGTGTCCCAAGAGGAAGGTGCCATTCGAGGACATGTTTGGGAGGAAAGAAAACTCAGAACATCAGAGCTCGCAGCATTCGATTCAAAATATCCACAGGTACCTTGTCTCACAGTGGAGAGATTTAGACGTAGAAGGCCACCTCCCGTTTCCAAGCCAATGTGCCAACATTTAAAAGGTATAGACAACCAGGACTCCTTACTCTCATTTTAGCTTTCAGAAACAAAAACAAGCAATAAAAGAATAGGGAGGGCAAAGGAAAATCTTGCTAAATATGCTTATAAAACACTTGGGTTTTAATAAAAAGCACAGCAAGGGAGCTACCATTTTTCCATAGCAAGATACATCATAGGGCACAAATACTTTCTCGGATTTGCCAATGGCAGGCCCACTCTGAAAACACCCAGCATGTTAGCACAGCTGAATCTATGGCAGCAGAGCCTGAAAACTGCGTGTAGCGTAGAAGTGGCGAGCAGGGTCAATCAGTGATATATTTGGCTGTATTTTAAAGTTGTCCACCACTTGCTTTCCATTTTTCTCCCTTTCCCTTGTTACAGCGGTCCTGGGAAAACAGCGACACCAAGATATGTGACTATGTCACCCTCTGCAAGACAGGTCGGGAGAGAAGTAGAAATTGCTAGCCTAGCCAGCTCTGCCCCTTCATGTCTGGGTTTTTACTCACAAATCCACCCAGGAGAGTCTGGTCAGAGACAAAGCACTCACAAGCCCCAAACCTGGATTCCCTGCAGTTTCATGGAACCAGGGTCCCTCTGACCCCCTTGCTCTGCCACCCTGACCAACACGTGCTCCTGTCAGAGGGCCTCCTGCTAAACTACCCATTGAGTCTCCAGCATCTTCCCTGGTGACAGACGACAACAGGGAGCGGAAGTTAGTTACCTTGGTGACTCTGCTTGTTCAAGGATTTTTATTAATTTGTGAAACAAATATCTACACAACGGACCAGCCAGTGGTTCTTCATTTCTCTAGTCCTCCACACACAGCCAGCTTTTGCCACATAAAGTTGAACATTGCTGACACCTTATTGGCTCTCCTGGATCTCTAGTATCTTAAAGCACTGCAAGTCTGATGTATTTTGTGATGCGTTAAAAATTAAGATTTTAATTTTGCCCATGACTGCTCATTCTCATTTTGCATTTAAAAGTGAATTAATAACCCAGCAATATTTCTCCATAAATTATCAAGTTTTCCATAAAGCTTGTCTCTGTGAAAAGGACTGCCTTTTATAACCCCATGCGGACTAGATTCTTGACACTGTATCGTTTCTGGTCGTATCTCTTCATGCTACAAGCTGCGTTCTGCTCTGGTTTGGTCTGTGCTAGTTTCTCACTGAAGCCCCTGCCAGTCAGGACCCCGTCAGAGCCATCTTCTCCTGGCTCAGCTCGAGTGACTCTCCTTTTCCTGGGACATACTGGAATAATCCAATCTCTGTGGTACCGGAGAAACCATACATATGCCGAGTTCCTCTTACTATTAACCTTTACCCCAGGAGAGAGCTAAAAGAACCCATTAAGGGAGAGAAATGGTTTGTAAGAGAGCAATAGGTCAGCTTGCTAAGCAAACACAGCCCACAGAGACAGAGGAAAATATAATTTAAAAAACCATATGATAAAGAGTAAATAATAAAAATCATATAGTAAGCCCCCATTGGTTTCTGGGACTCATAACTTTGATAATACAATGGGGACCGACTCTAATGTGGCCCCCATGCTCCCACCTCCTGGAAGTCACACCTTGCGCGATCCCCTCCCCTTCAGTGTGTGTGGCAGGGGGTGGGGAGGACCTGTGACTTCCTCCTAACCAACAGAACATGGTAAAAATGACAGGCTATCACTTCCATGATTAAATCTACATAAGACTTCAAGACCCCTTTTATCAAGAAAAGTCTCCCCCATCCCCCTCTCCACCGCTTTGAGGTACGAAGCAGTCAGACCTGAATGGCCTAGGTGGCGAGGGACTGAGGGAGCTCTGGCTCATAGACTCAGCCTGACAGAATCTGAGGAACTGAATGCTGCTGACAACCACAGGATTTGGGAAGCACACCTTCCCCGATCAAGCCTCAAATGAGACCACAGCCATGGTGTGTAGCATGCCACGGCCTCGTGAGATCCTGAAGCAAAGGACCCAGGTCTACGGTGTCCAGGCTACAAACCCACAAACACTGTGAGCCAATACACATGAAATGCTTCAGGCCCTGGCAACATTGTTATGTAACTACTCCTGAAACAGATTTTCACGCCCTGACATGCAGTGCTACCGGAGAAAATACCTAGAAATGTGAACGTGGCTTTGGGACCAGGGAATGGGTAGATGCAAGGAGAATTTTGAGGATCACGGCAGAGAGACTTTGAGGATGCTGCCAGTGAGGCTTTAGAAGGAAACAAGATAAGAACTAAAACTCAGCAACAAAACCAAGCCAATTAGCAAACAGGCAAAGGACTCAAATAGACATTTCCAAAAATGTAGACAAATGGCCAATAAGCACAGGAGAAGAAACTCAACATCAGTAGTCCTTTAGGAAATGCAAATCAGAGCCACAATGAGATAACTGCTTTATACCTACTAGGAAGGAAGGAAGGAAGGAAGGAAGGAAGGAAGGAAGGAAGGAAGGAAAGGAGGGAGGGAGGGAGGAAGGAGGGAAGGGCCGAACAAGTGTTGGCAAGGGTGTGGAGACACCAGAAAGCTCACACACTGTTGGTGGGAATGTACAATGGTGAAGCCACTATACATAATATGGGTTTGGCAACTCCTCAAAAAATGAAACACAGAATTACCAGAAAGTCCACTTCTAGGTTTATACACAAAAGAACTGAAACAGGGACTTGAGCTGACACTCAAATGCTAGTGTTTACTGTAGCATTTTTCACAATAGCCCAAAGGTGGAGATGACCCACCTGTCCACTGATGGGCGAAGAGGTAAATACAGTAGAGAACACCATACGGTTGAGTATTATTCAGCCTGAAAGAGGACTGGAGCTCTGACACATGGTCCAGCATGGATGAACCTTGAAAGGTGTAAAGAGCATATGGTTCTGTTTATAGGAAATATCTCAACTAGGCAAATTCATAGAGAAAGAACATAGATCAGAGGTTACCAGGGGCTGGGAGGAAGGGAAAATGGGGAGTCACTGCTTACTGCTTACAGGATGCGGGTGATGACAACGTGTTGGAAAACAGTGTTATAGTTATACAATACAATAAGTATAATTAATGCCACGGAGCCGAACACTTAAAATGGCTAAATGGCAAATTTTAGGTTAACTATATTTTACCACCACCAAAATTGGAAAGAAAAGAGGAGCCCAGGATTGGACACTGGGGGAAGGAAGAGCCTTGTGACACGAGGCAGAAAGCTTCCAGGCTGTGACTGCGGTTCTGTGGAAAGTGGGACACGTCAGTGTGAGGTGAGTTCCGTTGCCGAGGACATTCCAGCAAAGACGTGGACCTGCTGCACAGTGTCTTCTTGCTGCTTATGGTAAAATGTAAGAGGGAAAGGAAAGAAAAACTGTGGGAAGGAATGACAAACAGGAGGAATCAGGACGGACTAATTTTGGAAATTCTGAGTCTCTCCTGATGGCAAATATGCTACAATTAACTGACAGCTTCTGAGCAGTGTGAGGAACGGTTGGCAAAGAGGAAGAAGCCCAAGGTGTGAGGGCGCAACCTTGTGTTAAAACCTCAGAAAGACCAAAGGACCAGAGCAGTTTCCACTGCACAAAGGGTGCTCCCAGGAGGCCAGGAGCAAGGCTGGGCCTCACACAGGGTCTCCATCACGAGCCGGCCAGAGGGTGCGGTCCCTCCGCCGGCAGGAGGCTCCCGGCTAGCGAAGGGCTATCTCAAAAAAGATCTGTGGGTGTGGATTTGTTTACTAAAGTAAACCTCCAGGAAATCCACAGACAACCCATCAAGTTTATTTCAGCCAAAATAACAGCTTGCACTGAAACGTATGGAGAAAAGTACAAATGGAATGAGGCTTCTAGAATCCAGATTTCTCCCGGCAGGAAAGAGGTTGATACAGCTACCCAGTCGCAAGCACATGCTAACTTTCATCAAGAAGAAAAGATGATTCAGGAAGCAGAAAGGAGAGCCCAGAAGGCAGAGCCAAGAACCATGCAGGATTACACACAGGCCTTGAAACTGAATCCAGCAACTCCCAGCACTTGCCTGGCTAGATTTCAGAATTTCTATGGAGCAGTGATTCCTCTCTACTTTCCACTCCCCCTTTCCCCCCTAGAACGGAAACGTCTGTCGCTGTTATCCTTTGCTTCTCTCCCACCGCCATACGTTGGGTGTATTGGTGGCAGATACCTTGACTCTGATTTTAGAGGCTGACAGACTTGAGAGGAACGACACCCAGAAAGCCTCATTCGTAGCTGAGCCTGATTTAAACAACAAGGTTCTGGAATCTGGGGAGATGATTTAATGGTATGAAACTTCTGGGGACCTTGGGAATAGGTGAAATACATTTTGCATATGAAGGGACATGACTGGACGAGGAACAAACACCCGACTGTGGCAGATACTCCAAGACGACCCCAACGACCCTTGCCTTCCAGGATTCATGCCCTGTGTAACGTCCCTCTCTTGAGTGTAGGCAGGGTCTGTGACTTCTAACCAACAGAATACAGCAAGGGGATGGCCTGTCCCTTTGCAACTGTGCCACACAAAACCATACTGCCCATCCTGGGAAGACACATGTTTCCTTGCTAGATTTGAGGAAGAAAGTGACCATATTAGAAAAGCTCGTTTGGCAAGAAACAGAGGTTCTCCATTTGACCGTCCACAAAGGGCTAAAGGCTGACAACAACCATGTGATCCTTCCAGCAGCTCTTTCCCCTGTCGATGCCCAGATGAGACCCCAGCTCTGGCTGAGCAGAGAACCCAGGGAAGTCACACTGAAACTCCTCATCCAGACTGTGAAATAATAAATGGGTGTTGTTTTACGCCAGGAAGTTTTTGGAACTGTGTTTACACAGGAAGAGAAAACGAATGACAGGGAGGCCAGAGTCCCCTCGAATCTTGAGTTTAGTCCTCAAATCTATCTGAGGGACGTGGTCCCCTGACATTACGTGGGTGGAGACCCTTCCCACATGACACAACATAGAAATCTCAGAACTGTTTGCTTGGGAAGACCAGGAAACAGATACCACATTCCGGTTTGTCTAGATTCCATTAACCTCTTGAGAGCCTGATAACCCCCAGAAAGGCTGTTCAAAGGGGAAGCTTCAATTTTACAAAGATCTTACAGAATTCCTATCCTTACTATTCACCCATTTGTTACACACATTCAAATATTCCTCCACATACTAAGTATTTATCTCATCCAAATGAGCATGTTCTTTTTTTTTTTTTTGTAAAAAGGGAACATTTTAGGTGTAAGTCCCCCAAGCATGCTAGCCATCCTGATTTTTCCCTGCACACATAGCCTCACAGAGAACCACAAGTGCGTACAGAATGTACGTGTCTGTTAGCTGCAGAGTTAAACAGCATCTTCCTTCCTGTGCGCTCAGCCTGGGAAAGGTGCTAACAGGCGTCAGGTTTGCAGAAGTGCTGGGTTGTAGGGCAGGGTCACGCTGATGAAGGTGACTTTGCCTGAATGGGCTGTATTATGTGACAATGTAGAGAATTTTAAAACTTGCAACTTATTTTAAATCTTGCAAAGTTAAGAAATAGCAAGGAGACAATTCGCCCATAAATGACTTTGCCACTTATCAACTGGTGTTGGATCGGAAAGGACAGACTTGCACAAGACTGTCTCGGGGGACTTCTTCAAAAACGACCAACCTTTCTTTGTAAAAATCATCTTTCATTTTCCTGTGAGACAAAAGGAATGAAATCTTAACTGGCAATTTAGGAACACAGTGAAGAAAGAAAGGAATGATTCTCCAGGTTGTTCTGAGGTGGTAATGAATACCTAGCAGGGAACTATCTGTGCAGTAAACCTGTTGGTTTTGTCTCTATGTAAATATTGATCACATAGCAAATAACTGCATACGGTATTTTTATAAGAGGCTCTCACTGAACCCATAGGACCAGATACAATCCTTACTACATTTTAATTAAAAGGCCTTGAAAGCCATTTTGTTTCACACGTATCAACACAATACGTTTCTACTAATATGGCAGAATAAAAATCCAGAGCAATGTGAAATTCACCTGCTTGGATTTCCTCCCAACAGTCATGAACTAGGATGTACTTTACATATGTGAGCAAGAGCCAACCATCACGACTGTAGATTTTATGATGCCAGAGCCAAATGTCTGATTCTATGAAAAGCAACAAACTGTTCAAGTCCAGACTAGATAGAACCTCCCCCCACCCCGCAGGAGCCGAAGGCTTACAGTAACAGGTGGAAATCCACTGGGTTCTACTGCAGCTTTCCTGAGGGTGGGAGTTAATAGAGGAGCGTGTGCTTATACATACACCCAAACCCTGACTACCTTCTCACCTTGTTCCAGCTGCATGATTTAGTTTGGACGGAAAACTCTACCTCATCTGACCACTACCGTGAGGACCCAGGGCTGTTTTAGGTCCCACTTGGAACTGCCGCTTTGGAGACTGAGTCCAGTTGAATTCTAACGAGTCCCCAGGGAGGCCAGCCCAGAGGTGCCCACTGTCCCTGCGTCTCTGCTCCCTCGGGCACAGCGCAGGTAGCTGACCTTGCGGCCACTACTGTGGCCGGCGCAGGGATGCTGTCGACACAAGGCTTGGATCAAAATTAAAGGATGTCGGGAAAAGAACAGGATGATCTGGCTCAACAGGAAGGGACGCCACAGAGAAGCTAAGCGACACCCCAGACTAAGCCCGCAGGGAACCGGAGCCACACTGGAATGTCAGGAAGGCGTGGGGACAGTGGTGCCGGGGCCCGAGGGGCGCCTACCTTTCCTCGCGGTTCTGTCCCACGCACACCCGGCCCCCGTGCCGGGGTGTGGGGTTGCTGCAAGACCGCTGGCGCACCTGGAAGCCGATCCCACACGTGGTGCTGCAGTGGGACCACGAGGTCCAGGGGGTCCAGCCTCCGTTCCTGCGGAGAGGAAGCAGCGGGGTCACCAAGTCAGACCAGCTCGGAGTCCGTCCCCTGCGTGCGCCCACCTCCGACGACCCGCGCGCGTCCTGCGCCGACTGCTGGACTGCGGGCTGGGAAGGGCAGGGGAACTGGAGCCACGGGACAGGACTCTCGGGTCCAGGGGGGTCCTGCTCCCGGCTCTCGGATCTTAGAGTCCAGGCTGGACCTCGGAGAGGAACGCGGACAGTGCACTAAAAATAAGGTGTTACAGTAATGTTTTCTATATCAAGGTATCAGCAATAATTTGAATATATAATTTCCATTACAATTTCAATAACTAGAGTACATAATTTCTATAATAATTTCAGAAAATTCCTCCGAGAAAATTCTATATTGGAAACTATTAAAAATTTTAGTTATAAAAATATTAAACTAATGAAAAATAAGTTTATTTCCTTGAAAAGCAATTAGAGATAAATCCCTGAACGTCTGGAGTTTATGCTTTGACTTGTACTATATCATTTAGAATCTACAAAAAGTGCACATCTGAACAAAATAGCATCTAAAACGACCTATAATGTTCACTTTTAAAATCTATTAATATCAACGAGAATCGGTAATTCTCTTGATAGCATTCATATTGATAAAGAGCATCATCATGTCCAAAGCTTTAAAAGAAACTTTATTAAAAATGAAGGAAGAATACTTTAAATTCAGATTCTTGGCTATTTTCTTACAGTTTGACAAAGATATAGAACATACACAAGCAGTGAAAATTGCACATAACTGTACTTATGCCATTATAAATATAATAGGATAGGCATATAAAACATAAAATTAAAATAAAATAAACAGCTTGTATAAAAGTGATTTATAAAATGAACCAGCACTGACAGCTAGAGGAGGAATTTTTTTGTTTGTTTAATATTGTACTCTTCCCTTGAAATGCCTGTATTCAGAATGTTTATAATTTAAATATTTCCCTTAGTAGTTAGTCCCTGTCATTAAAAAACAAATTGCAAGCATTTCTAAAGATTTTAACTGTCAAAATATCTGTTAAATCCAGAATCCAAACTCCCATGTGAGCAGTGTACTACAGCTGGAATCTGTTTATACTTCACTGATCACATATGCATTTCTATACTATGTTATCCTCATAGGATTTTTCTTTCCATTGGAAAAAATCAACTGACATTAATTCTTATTTTTACTTTATATGCTCCTTTAAAAATATGCAGGTCCACAACTGTGCCATTGAAGCTCGAGGTAAAGCAATAATTTGAATATATAATTTCTATAATAATTTAATATATAATTTCTATAATAATTTAATAAAATTCCTCTGAGAAAATTCTTAGTATATTTCATATTTCTCTATTTTCTGAAACTTCTTCATGATATAAATAAAATATATAGTGATACTTTAATGTATTATATTATCATAAAGCTGNATTTCTATAATAATTTAATAATAAAATTCCTCTGAGAAAATTCTTAGTATATTTCATATTTCTCTATTTTCTGAAAGTTCTTCATGATATAAATAAAATATATAGTGATACTTTAATGTATTATATTATCATAAAGCTGCTTTATGATAATTTAACCAAGTAATCACAAAATAAGACAAATCCAAGTTGCTCATGAGGGTAATTAGCTAATACCTTATACCCTGTTACCTACGTAACTTAAAAAATTATCCAAGTAATTCACTGAATTTTTAAAAAAAATAGTCATTTCAACATGAATAAAATGATCCTTTTACTTTCAAAGTTTCTGTATATGTTGGTAAAATTGCTAGATAGTGTGGGAAATACTGCTTCCAAAACTGTGTAATTTTTTAATTCGTTTAATTCTTAATTTCCTAAACCTTTTAACAAACATGACAACTTGTGATATATTCTATTTACAATATAGGGAACCTGTTGTAGACAGAGAAGTGGGAAAATGGTGGAATGCATCAATAACAGAAAAATAGTAAGTGAAGAACTACACGGGTGCAATTGTCTATGTGTGTGTGTGTTGTGTGGACCTGGGTTTGCCGTCTTGCAAATGTTGCTTAGAAGCAGACAAGGTAGCAGACACTAAGTAGCACCAAGTAAGCATACGAATCATTTCAAGCATTCAGTCAGTCCATAACCACCCACTTAGGCATTTGAAGCATCACTAAAATGGGTTCACTTATTTAATTATTAATCGTAAAATAACCACTAGTGATACTGCAGGTCTGCTCAGAGGATGACATTTCAACTAGAAGCAAAGCCAAAGCTATATCAATAAACAAGCTGCAGTCATGCACTTGACTGTCCTTTTTTTCATAAACAGTATCAAAGAGAATATTCCTCACTGATCACGACCTACCAACAGTAACAGTTCTGCAACTTTTATCAAGTTTCTCCCGTGCCTGGATGGCAACCATGTTAGTTTAATAGAAGGAATGCTACACATAATGCAATGTTGCTATGGCCCTGTTTTCTGTGATCACATAATAATCTAATCTGTGTAGCCCTGCTGTACTCCTTTGAACCTGGCGAAGTGACCTGGGAGGGCCCGAGAAGGAGAGCAGAGGACAGAGTGGGTCCGTGCACCCTGCAGTTCCGCATCCCACCTGCCTCTCCTCTTGGGTAGGAAGCACCTTCACACCCTGGGCTCGCTTACAGCGTGATCACCTGGTCTGATCTGCAGTGTGAGGGACATCACAGAAGACCTGCCCAGAGGCTTCTGCATTCGAAACAGGCTCAAGGAAGCAAGATAATGCTTCAAAAAAACACTGCAAATTAACAAGCAAGTGAACACAGTGCTTGAAGACTGATTTGAGAAGCTTTTCTGGTGCGTGTTTTAAGACAGAAGATGCTGTGTCGTCATGGCACGCAGTTGCAGGAGAGAAGGAGTGCCCTGAGTGCAGTTAAACAACGAAGCAACAACAGGACGAGAAGCAGAGGAAATCAACTCAATGCATCACTGCGGAACCGTTCTCCTGGTTACTCAGTACCGGGACATTAACTGAGCTGGGCCTCAGATATACTACAGAGCAGAGCAGAACTTTGTTAGGGACTGGGCTGCTTCTACCCTCAGCTGTCAAAGGACAGAGCACCGGATGCCACGCCCCACAGCGGGATGCCACGCCCCACAGTGGGATGGAGGCACTCACTTCTCCAGGGCCGGTGGCTAAGACCTGTGGCTGAGAGGATCTAACCACCCTCAAGGGCTGTCCCATGCACAGGGCTCCCTGTGCAATCAGCTGAGTCCTTTTCAGGCCTGAGGCACAGATCAGTCCTCCCTTCCTTGGACCTTCTCCCTTCCCATTTCTCCTCCCTCTCCCCATGGCTCCCTCCCTCCTTCTCTATGAATTAGAATTCAGAAGTGACATGATGTCATGCGGATGCACACTCAAATATTCATTTTAATTATAAAATAAAACCAGATTTTTCTGATCAATAGTAAGTCTGACGTGGCCCTGTTTAGAAAGTCTGGCTAAGCTAATTACTTGATATTGTGGATTTCATTTCATACACTGAATGACTTCAATCTGCTGTTCCAGGATATCGAGAAAACTTATTTAAATGATGTGATGTGATAAAAGCATTTAATCAAAAATATATCTGTGGGGCGCCTGAGTGTCTCAGTCGGTGGGGCGTCTGACTCTTGATTTTGGCTCAGGTCATGATCTCAGGGTCTAAAGGGTTCTGTGCTCAGCAGAGAGTCTGCTTTCCTCCCTCTCCCTCTATCCCTCCCCCCACCCAAATAAATAAATAAATCCTAAAAAATTTCAAAGACATATTTGCAAAGTGTATTGAATTAGCAATATTTGGAATTTCCCAATACTTTGAGTGTATTGGGTTAGACAAGGTGTCTATAAATAAAGAATAATTGGTTTAATTTGGATCCTCTGATCAGCCTTCTGATGTGCTGCTCTGTTCACACTGAGGAAGTATCTGTCAGTATCGAATGAGCAAAAGAGTTGGCTTGCAGGTTAGGTGGGTTGCGATTTCTTGCTTCCAACAAAACTGAACACCAACATAAACAGGTTTTCAACTGATATGAGGCAATAAAAACAATCTCTGGTGTTAGATTACCAGGCCTTTGGCAGATGACTTCGAAAGAATTCAGAGAAGTGAGGGAAAATGCTATCATCTTACATTTCCATCAACGTATGGGAGTCCTACCTGTCGGTGCTTGTAACTAGTAAAATAAAAACCCAAGAAAGGAACTGATGCTAAGCCCTCCCTGAATCAGGCAAGATGTTACATTCATGCCTGAACAGGAAAAGTAACTGGGAATTAAAAACAATTGCCTGAAGGAATGGATTTCCAATAAAACCTCACTTTTTAGTGTTAAAAATTTGTCAAAATGTATAATATTCATGATTTTTAGATTTCTTGTATGCTAATTTTCAAAATATATATTTAAAATATAAAGCCTAGGGGCGCCTGGGTGGCTCAGTCAGTTAAGTGTCTGCCTTCGGCTCAGGTCATGATCCCAGGGTCCTGGGATTGAGTCCTACATCGGGCTCCCTGCTCAGCGGGGAGTCTGCTTCTCCCTCTGCCTGCTGCTCCCCCTGCTTGTGCTCTCTCTTTCTCGGACAAATAAAATAAATAAAATTTTTTAAAAAATTAAAAAAAATAAAATGTAAAACTTCTGGTTATCAGAAGCTTTATGGTTATCAGAATTTGTTTTCAAATTCCATTCATATAGGGCACCTGGGTGGCTCAGTGGGTTAAAGCCTCTGCCTTCGGCTCAGGTCATGATCCCAGGGTCCTGGGATCGAGGCCCGCATCGGGCTCCCTGCTCAGCAGAGAGCCTGCTTCCTCCTCTCTCTGCCTGCCTCTCTGCCACCTTGTGATCTGATCTCTCTCTCTCTGTGTCAAATAAATAAATAAAATCTTCAAATTCCATTCATATAATTTGTTTTTGTGGTAGTTGCAGAGAAGTATGATATAGTGACCAATATAAGACTTACACATAGAAATGTAATACATGAGGATAAGATTCTATGAGGGAAAGAGAATATAAATAGGAAATTAGAGAAGGAAAAACATAAATTTTCTAAATGTTAAAGTAGAGGCTGCTCATCAATTTTTTAAATAGGCAGGTAGCTAGGAAATCACTAAGACACCAAGATTTCATTATACATTTTGATAGTGATATAAGAAATTATATCTTTGCAACTATTAAAGCTTTTGATCAAAAAAAATATATGCCAATCTGCAAGTATCTGAGGGGTATCTAGGCCAGCAGTATTCTCTTANTGATAGTGATATAAGAAATTATATCTTTGCAACTATTAAAGCTTTTGATAAAAAAAAAATATATGCCAATCTGCAAGTATCTGAGGGGTATCTAGGCCAGCAGTATTCTCTTAGGGGGCAGAAGAGCATGTTGCTGTGAGGACCACGGCCCCAGGACAAACATGGTACAAGTACAAATACAAGTCCAAGTCCAAGTCCAAACATGGTAAATGCAGCACGCACGTGTGTGCACATGTGAGCTCTGGCTGCTACCCCAGATCTGTCCTTTTTAATTTTGGGAATACTGACTCCATGGGTAGCTTCTGAGACTACCAAAACTACACTGTTTGGCTGCTCACACTCCAGAGGCCAAGGGCATGTCACTTCGAAATCTGCAGGAGAGGGTTCTTATGAGTGCGTGGGCTGTAGGAAATAATTTTCCTTTGATGTATTAAGTGAAGCTTTGTGCAGGGATCGGGTGCAAGGCTGGGGCCTTCTTTCATGAAGTGTCTGCCTTAATAGCAGAGGCTCCCTTTCCCCGTCTGACTAAAAGGTTGGCTACTGTCCTGCCAGGAGCGCCTCCATGTGTGTCCATGTCAGCATGCCTCAAGGATCAGGAGCTGGGACTCCATCAATCGCAAGAACTGGCCGTGTCAGTCTACTAGGTGTGGCCAAGTCTGATCTCACACTAGCTTTCATTCTCAGGAACCACCTAATGGCGAGGTCAAGGTGGAGGGTCAATGGCACTCGCGGGCTTCTAGACACTGGGGTCACCAATGCTGGAGAAGGAAAAGGCAACTGTGAAGAGTCAAGTCTAATCCGTGTGACCAGTTCCCAACAAATGTATGTGGTCTACCAGTAGGGACCATTAGCCTGAATGTTCCAGAAGAGGATTTTGATTGACATGGACATTTCCCTCAACCAGGCCAAGAACATCGTGCCCATTAAAAATACACTTCCTAATCTAGCGATGAACATATGGCACAGGTGGAGATTTGGAATCTAATTTATGACCTAAAATCTCCTTCCGTAGGTCACGTAACTTTATGTGATAAACGTCCCTGTCTTTTGCCACCTGTCCCTCGAAAAGGGAAGAGAAGGTGCCCTAAGAAGGATGTCGCACCCTTCCGGGTTTGCGCGCACACGTGGGGGTGCACGGGGTCAGCGGACGCACCTGGAGCAGTTGGTGATCTCCATGCGGGGGCCCTCGCACTGCCAGCCGCCGCACTGGGGGGCCGGGCTGTCGCAGGAGCGGGTGCGACACAGGCAGGACCCCACGGCGCTGCCATCCATGTGCGTGCAGGGCGTCCACGCAGACCATGCGCCGAAGTGCCCGTCCACCGTGAGGTTCCTGGTCTAGGAAGAGGACACAGGGAGGACATCAGCCAGGGTTAGGGTGGCAAACAGGACAATCGCAAGGTCTCTCAGCACCGGCACAACAAAGGTAGAACATTTTAATGTCACCATTGAAGAGGTATCTCCTAAGAACACAGCAGAGGTCACTGGTGGAGACAGTGCTAGAGGAGGGGGGAGGGAGAGAAGGGG